>JBDPZO010000006.1:12416526-12779129 GCA_039877585.1 Heterodera filipjevi | reverse complement strand
GGTTTCCTTTTTTTGAATCTTTCTCTTTTGATTTACATTCATAAATTTTGGCATAAAAATAAATTATTGAATATATATTTTGGGTAATATTAAAGATGGCAGTTTTCCTTCTTTTTATATTGATTTAATAAATGTATTTTCTTTCTCTGATTTTTATTTATTTTTTATTTGTTAGATTCTGGTCATTTAGACCCTTATTTAAAGCAGAAATTATTTATTTTTAGAAAAAATTGGCAAAAATAATTTAATCTAAAAATTCTAAACTTTTTTTTTTACAATTAAAACTATATAAAACCTTGGGCAATTTGTCGTCTTGTAATAAATAAATATAGGATTTTTTCATAAAATTTTTTTATTTCGGTTATATTTTAAACGTTAAATTAATTCTTTAAGCGCAATATTTGAATTTATATAAATTTTTTTGGAAACTTTATAAAGATATTTTTTATTTTTAGTTTAATAATTTAAAACGAGTGTAAGGGGGGTTATGTCCCAGCAATTGTCATTGAAATTTTTCTTGTATTTTTAAATAATATTTTATTTTTATTTTTTCATTATTATTCAACAGAACCTGCTTTCTTTATGTAAATAATTTAAGTTTTTTCAAGGTATGCAGCTTTGGAAGAACCTCCACATTTGCGCCTCGACTAAGATTATCGAAAATTAGTCTGCTTTTGTTTGAGTTAAATTTGCCATATGAAAATAAAATCGAAATTGTGCCAGATTTAACCGCGTGGAAAAACTAAGCATTCATTTATGTATTAGACAAGGAAAGAACCGATAAACTTTTTTGCCAAAATTTTATAAATTTTCTCTTGTACGCTAATTTAACTAAAAGCAGAAATAAAACAAAAATAAAATTAATAACTATAAGAATTATAATATATTTATAGCAAAAGAATATTCAAATCTGAAGTTCTTTTATCATCGTCACATTTGAATAAAAAGTGCGGAATAAGTGGACATCAACGGCCACTAACATCGCAGCAGTGCCGAGGCAAACGCCGAAAAAAGCAAAAACGCGCAACGACTCGCATTTCTGCCGCGCGTCCTCCGCGTTCTTTACGAGACGACAGTGATCAGCGGAACTCATCGCGGAAGAAGCAAATGGAGCTTAATGAGTGGGAAATAAGAAGGGGAAAAGGGAGAAGCAGCAGAAAAGCACAGAGTGACGCAACGGAAAAACATTTGAAAAGGGCGTTAATTGATCAAAAAAAGCGCAACGATGGACCACAGGGAGAAGCGCAGACGGGGAAAGGGAAAGTGGGAAAAAGCGGGGAGGGGGGGAGGAAAAGAGCGGGAGATGAAGCGGGAGATAGGGCGAGGGGGGAAAGGGGACTGGTTCGAAGAACGGTTGGGTTGGTCCGATTGGGAAGAGAGGAGGAATTCGCCCCGGGGATTGCTAATCCATGGAAACGCATTAGTGGTGACAACGATTGGAAGGGTAACTGTTGTACTGACGGCCGAAGGAAGTGAAACCAATAAATCGTAGGAGAACCTAACGAAGTAACAGAAAAAGATGAAACGGCGACGAATGGTCGGAGGTGTCCCAATGGGTGGCCCTTTTATATGATGGAATCTGAGAGGCGCAACTGAGGAAGGATTGGTTTAATTGAGAGAGTTGGTCAACGCAATTGGAGGGGCGGGGAGCACAAAACAAAATGGGAAAGGCAAAAAACTTTTCAGGTTACACTAATGCTTTATGAAGAGGGAAAAACAATCGCAAAGCAAAATAGCATAAGCCATCATAATTAATCAGCAGCAGAATTAGCAAAGGTCGGACGATAGGTGGGGGAAGGAAAAGAGGGGGGCGAGGGAGAGAGAGTGTTGAGGGATAGGAAAAAAGGGACAGGGGAGGAAGAAGTAGGAGGGAGAGAGGGAGGGAGATAGCAGGAGGGATAGGACAAAGGGGACAGGGGAGAGGGGCTGAGAGGATTGAGGGATAGGAGAAAGGGGACAGGGGAGGAAGAAGTAGGAGGGAGAGAGAGAGAGAGATAGCAGGAGGGATAGGACAAAGGGGACAGGGGAGGGAGGGGAGGAAAAGTAGAGGAGAGTTAATAGCAGCAAATTAGGATCAGCAGTGATCCCGCGCTTTCCCTCCGCTTTCTTTCTTTCTTTGCTTGCCCCGTTTTTCTCCCCCCCCCCCCCCCCCCGCCGCCGTCGTCCAAAGGCAAAACATTTGCATTTGCCGTTTCTCTCTTTAATTGCCGTATTTTGTTGATGATGCGTAACGAATTTGGAGAGTTCATTCATTCTTTGCACATTCGTAGTTAATTGGGCGGAATGTAAAGCGCCGACCACGGCGGATGAGAACAAAAAAAGGAAGATGAAAAAGCAGAAAAAAAGGTGACGAATCTTTGGAGGAGACACAAAAAAAGATAGAGAGTGTGACAGAGAGAGGAAGAGAAGAAAACAAAGAGAGGGAAAGTGAGAAGAGGAGAGAAAGGGGAGAGAGAAAAGTAGACGGGTGGAGAAGGAGGGAGACAGGAAAGAGGAGAGATGGGGGGAGAGAGAGAGAGAAAGTGTAAAAGGTGAATTAACTTTTTGCTTGAAGGTGTAAGACAAAGCATTCAAATTTGATGACAATTTTGGCATTCTCCTTCACTCGATATGCTGATTCGCCATGCCTTTGCAAGTCTCAATCAGCACAATCTCTCCTCTCTTCGAGACTGATGCTTCTCTTTTCATTTCCCATTTCTTTCCCCCCAATTTGTTCTCTCTCCTCGCCGTTCTTTTTAGAAGCACTTATCTTTGGTTGATGTTCTTTTTGATTATTCGATTATTCCCAATAATCTCAAATTGAAGAGCTTTTGACAATCCATCGGCTGAAGGGAGAAGTGGCGGCAAACAGTGAGAAAAGCGCGACAGACAACGGAAAAGCAACAAAAGATTGATCGTTGCCCAAAGGGGCAGAATTGGCAAAAGGACGCCAACCCCCGGCCCATCCAACCGGCAGCAGTCCTTTGTCCGTTTCCGCAACTACAACCAGCAAACACCACGAAATCAAGAACAGGCATTTTTTTCTTGCTCTTGGCGCTGTCGACATTTTATCCAGCCCCCCCCCCTCTTCCCCTCCTGTTCATCCGTTGTTCCTTCGGCATTTCTTCCCCCCCCCCCTCTTCCCCTCCTGTTCATCCGTTGTCCCTTCGGCATTTCTCCCCCCCCTCTTCCCCTCCTGTTCATCCGTTGTCCCTCCGGCATTTCTTCCCCCCCCCCCTCCCTCTTTCTTTTTTTATCATTTGCCCTTTCCCCTTCGCTGCTGATGACTATCACTTACTCATTGGCCGTCTCCTCGTCCACTTTTCTCGGCTTTCTCCGCTTGTTAATCCGCTGGAAGGGCTCCATTTGGAAGTCCATTTGGCCCGAATTCGTTTCTTGGCTGTGCACTTTCTACGCCCTTTCCTTTGCATACAGAAAACTGATGAGGAAAGAACAGCAAATGTGCGCCTTTCTTTGTTTCTTGGGGACTCTTTGGTCAGCGCTCATTTTCTCAAAATGCCTTTACTTCTCAGTCAAATGAGTACCAAATTGGCCTTTTCTGACCCTTTGTCCACACTTTCCATTGCTTTGTCTTTCGCATTTTTCTCTTTTTTTAGACTCTTCGAGGACATTTGCATGTTTTTCCACGCCTATTCCGATTACATTGTGCGTTATAAATGACAACTGTCAAATGACGTGGCTTCTTCTCACTTTAGCCGATCACTTTTCTGCTCGGCTTTTACGTTTCGGCAGTTTTTAATCGATGGAATGAAATGTTCACGAATTTGGGATGGATCGATTCGTAAATCACTAATTTGTCATTAGTGGATTAATTATTATAATTATCATTTTGCTATTGGCATCCCTCTTTTCAATTAAGTCCTGCTTTGCTGATCGCCACCATTTTGCGCGGCACATCGGAGGAGGCGCGGATGATCAGACGGAACATTGTGCGATATTTGGTGCTCGTGCAAGCGATGGTCTACAGAGACATCAGTGCACCGGTGAAAAAGCGATTTCCGACGATGGTAAGCAAATGGATTTGCCATTGATTACCGGCAAATTTATTGAGGACCATTTGGTGACCGCAGGTTGGCAAGATCCCCTCGCCAATGGCCATTCCGCCGGGGACAGAATTAACGGCACTCTCTCATTTTGGAACACTTTTTTAATTTCCACTTACCATTTTCTCCATATTTCGAGCGTCAAAATGCATACTGTAACTGTATTGGTCGAACCCGTCCCTTCTTCCTTCTGTAATTGGCTACCGTATGCCAAATGCTATCACACTAAGGCATAATGACAGCGGATGAGCTGAAGGAATTCGATTCTGTGGAGACAGAGCACATCAAATATTGGACACCCATCCAGTGGGCCTTTCTGTTGGCGAGACGAGCGCGGGAGGAGGGAATGATCGACAGCGACATAATTTACGTGGACTTGTTGGAGGCAAACGCAGTGCAAAGGCGAGTCCATTCAATTTTTGTTCAGAAAATGCGCCAATACCGTGTCAATGTGCTGACGCTGACACTTTACGATTGGGTGCCCATCCCATTGGTTGGTGCACAGAAGATTACTATCATTTAAGTCCTTATTTGCTCACATCAATGGTCTTCTTCTATGTGTTTTTTGATCAATTGTCATTTAATTTGTTGTTTCAAAATTGTTTCTTTTCTTAAAAATGACCTCCATTTGACCCCCCCCCCCCCCTCCATTTGACCCCCCCCCCTCCATTTGAACCCCCCGCCCCCTCCATTTGACTCCCCCCCCCCTCCGTTTGACTACCCCGCTCCATTTGACTCCCCCCCCCCTCCGTTTGACCCCCCCCCCTCCGTTTGACCCCCCCCTCCATTTGACCCCCCCTCCATTTGAACCCCCCCCCCTCTATTTGACTCCCCCCCTCTCCTTTTAAAGGTGTATACCCAAGTTGTCAATTTGGCCGTTCGTCTTTACTTTATCCTCGCTCTTTTTGCGAGACAATTTCTCAAGGATTTTGGTGGACGGAATTTGACTGACAAATCAATGGTAATTAATTTTTCTTTTCCTTTTTTTGTTGTTGAAATTTTTCAAAGAAAATCGACCTAATTGTACCTGTGATGACCATTTTGCAATTCTTCTTTTACATGGGATGGTTAAAAGTTGCCGAAGTTTTGCTGAATCCAATGGGTGGGACAAATTCATTTGCTTCAATGTTTTGAAGCGAGTTTTAAGGCGAAGACGACGATGATTTCGAGACGAATTGGATCATCGACCGGAATTTGCAGTGCGGACTGATGATCGTGGACGATTGCTACGGGAGAGTGCCACCATTGGAGAAGGACCAATTTTGGGAGCAAAGCAACGCACCGGTGGGCGAATGGAATGGAAAAGCCATGGGAATGATTGGGACGAAAGCATTTTCAGATGCTTTATACCAAAGAGACGGCAGACCGACCACAGAATCCGATGATGGGCTCGTGCAATGATGCGTGGGCACAATTAAATTCAATGAATGCTTTCTCAAGACTCGAAAATGTTCAGTCAGCAACGCGAAGATGCACTTTTGCTGCAGCCGCGCAGGCGTCGACTGATGTCAGCAAATGCGACGACGGAGAGCAGTAACAGAACGGAGAACAAAAGCGGAGATGGAGATGAACCAATAGTGCAAGTGCAAAACAACAACCCGACAAGGAGGAACAGGTGAAGAAAAGCAAAGAAAGGGGGAAAAAGGCAAATGAATGCTGATTATAAGTATAAGTGTGGTGATGGTGCAAAATGCGGACGACGGAACTGAGGGGGGCGGCAGAAAGACGAGCAAATTCATTGACACAATGCGACGAAAGTTCTCCCGGTCGTCGGGCAAATTCCAATCGCGAAAAAGTAACGGGGACAAAACTGCTGACAATCGCCAAAAAAATGTTATTTTTAAGAGGCGTCAAGCGAAAGTGACGATTTTGAGAGGGGAAATTCGACGAGGTAAGCACAACAAAGAGAGAGAGTTGCCATTTTAAATTCACCCCCCCCCCCATTTCTCCTCACTTTGTCCACCCAATTTTTAGAGCGTCCGTCAATTCGGCTGCCTCCACCGAGTCGGGTCCTCAATCTGTGCAGAACTTTTTGTGGGGAGGAAAAAGGGTGAAAAGCGCAAAACCAATGAACGGCGAAACGGGACGGACGGTAAGTGAAGAAGAAATTGAAAAAAGAAGAAAAGTACCAAATGATCAGAAAAGCATCTGCAGGTCTTTCCTTTCCATTCTCTCTTCTTTGGTACTTTTTTGCTCAGATTAACACAGTTTTCACATTTTCGTTACAGTATCGGAAGGGGGGGGGGGTACAGTACACAGGGCGTTTGGGCGTCCGCATTTGGTTTTAAAAGAAAACATTCTTATTCTTTGTATTTTAACCTTCGGCGGATGGCTTTGCTGTCCTTGGGACAATGAATAAAGAAAATAATCCCTCAGACAATTTATACCATTTCAGAAGAAACACATTTGTTCAAATCACTTAATTCCAAAATGATTTGTATGAGCAGTCTTACTGTAAATGGTATAGAAGAAAAAAACAAAACAAGGCTTTTCGTGTTTTGCGGCAAAAAAAGACTTTACTTTTAATAATGCTTTTGAGGGTTAATTAGCGGAGATTATCATTTTTCTATTTGTTGATGATCATTAATTACTTTATCGGGTCCTCCCTCCACAACCAAAATATTGTATTGATTTTTATTCATTTTTTATTTTCATTCCATCAGCAGAACACAAAGTCTCATTGCCATGTTCATTTTGAATTGAACAAATCGTGCCAAAAAGAAGAAACGGCCGGTGGGACGGCGTTGCCAATGATTGTGGAGGAGGAGACGGACACGGCAAGAAAAGTGACGGAAGGAAACGAAAGGAACGGGAAGAGAACGACAAAATCAAACAGAGCGGAGGAGAGGGGGAGAAGCACGAGCAGTTCAGCAGAAGAAGGAAAGGGAAAAGGACGAGCAGAAAAAGCGAAAGATGAGAAACAAAGAGGAGAAGAATGAAGGGAGCGAGGGGGAAAAGGGACAAATCATTGCTGTATTGGCATTTTGGTCAAAAACTCCATACTATTCGTTAATTATCATCACTATTCTCAATTCCCCATCTGATCAGTTGCCTTTCTCTCTCTCTCTTTCCCTATCATTTCTGTCATCAGTACGCTCTCTTCCCTTTCCTCTCACCTCTTTTCCCGTTCGATCAGTTGCCTTTCTCTCTCTCTCTCTCTTTCCCTATCATTTCTGTCATCAGTACGCTCTCTTCCCTTTCCTCTCACCTCCTCTTTTCCCGTTCGATCAGTTGCCTTTCTCTCTCTCTCTCTCTTTCCCTATCATTCCTGTCATCAGTTACGCTCTCTTCCCTTTCCTCTCATCTCTTTTCCCCATTTGATCATTCGTTTCTCCGTTTCTCTCTCTCCCCTCCCCCCTCCCTCTCCCCTCTCTCTCTTTCCTCCGTTCGTATTATTCTTCTCAAGTGACTACTACTTCTGTCTGGAGTGTGTCTGTCTCCCTTTCCATCTTCCTCGCCTGCTTTGGCTTTGTCCCCTCTTGACCACCCCCTCCAGAAGACAATCGCTGCAACACGGTCAACAGTCGGTCAAAGAAGTCCGCCCCGCTTTCACTGTTTGAGTTTCTCTTTTCTGCTTTGTCTGATCCGATTTTGCTGCCTTTTGAATCGAAAGTCCTCCGCATTCCTCCGATCGCTTCTTAACTCTGATCAGTGATCAATTTCCAAATTCAAAGATTGCCAATTTCTGCTCTTTTTTTGATGATGGTTTAATGTTGACCATTTTCCGCCCTCTGGCATCCGTCAGTTCATTTCCGGTCTTTTTGATTCTTTTTGCTGCTATTTTGTCCAATGTTTTGTCGGACCAAAGCCCACTGAGTGATAGCGACAAAGGGCGGCAGGGAGTGCCAACGGACAGAGAAAGGCGGCACTTTGCGGAAGAGACGGCGCCAAAAAAGAGTTTTCGCGGGTAATCATTGGACAAAAGACAATTCTCGGCCCGCGGCGTTCCTTTGTTCTTCGCCGCTCCCTTTGTTCTTTGATCCGTCCCTCCTTTTTTCCCCTCAGTCACAAATTGCTTCGGCTGAACCCACGCACTTCTGATCAACTTCGTTGGCTTCGTCAACTGTACTTCTCCGACTTGAGCTCTTCCCCGCCCTTTTTTGACCTCGATTTTTGGCAGCCGCCAGCACAAAGCGGCGCACTGGTCGATTTGACTGTCTCTGAGTCGGATTCATACGCATTTTTTGACGAGTTAAAACGCCGAAATTTTGAATATTGGGTGATCACGGACGATTTGGAAGAGTAAGTTGAGTGATTTGTGAGAAGAGCACACGGTTTTAGGAAATAAATTGAAACCGAACAGAATAGAAACTCGGGTTTTCTGCCTAACCAACCGAACGGAGAATAATTAAAGCATTTCTTTATTTGCAGTTTCTCAACTTATTGCCGACAAAAATATTTGTTTCTCTTTTAAATTTTTGGCGGCGTCTTTCGGCATTTAAAAGTTCGAAGCTTTTTTCTTATCCGTTTGATTACCAAATTCCTTTGGTTTTTCTCCGCTGGCGGCGGACACAAATTCCTTAAATATTTTTATTTTATTCAAAAAATAGAAAGACAATTATTGCAGGTTAATTGAAAAGGAAACTCAGAGGGGACGGGAGGAGGAGCAAACATTTTGGGACGAAAACGACGGACACTTTTTGGGCGAAGGCCGATGGGGAAAAGACGAGCAATACGGGCAATACCGATACGACAGATACAACCCATTGACACGCATTGAAGAGCAACTGATCAGACTGAGGGAAGCGAACCCACGCATTGTGACACTGTACGATATCGGACGCACCCATGAAAACAGGTGAACAAAATGGGAGAGAGTGCAAAGAGGAGAGAGAGAGGGAAAGAGGAGAGAGAAAGAGAGCGAGAGAGAGAGAAAAGGCGGGTGAGGGGGGGGGAAGAGGAGGGAGAAAGCAGGGGAGAGAGAGTGAGGAACAAAGAGAGAGAGAGCGATAGAAGAGAGACAAAAGAGATGTAGGAAGGGAGAGAGGAAGAGATAGAGAAAGAATGGGGAAGCAAAAGAAAGCTGCAATTGTATCACTGCTTGACAGGTCCATTGTTGTGGCAAAAGTTTCTGCTCGTGAACATTTTCCGGATGAGCGTTTCCGCCCCTACAGAGGCCCCGCCGTTTGGGTCGATGCCGGCATCCACGCGCGGGAATGGATTGCCCCAGGCAAATGACCATTGTGCCATTCTCTTCAATTTGTTTTTGAATTTAGCCACTGCTATGCTTTTGCTGGCCCGACTGGTCGACGGATACAATGTGATGGACCCGAACATTCGTTATTTGGTGGAATCCATTGATTGGTACATTTCACCAGTGCTGAACCCTGACGGATACGAATACTCTCACACGAAGGCGATTAGCACATCTAATTTATAACAAAAAATAGAATCTCTCATTAGCCGATCAGCCCTCTCTGTCTGATCAGCTCTAACCACCCCTCACTCTCAGTTTTGTCCGATCACTCTTCACAGTCTGATCACTCCTCGCTATTTGAGCGATCCCTCTCGTCCGATCACTCTTATTTGTCGTCCGTTCAATCACCTTTCTCTGTCTGTTTACATTCACTGTTTGGTCTCACCTCACTGTCTAAACACCCCTCATTGTCCGATCACCTCCGATCACTCACTCAGTGTCTGTTGCGTTCTGATCACTTCCACCCTCTTAGATTTCTGATCACTCCTTGATGACTTTTTGGCTATACATCGCCCCCCCCCCCCTTTAGAACAGAATGTGGCGGAAGAACCGTCGACCCGCATTTTGTAAGCAGCAGTACTTCAACCGAATTTGTTGTTCGGGAGTAGACTTGAACCGCAACTTTGATTGGTTTTGGTCCAGTGAGTGCTTTTTGTTGTCCATTGTCTGTCATGGCATTTCCCCCCCCCCCCCTCAGCCACTGGCTCCAGTGCCGACCCTTGTCATGAGACTTTCCATGGGCCTTCGGCATTTAGTGAACCCGAAGCAAGGTGAACATTTTGGGCAAACACTTTTCTCGCTTTTTGCCTGTATTTCCTTCCAAATTAGGTCCGTCCGTGACTTTCTTGCGGAACATTCGGTGAAGGCCTTCTTCACGCTCCATTCGTATTCCCAACTTTGGCTGATTCCCTACGGACACAAACGTCGCAATTACCCGGAGGATTACACGAAAATTCAGGTGAAAAGTGATGAAAGAATGAAATAGGTCAGAGGGATTCATTTATCCATTTTCAACTAATTAATGCCAAATGACATTGTGTTTTCCTTCGTTCCATGTTCTTCTGTCTTCTGTGCCACTTTGTTTTAGCCGGAACGCTGTGGGCACGGGCAATATTCCGCGTCCGGACCCGGGCGTCCCGTGGGTCCCTCCTCGCCGGGTCTTCCCTGCGCTCCCTGCACTCCTGGCACTCCTTGAGCGCCCGTCTCTCCCACGGGTCCTGATAGTCCCGGCGGTGCGTTTAGTCCGGCATCCCCAGCCGCTCCCTCAGCGCCTTGCAACCCGCGCGGCCCGCGTGGTCCTTGACGCCCGATTTGCTGCTCGGTATCGCGTCCTTTCTCTCCCGGCAGTCCGGAAGGTCCAACAAGGCCTGCTGGTCCAGGAGAACCTGGCTCGCCGGACGGTCCAGGGTTTCCGTCGCGTCCACCGTGCCCGGGCTGTCCTTTGGCTCCGGGGTGTCCTTTTGGGCCTGTCCGTCCGATAGGGCCCGGCTGCCCCTGTTGTCCGGCCGGACAGTTGAAGCTGAATTCGACAAGATTCCTCCGCTTCTTTATTTAACTTGGTTCGTCCTACCATCCGTATTGTGGTGCTTCCGGTGTTACGTCCAATGCGTCTTTTCCCGCAAGTCCTGGCATTCCGTCAATTCCTTCTTTGCCAGGCTGTCCCGGCACGCCTGGCGACCCGGGGGGTCCCGCTGGACAGCGATTAGCAGCTCCAGTTTGGCAATCTATGAGAAGGATAAAAGTTATACAAGAATTTCTCGCTTTCTTCTTAATTAGGCATTTATTCGATGTCCAACCATTTCTTTTTTTTACTGCTCCATTCCGAACGAAGGATCTTTTCTGGGCCCAACCCATATTCTATGATGGTAAATGCTGCACTTACTGCATCCGGCACCTCCGGGTCCGTTGGTTTGAATGCTTGGCGGAACGCTGGGGGGTGACGCGCCGCCCGGCGGAATGCCGGGGGCGTTGCCACTGGTGGCACTACTCGAAACAGCTGCAAAATAATACATGAGCCATTTGAAAGTGCAAGGAATCGCACTTACGCACTGAGGGCGCAACGCCAATGGGTGCGTTTACTTTGGGAGCGCTTTCTGCGCCCGCGTAACCGACATCACGGCGAGCGCGAACACGCAACTTCTTGCCCAATTTCATCATGTCCATCCAAAGGTCGTCCGTTTCGGCACGGAAGCCGGCGATTTGCTGGTCTAACTCCTGCCAGATCAGTTGAACATCGTTGTAGATGTTGGCGACCAGCACGAGACAGGCGAGCAAAGAGATGCCCGAGACGGAGGAGGCCAAAAAGGTGGCCGTGTACACTTTCATCGCGAGGAATTCGCCAAAAAATGCTTTTCCTTATAAATGGAGAATTATTAGCAAAATTTTAGACAAAAAATTAAATAAAAAAGTAAACTCCTATTTAATTGGCAGGAAAAGGCAATTACTTGAACGATTATGAAAATGTAAACGATCATTGGAAGCAGAAGAGCCCCTTTGGGGCAGTTCCGTCAAATGTTTCCCTTTTAAAGAAAATTTAATCGCTCTGTCAAAGCGACCGACCGACCACCGACCATTCGCCGCCATTAACACGTTCCCCCTCTCTTCGGACGGATTATGGATGTTGTCTGGGATTTGGGAGGGGCGCGCGGGGTGTAACCGAAATTAATGGTCATGGATGGGTTTGACGGGTGAACGCTTTTGTGGACGTTAAATGAATGGGTGGAAAAACATAATAAACAGGTTGGGAGGGGCGGCAAATGCATCAGCTGACGAAGAGTAATTAATTAATGGACTCATTGGAATTCACGCGTTTGGCCTGTGGGCAATTTGGACATTCTTTGCTCAATGATCTCTTTTTGGCGAATTGTCTTACCCTATTTTCCCAATTCAGCGCCCCCTCTCTCAGCGCGCAGTCCATGCGCTGAAGCGGCTTTACGGCACTGAATACCAAGTGGGCTCCGGCGCGGACCTTCTCTGTGAACCGTTTCATCACTTCTCACCTCCATTACCCATTAATCTTCAGACGAGGCCTCCGGCGCTTCTCATGACTTTGCTAAGGGCTCTCTGAACATTCCCTACTCATTTCTCGTTGAACTTCGGCCTCAGAACACTTTGCACAGCACGGGCTTTTTACTGCCTGAGGCCGAAATAATGGACACAGCAGAAGAGACTTGGGAAGCGGTCAAAGTGGTGGCGGACGAAATCCTGCAGAGATTTGGACAATTTGGGGAAGAGCGGAAGGCATGGAATGGTGGGCAAAAAGAGGGAGGGACGAAACTGTGGAAGGGGCGGCCGGGGAAAAGTTGGGTCGAATTTGGCCCGAATTTGCAGGTCTTAAAAATTTAATGGGGGACAATGACTGTTGCTGTCTAAAGAAAAAGCCGTCAAAGAACCAAAAAATTTTGGTTGTTTTTTGATTAGCCGAAATTTGCGCCGGTCTCCATAAGCGCACTGATGGCTCCCGGACAATTCGACAGTGAGGACAATCCGAAAGTAAATAAAAGACAAATGATAAGATTATAGCCAAAAGAACCGAATAATGCGATTGAGGAAAAACAACATTTCTGTCGGATTGTCCAGTCACGGCATTTGGTACACCACAAAATCTTTCATTTATATGTTATTACTTTGCGGATTCGTGTGGGCAAAAGAGCGGGAGAATATTAGGGGTAAGAAAAGAGTTCGGTAACCCGTAATTCGCCCCTGGGGAGAAGCTCAACAAAGGAAATGGGCAAAAATGCAAAGGACCAATTAAAGTGTCAACGACGACGACAAAGCCAACACAACAAACAATGAGCAATAGCAGCACAACAACAACGGAAGCAGCAATTACAGAAAGGATCACGACAACAGCAACAAAAAGTACGACCAAAAGAACGGAAAAGACAAAAGAAACGAAAAACAGTGGGAAAAAAGGGAATGGCAAAGAGAGGACGACGACACGCAAACAGTCAATGGCACACAAACACACATTCAAACCGAATACGAGTGGCAAAACAACAACACCAAAGCCGAAACCGAGGTCAGTGTTATGCCATTGAAAACAAAGGCCGTTGGCAGTGCATTTGAGTCCCAAAATTCTTTGCGTTTTCCTCCATTCAGCTCAACAGGGGCGCCATCAAGTTTCGTACGTAATGTCAAAAGTGGTGCTAAAATGGGCAAACAGCGTCCGACAGCGTCGGTGGATTCGTCGTCGGCAATTTCATCGGCCGAAAGTGGCAACGAACGAAAGACAATTGTAAATGTAAGAGGAAAAGTGAAGGGAACGGGGGGATTATTTGAGATGACTTGGTACATAATCAGGTAAAAATCTGTACGGGCGGAAGAAGCGGAGTCATTCCGCCCTTTCCTTCGCCGTCGCCCTCAACGACGGAAGAGAGTGCGGAAGACGGAGAGGGCGAGGAGCAGGGCACACGCACTTTGATGGGTAAGAAATGCCGGGCCAACAGAACACGGAGAGGGCGGGCAGGGAAAGGAACAGAAAGAGAGCATAAAGTATTAAATATTGTAGTCCAAAAGGGGAAGACAATACGCCGGGCGAGGGATGGTTACGATAGCATTTGGAAAACATACAGTACAATGGAACTTCGTTTATCTGTTTCTTAATTGCTTTTCACTTTATCACCAGAAATTTTAATGCCTAAAACGCCGCGTCGTCTGATCAAATGCCGTGATTGGTCTGCTTATTGCAAATGGTGGCGAATGCATTCACTTTGCTCTGACCCGCGGTACGCTTTCGGCATACAGTACACTCCTTCCCGTCCTCTACGGTAATTTGCGTTTTCAGAGTCACCAAAATGTGCACGTTGAGCTGTTTGATTGAGTGCCAAATTTGATCTGACTATTGCGGATTAAACTTACAACGACGCATTTTGATTTAAATTTGGAAATTTTTCAACACGATCATTTTCGGAAGAGAAGGCACTGAATGATCTCTTTTTTGAACCATTTTCATCTTGCAATGTTTTCATTGGTTAATTTATGGCGGTTTCTTAACAAAAGCATTCGATCTGTCCTTTCTCTCCCCCCCCCCTCACTCGCTTTAGGAAATTATCACAAATTTCATTTTTAATAAAATGCTTATTTTATTTCGTTAAATTTTTCGGCAGCGAAAGCACAAAAATGATAATTTCAATGGTAATTATAATTTTGCATTTAACGAATCAATTGATCGAGTGCCACCAAATGATTGTGGAAGAACAAAGACTTTTCTCAGATTCGGCATTCGACGAATTGGAGAATTCGCGTGTGAATGGTCTAAAAATGATGAAAAGGGGCGGCGGAGAGCATTCATTGGAAAAGCAGTTCGAATTTCGGATTACCCAAGTGAATTGGGAGCCGCCGACATTTGTGCACGATGCAATCAGTGCGGGGCTCGAAGTGATGGACGATCGTTGCTAAATGCGTTCTGTTGGCTTTGTCTTTGATGCCACCCATTCATTGATCATTGGTCACTGTACCTGGTCAAAACCCTCCACGGTCGCTGGCTGTCCCGCGGCAGTGCATGTGATCTGTTTTGGGGTAAATGGTGGCACAATTTTCGAGTTATAATAGAGAGAGACCGTGACAGTCGCTCCTTGGCTGTGGGTGTTTCCGAAACCGACGTCACTGTAGTCGAACCTGTACAATTCGGGAATGGATGTATACGGTAGGGTTAGTGGGAGATTCGCGAAGAGTGCCTGTATTGGTCGGATTGGTCCACGGCGTTGATCGGGTAAAGGATCAGATCGGAACAACGGGCACTGGCATACGCTAAATAAAGGGGGAGGAATGGAAAGGGAAGTGCCAAAAGGGCAATGGCACAGCAAATGCCATGCCCAGAATGGCATCGGTTATTTTCGCCTTTTTTTTTACCCGGGTCCTGCGAAGGGACGAAGCCCGGCGGAGCACAACCGAAAACAGAGAGAGGAAGAAGCAAAAAGAGGGGCACACAACGGACAGACGCAGCGAAAACGGCACAGAGAGAGAGGGAGGAGAAATACCGAGATGGCGACCACATGGGAAAAGCAAAGGGAGGGAAGGGAGAGACGGATCAGAAAGTGGGAAAATACAAAAGGGAGAGACCGGCCGACGGCAAATGCAATGGTGCCAAAACAAAGCAAAAAATTGCAAGGGGTGGAAGATCACTAAGAAATAGCACCACGTAATGGAATAATATCAAGATTTTTAAGTAAAAATTTTATCATTTCAAACTGGGATGGATGATCCTCGAGAGTGTAACGGTTAAAAAGCCCATCCCCAGCGCACATCCTTTTCGTCCTCGCCCATTGGCGAATGTCGCAATGTAAGCGAACTGGATCAAAACACTAGGCAGATGGGAAAATGGAGGATTGTTGTCGGACGGAGAGATAGAAATAACGGAAAGGGACAAATTAAGTCAGTCCGCCAACCGTAACTCACCCACTCCATTTGCTGTTTTCCAATGACATTGGAAGGAACACCGAATTTATTTATATTCTCGACAAAATATAATTTGTTTTCAATTGGGAAAATAAGAAATTGATGTGTACATCGGAAGGAGGATAAACAATGAACATATAATATGTTAAAAAGAGTGTCCCGCTTATTTGCCTTAATTAACTGCTTGATTGACACATCATTATTGTCAAATCCAAGACTATCGCTGTTGGTGCAATGCTTCGTGTTGTCGACGTGCAAATTCACTCTAAATTTAAAATAATATCATGATGAACTCTGCTGGAAATGTTCCTTTTTTACGCACTTTGAACCAATTGACACATTCCTCCGTTGAAGTGAATGTATGGCCACGAAATTTGATCCCATCCGGGGTCACGCTCATGCATTCGTTGCGAGGGGTTGAACCGGCCAAATACGAAAGCATAAAACGACCGGGTCGTTCCCGGAGGGCAGTGATGACGTAACTAATCGACAAAATAAATTAAATTCCTATTAAACAATTTACGGGATTCGTTGAGGAGCGGCACGTTTTTGATCTCGAAGGTAACCGTCTACCACGTCCTGAGTGTAACCGGATTCCATGTAGTAACGGTAGCGCAAAATGTCAGCCGCAAAATTGGCCATCGGCTCAATGCACCGTGTGACAATTTCGTCCACATCCTCGAAGACCTGAGCAAAAAGGGAATTTAAAGATTTTACTGTTTCCATATTGCATTAATAACGGTTGTTAACTACTAATAATTCGCGTCGCCTAATTAATTTCTCAATATTCAGCCGACCTCTCCGTTCATCAACAGCTTCTTCCCAATTTCGAAAACGCGTCGTTTCTCTTTCTCTTCAACTTTGATCACTTGATGAATGTCATTGGTAACCTTCCAGGCGATCATCAACATATTAGGAGACTTTTCCGATGGCCAAATAATTTTGCCGCCCTTTTCGATTTTTTTTTTTTTTTTTGTTAATTTTTGGTATTTATAGTAAATGAAAAACACCTGTTTCATCCGACGAATTGCTGCCGCCGCCTTTTCATCCGTATAATTTGCAAAATATTCGTATTGGAATATTCTTCTGTTTTTGTTTTCGTCGTCCTTTTGTGCTTTTTTGATTTTCTTCGCCTTCTGAACCGATTCCATTTGTGCGTGGTCAAAGAACGGATCGAATTTCTGCAGAAGTTCTTCGCCATTCAAATCATTCGAACGACACGAAAGATCGCATTGGATACGATCAGGGTTAAAACGAATGATTCGGAAATATTGCGATTGTCCGGGCTAAAAGTTTGGAAATTTCTAAATTAATAAATGTAAAAAAGCGTTGGAACACAAACTTTGAAGAATTTTGTGGGGTCCATGACTGTTTTGTTTGGGTCACTGCTGAACATTTTCATAGGCACAAGTCCGGAGAGTCGGTTGTCAAGTTTTACCCGAATTCCGATCGGAGTGCCCGGACAATCGCCACGACGCGTGTGTTCATTCACCAATTCGGGAGTCTACGCACGAATAGCAATCATTCACCATAACAGAAAAAAAATCACCGAAAAAGTGTCACGTTTACAAAATGGACAAATCCATTTATTGGTCAAATTGTTGACTTTCGCCTGGAAGTTTGAATTCTCAAGATCTTGATCATTCATTCGGCGGTATAGAACACTAATCCATTGGCCGTGGACGAGTTTGCCTATAACAAAAAAGCATCAAGGTCATAGCCAGAATTAAAAAGTTGGGGAATGGAATTCTACTTTTTTTTTCTTAATTATTCTAGCAATGTTTCCGGCTCTTCCTCATTTCCTCCCCAACATGGGGGGGGGGGGCATACCATTGCCCCCATATATATCAAAATAATGCAAACGTAAAACCGGGTAATGACCGCACAAACAAACCTTTCAAGTTGCTGCAATCCTCCTTCAACAGAATTTGTGCCAATTCCTCACCGGTCGGAGCCTGGTGCGGCTTTCGCAAATCTTTGTATCGGTAATTCAATTCAGCCCGAATATCGTATAAAGTAATGCTTTTGTTTCCGAACCCCTAAAGCTTTATATTTTATGTCTAGTAGGTTTTATCGGACCTGTCTGTTAAGTTCTTCAGCAAATGCGTCCAAGTCCAATTCTTTAAGTCTTTCCGGTGCTTTCAGAATTTCTTCGATTGCGATTGTTTGATCAGTTGGATCATCCAATTCGAGAGCGTCTACTGCCATTTTTCTGGCCCATTCATAAGTTTCGGGATGTACCCGAGAACCATCCAAAACTCTAAAGACATGAGTATCGTTAATGTTTGTAAAATTAATGAAACCAGCTTAAATTCGGAGTTCCCGTTTGTTCTTACTTCTTACATATTGATATAAAAGAGAAAATTTGTTTTACAATTTTTTGTAATGGTTTATTTTACATTCTAAAATTTTCTCGGCGGCGCTTTCAACACTGCCGGTCACTTAATTCCTTTGGAGTTTAAATAGAAAAATTGCTCATTTTGAGAAAATGTTTTAATTATTTCCATGAAAACTCCCGTTTCTTACTTCGGAAAAACTTCAATTAGTATTTTGTTAAAAATATCACTCACTCGACGTAAGAATCCGTTCTGTCGGCCACTTTCGTCGTGTCAATTTTGATAAATCCGGCTGCATTCATAAATACTTTTGGGCCCATCCGACAATAAGTGACTAATTTTGTCCGGCTTTCCAATAAATTTTCGTTTTGTTTTAGTATCTTCAGCAAATGAGAAGCCTTCCTTGGTCCAAGCCCACAAACAAATTGTAAAAGACCGGCAGTATATGGAAACTCCAAACACCGATTAATGTCCACACCAACCTTAGAATAATTTGAGTTTTCTAATTGATGATAATTTTCTAGATGTATTTAAACCTCATTAACGCGATTTATACACTCGGTTTGGAGAGCAAAAAGCAGTTCTTGCTTTGGGACTTCGTTCTGCAACGGGTGAAACTTCATGTACATGATGTCGTCGTCTGCGTTGCAAAGATGGCAAATTTCGACTAGCGGGTCAAGCGTAAACCTGGCCAGGGATATCGCCTTGAGGAGCAATGGTGGATATTTAGGAAACTCTTGCTAAACGGAGAAATTTATTGAGGTGAAATGATTGAAATTGGCACCATTGCCATGCGACTGTTCATGTACACCCTCGCGGCATCAGAATTTACTATTTCGACGGTGAGTTGCATAGGAATTTTTAGATTCTGTTGGGCAGCCTCATTAATACTTGACCGAACGTCGTTAGCCAAGCGTAAGGCATCAATGTCCTCCCCACCGATGACAACAAGATGAGGCTGCCTTCGGGCGACCAGTTCAATCAAATTTTTCATGTCGTCTTTCTGTGAAAGAACAATCATTTAATTAGATACTTTAAGTTCTAAAAACCTTGAGTTGTGATTCATTCGGACGAAATGAATTCAAACGTTTTGTAAAGTGCACCATACGTTGGTACTCCAAGCATTCGCCGTCCTGATTTATCACAACCGCAAAAGAGGCATCGGCCATGTCAGATGAATAGCAAATGGCCAAAATACGTGTTCCAGCGTCTTGCAAGTCATCGTCCAAATTATCATAGGAAAATTGTGGCCTATAAGGCGCTGTTTCTATGAAACTGTGCAATCGTTCAGCTGCTTTCTGAAATAAAATATTTAAAAAGCAATAAAAAATAACAATTTACCATAATTACGAATTCTTTGGCTTCTTCGATCAAAACTTGGTGAGATTCTCTTTTGAACAAAGGAATAAGCATCTTATTGACGCAAATGGTAAGAACATGAGTCCGCAGTTTATTCCACTCCTCCACTATCTCCGAATTATCGTTCCGTTTGAATGTCGCCATGTAATCGTTTTCCATGCACGCGTGCAAACATTTGTTCCCTCCTTCCTCATTCGAAGCGATGTGCAAATCGATTTCGAGAAGACCGTCTTTTTGAGCCTGAAATTAAGCTCGAAAAAAGAATTCTGGCTTGTCATAAAAGATCAGATTTGGACCTATTATGGTCCTTGGGGGTTTGCAAAAAAAATTTTTGTCTACAAACCCTAACGAAGTTCAAATACTCGTCGTCCTTCAGTTCTTTCACTGGTTTGTCCTTGATATAATGGCGACCATAAAGCGAATGATTTTCGTCGATTTCGTCCTTTCCTTTCAGAGTCGGATGAACAGAAATGAGTAAATTTTGTCGAAAAATTTGTCTCAATTTTTTTCGAATCGCGAGTTCTCTACTGAACTGTTGAGCTAACAGATAAATGGCGCCTTGAATGACTTTTTCAGGAGATGGAAATTGAAGAAATTCCCTACAAATTAAATTATAATTAGGAATTAGTGTAATAAATACTCTTTGACGAAGTCCACCGCAGCATCCTTTGGCAATTTATCTGCTTGTCTGACTTCATGCCTAACTTCTTCGGTCATATTTTCAGAGAATTCCTCAGGGGTCAGACCAAACTGCTCAGCAAAAGCTGTCAAGCCGCATTGAATACACAACTAAAAAATTTAATAATTTAAAAGAAAAGAATAAACAACAGAATAATTAGAAAAAAGCCGGCAATTTTGAGATTTCCCAATCAAATTTCATTAAACTCCTCAAATACCCAGACAGCGCCACGGTATCGCCTTCCAACTCCAACAGACCTGATATTGGTCAATTTTTGCGCTTCGTTTAAAGCGTGAAGCCAATTCTGTGTCCACGCTCTGCTCACTTAACGAGTTGAGTCGCTCCCATTCTTGGACCCGACTCATATGATGCCCGTAATAAAGTTGGAAAAGTGCATGAACGTCCATCAGCTCTTCGTTCGTTTTAACATTGGTCAGGCTAAAATTCGATTTTCTTTTCTTTTTGGGACCTCACTTACTTTTGAAAATCCTTTTCAGATACACGTCTCAACGCATGCGCTTCTTCATGACCGGATGTTGTATAATTTTGCACTCGCCTCAGTAAAGTAGCTATCTTTGACTTACGAAGTTGGAGGCGACACCACTTAAAAGAGATTGAATAAAGCCATGTACAGTATGCTACAAAAATTTTGTGGAGAAAAGAACTATAATTAAGTAAAGGAAAAAAACAATAATAAGGATCTACCTTTTCATCAAACTTGTAAACCTTCCAAAGGTCAGGCATTAGCAAAGATGACTCCACATATTCTTTACGATAAAAAGCAATGAACGGCACTTCAAACAGCTGATTTCGGATGAATCGAACTGCTTCCTTGATTTTTTCCGGGGCTTCATCGTTAATTTCGTCAAGGTAATCACCTTCTGCTGATTTTAAAAGGGAAAGTCCCATGCCGGACTTAAAACAAAATATGGAAACATTTCTTTCATGTCAAATAACCTGTTTAGAAAGAATAGGATTGTCAAATGCATATTTATATATCCAATGAGCCTCCAAAGTCAATTCCTTATCCTCAACGTCGGTTACTTGTATATTTCGTATCTGAAAACCCGTACACCATTGTGAAACCAAGATAAAAGAAAATTGAGTCAAAATTCAAAAAACATGCCTGGAAACGCTCAGGCCGATCTTCGCAAATTATTTTTTTGTCCTCAGCCCGGACAAAACCTCGTTCCAATTCGGAAGGTTCAATAGTGTCTAACAAAGTCACTTTGGCGCCGCGAGGTTTTGCAACTCGAACCTCTTCACCTTCGTCGAAATCATCTTCGAGAGCTTCTAAAAAAAAATTAAGACAAAAAAAATTAATTGTTATACAAACCCTCGTCCTCGTAAAATTCGCCGAGATTGTCAACCCCAAAAATTTCTTTAGCATCATCCAACGTTTGGTCGCTGACTGCATTCTTTTTGCCTTTCCGTTTATGACGTCTTTCAGCACGTCTGTCTTCGTCATCCTCGACAATAAATTGGTCCTCTAAAATAAAATAAGTGGTAATTTTATGATTTAACATCACTGACCTGATTGCTCCGACTCGCTTCGAGATTCGTCGTCTTCATAATTTTGCACATATTGAGGCTGTTCGACCCTCCCTTCGTCTTCGTATTCCTTTATGAAAAATAAATATTAAAATTCAGGAAATATCTTATTATTACTGGTCCAAAAATTCTGTCTTTGATCCGCTCTCTGACATCTTCCTCGTCATCGCTGATTTCAACCCTGCCGCGCGTATTTTGGTAATTTTCATTGAGTAGATCCAAGTCATCATCCAGCAAATCGTCACTTACATCGGATCCCTTTTCGCTCTAAAGTTATATTTTAAAGCGTTAAGGCCCTAATTGATATAACTTCGCCGTCTGCTTCTGCTTCACCGCCTTCATCTCCGCCCTCTTCATCGCCTTCATTAACTATAAAATCCCTCATTTCTTCCTCATCTCCTTCATCTTCCTCCTCTTCTTCATCGCTACTAAATTTCTAATTCGTGAGATTTCAAAATAAAAATTTAAACCTAATTTGATGCCTTCGCTTTTTTTCTTTATTCTTCTTTGCCTTTTTTGCAACAGGTTCGGAAACTTCCGAGACTGAATCGTTACCTTCGGAAAGGTTAGCTTCTTGCTCAATATAGCTGCTCATTGAAAATTAGAATCTTAAAAAGGCATATGTATTAATCTGTTAGAAAAGTACAAAAAAAAAAAAAAAGATAAAATTGGTATTCGGATCGACCATGCTCCTCAGTTTCAAAGTACATAATGGGAAAATTTTGAGTTTTTTTTTTTTGCTTGGGGAAGGTCGACAAAATACACAAACTTTGAATTGCTGCTTGTTTAAAGCAGTAAAAAAATTTTGAAGATTTTTGATCAAAATTAATTTGTTTTTGAATTTTCTCAATACACAAAAAATATCTTTATCCATGGGCAATTTATCAAAAAAAAAAGGGAAATGGAGCACATGACCATGTTTGATTTCCCCATTCTTGTAAATAAACAATTAAATGACTTGACAGTCATGAAAAAACATCCAAATAATTATAGTACTTTTATAGAAAATTCAATGGATGAAATCCAAATTGGCGATAGCGCTAAAGAGAATGAGACCGTTAAACTGAAAGTTCAAGAGGATCAGCAGCAGTGTAAAACATCGAAAAGCACAGTAAGTGACGGAGCACAAAATTCAGGGGGATGTGTAAGAAAAACCAAATTGGTTCTAAATAGCAACAACAACAACTACAGAGACGTTCCTCTGCTTTTGGGTCTTCTGCTCGTCAATATCGGAC
The DNA here is from genome assembly GCA_039877585.1 of Heterodera filipjevi. Classification (NCBI taxonomy): domain Eukaryota; kingdom Metazoa; phylum Nematoda; class Chromadorea; order Rhabditida; family Heteroderidae; genus Heterodera; species Heterodera filipjevi. The sequence continues at coordinate 12,756,330 of JBDPZO010000006.1, read as the reverse complement.
TTACTTCCAAAGCAAAAAGCAATTTGTATACTTCGTTATTTTTAAATAAATCTTTATTTTTTTTAAGAGCGAATCACAGCTTCCTCAAAGTGTTAGAACTGATAGTATTGCTGGAAATGCTCGGGGATGGCGTCAAGGGGTTGCTGACAAACGCGTCAGAAGTACTCAAAGTCAACCCAAACAGTGGACCAATTCAAAGATGAGCTTTAATGTGGAGACAAGAGGACGAGTAAACAAAAGTCGATCCATGTCGACAACCTTTGAAAAAGAAACTAATGATACTGAAGGAATGGGCGATTCAGCAAAAGGGGCCAAAACTCATCGAAATTCAACAAGTTTGGGTAGTCAAATTTTCTTTGACCAGTTAATATTTAAAACAGCCGATTTGCGAACAAATTCAATCAATTCGGTGTCCAATGGAGAAATTGCTGACTGCGATGAAAGTAACAGTAGACAGCACAAGTTTTTTCTTTGGTGTTTTTTAGTGGAATTGGATGAACCGTTTTCCGAATCCGAAGGCGAAGACTTACCAAGAGCGAGGGGCATTGTGAAACCATGCTTGGTCATCCCCCGTGGACGCATTCGTTCGCTTTCTGGTAAGTTGGCTTTACTAATCACATTTGCTTCATTTGAATTGTTAAGGCACTATTCCGCCAGTAGGCTTCGCTCCCCATTGGGGCGGTCCAACTATGTGTTTGAGCTGCTTCCAATTTTTCCAATTGCCTGAGATGATTTGCGAATTTTCTGCCCATCTTCTCATGGAGCATCAAATATTCATTGACGGGATGGATATTATTGTGGATTTGAAACGTTACATTGAATATTGGCGCCAGCAATTCGCAAAGCGAAATATCGCTGAAATTTTCTCTAAAGTTTTCCCACAACCCACTGATGAAGCATTTGGTAAAGTGGATTTTTATTTTTTGATGGACGAAAGCATTAAGGAAGGTTGGAAAAAGTCTAACAACAAATTTAAAAAACAAGTAAAAAAAAAAATCAGATTACGGTTTACGTCAGCGTTTGGCAATGCGTCGGCTTGAGGAGGCTCTGGCCTGTCAACAACGTGAGAGAGAAGATGCTGTCTTCTCAATGCAGTGCATTTTTTGCCGCTATATGGCAAGAGGGAATCGTGCTAAGATTATCCACCATCTTTACACCATTCATCATCTCAATCTTGGCTCACCGGACAGTACGTTACTCATTTATACAGTTAAAAGATCACATTCATAGAAGTGATCATGGAAAAAACGAAAAGTTGAAGCTCTGATTTTTATGTTCGCTTTCAGAATTTATAACGACTTTAAAATCTAATTAAACCCTTGAAAATAGAATTGTATTTCATAATCTATCTAACTTTTTATTTACCATTTTTTAGTTTTGTGAATACAAACAATAAGGAAACAAAACCCGTATACGCAATTACTGGACGAATTTAACTTAGCACATTTCATAAAACAATTACTTTTTTAAGACCTCGTCTTTGTTGCTGAATATGTTGAGCATCTGAGAGAGAAACTGCTGCGAAACGAGTGTATTTATTGTGAGAAGACTTATGCCGACCGAAACATATTAATGGAACACATGCGAAAGAAGAATCACCGAGAAGTGAACCCGAAGAATAATTATTATGACAAGGCAATACGATTTGACATTCCTATGTACTCAATCATTAAGAAGTTATTTAGTTTTACATCATCAATTACTTGGAATTGGGTAAACGTTGGTTGGATGTGTTGGCCGAAGACTTTGAGGACACAATGCCAACATTTGTCGACTCCGACGACGAAGAGGAGGAGGATTCATGGCACGAGTGGCAGGCATTTCCAATCTTGGCAACACACGTTAACAAATGCATTTCAGGAGGATAACGCGGACGAAGGGGATTTATATGCATTGTGTCTCTTTTGCAACCATGCGCAGGAAAACCTGGAAGAAATAATCAAACACATGAACGAAATTCACAAATTCGACCTCATCGGCCATATTCATGACAACACCATGGGCACATATGACCGGATGAAATTCGTCAATTGTATCAGAAAAACAGTAAATTTACCAATGTTAAAAGAAGTAACAGTGAAAATAACTGACTAACAATAAGACTTTAAATTATTCCCGATTTCTTGTAGTCATTTCCCATATCATTGCTTACCGTATCAGGCTCTTTTTAGCCCATTTTCTGACACTTTTGTTTCGATGACTTTGCCGGTATCCCTCCCCCTCCGATCTACAGCCTCAAATGCCTTCCTTTTCATAAATGGATTTAAGACTTTCAACACTCGAACAAAGGAACAGACAAAGGAATCCAAATGCGTGGAAATTCCTGACAAAGAGCAATGGGACAAGGAGGAGAATTTGGTACCGATGTTTGGAAATGTAAGTTTTTCCCGTATATTCCTTTGTGATTTCAATGCGCACGCCCCACCTTTTTTTGGTTAAGGACCATTTGCTTTGGATGTTGGAGAGTTGGCATTTGGAGCACGAAATGGAGGAAATTGGGAGACAGAAAGCGACCGATAGCGAACTGATCGAAAAGAGCGTTATTGAAAGTGCCGATGAATCACTTAAAATTAATATGGGCGCATTGGTCGAGGAGTCAAAGCAAAATGCCGTGCAGGGGGTGCGCTAATTATGCAATTCAATTATTGTTAAATTAGGCGTTTTTGATTGCGAACTTTGTACTTAAAAATGCATGTTTCAGGTGATTGCTGAAGATTTGCCAAATCTGACGGGCAGTGTTCTGGCCAACGTTGAACTGCAACAATCGCTTCGTTGATTTACTGTTGAGAGCAGATGATTAAATATTCCATCAACTGTTGACATATTTTGAAAAATCCAAAAATATTTTCTAATGTAAATGGGGTTTTTATCGTTCTCTGTACACTTTCACTCTTCCAATTGTTGCAAATCTTTTCATGTAAACATTGGTCTTTGTTAGTCGTTAGAATTTAAGGAATATTTTCTTTGTTGCCTTGCTGTTAAGATATTATAGCACAACCGAACAAAAGATTATCTATTTCATAATGGCATCTTTGTTAAATGCGCTTCCACGTTCAAAAAGATTTTGTAGTTCTCCGCTTATTCTGTTATCCCCCCCCCCCTTCCCGTTTCCCCAGGTTACTGACAGACCAATGGAACGCCGAGCCGATAATCCGAGAATTAAAACTGCGTCGTCCTAAATGACTCTACTGGGCTTAGGTGTTGTGTTCTCTCCCACTGTGAAGACGTGCCAATGTCAACTCATTGCCTTTTTGTCTAATGTGTTGCTTTAATTGGTGGCACCCCCGGCGCAATGCTCCCTTTTGTGTGCTCATTCTACCAATGTCCTCTTCACAAATTGCCACCATAAAGAATTTCTGTCCCTTTGATGAATGAATTAATTCCAAAACCAAAAGGCAAACAAACGAAACGGGAGGGGGATAGGAAAAGTGCGATATATGTATATTAGTGTCCATAAATAAGTAAATATGCAAAAGGAAGGGAATACATGGCAAAACAAAACGCCAAATGATTGGACGGAGAGGCAATGCAATTAATTAGGCCTAATGAATGCAAAAGCGAATTAATGTCCGTTGGCATTGCATTTAGGCAATGCCATTAATTGAACAATTCCCCGGGAAGGACCGTTCCGTCGTCCCGTTGGCGTGAAGCCTTTGGCTTGCGTATGTCGCCAAGTGTCGATTAATATTTGCCACCGGTGCCATTTTAATTAATGCCATTTTCATTCGAATGGCAAAAAGGCACTAACAATTGCCAATTCTCCCTCCTTTTTATATTTGCCATCATTTCATTAAATCCAAATTGATTTTGTGAGGAAAATAGAAATTAGACCGATTTGATAGATTAAAATAGGAAAAGAGTGACAGATGACAACGACGCGGGAGAGTTCGACGGAGATGGTCGATCGGTACCCTTTCGGCTATTCCACCGAACTCTCCTCCAACCACGAATCGTCCATTTGCACGGCAAAACGCCTTCGGCAACGTCTCCAACGACAACAGTCGGGCCAATCGGGTCTTTGAAGAAATCCATGAAAGAAACAATGAATGATTGAATGAAATTAACAATTTAACAGGAAGGCGCTACACTGGCGAAAGCAGCGAAGGGTCGTCTCTTGTGGTGGGCCAATGAGGAAAAAGGCAGGCCAAAAGTGGGCACGGTGTTCTTCAGGGCACTCCCACCGAATCGGGCCGATGTTTCACTTTCACCGCCGCCCAACGCATCCACCGGAACGGCGGTGCCACTAACAACAGCCAAACGAACAACAACAGCATCGATGATCAGAGGAAGCCGTCGATGAATCAGAATTTGTCGGAGATGCTGTTGGATGTGAGTGAGCGAACATTTGTGCCAGAGAGACTGTTCAAATGTGCCATGGATTGTCCCCTTTTGTGCTAATTTTGGAAATTATTTATTCCCTTTTAATTAATTATTATTGCCAATTGTCGGCGGAGGCCTTAAACAAAAGAACCCAATTTAATTATGCAAGGCTATTCATATGGACGACGCCAATTTGGTTGACCGTTTGCTGCTCTCCCATTGCAGCAACAAAGTGATTGGGTTTATTTTAGAGCAGCTTTTCCAAAACCATTTGATCGTTGCCATTTTGAAGGTTCTTTCCTCCTCTCCGTCCATCGGCAGCACCAACACTTTCACCGATTTGGCCCAACGACGGCACGGTGTCACCGGAGGCGGAATGGGCTCGATGCAGCACCGACGCTCCAATGCCTCAAGCACACTATCCACACATTCTGGGGGGCGCTCCAACTGTGCAGCAATGAGCACATTGTAAAAGAGAAATAATGAACGGAGGACGGCACAAAAGGGGATGGAGGAGGGAGGGGCGACGTGGGAAGAAATTTGGGCAAGAGAATGGCACTTTTTCAGACACATGGCAGTGGCACACAAACAGCGAGACATTTCCGAGCTTTTGCTAAAAAACTGTTACGATCCGAACATGGTGGCGATGTGCCACTGCAGAGGAGCGTGCATCACTAGCGGCAATATTCCATTGTCTTCCGTTTTGCCCCCAAGGCATGCCGCATTCATGAGACCGAATTTTGACGAGCTTTTTCATAATTTAAACTTTCAATGTCTCATGAAACTTTAGTCGCTCCCATTCGTCGGCCATTCCCAGCGACATTTGCTCCGTCTGTTCCCATCTTCGTGTCGTCTCTATTCTTGATCAGACCCCTCTGGCAATCGCCGTCCGAACTCAGAGTGCCGAAATGATGTGCCAAATTTTTTCCAAAGTGCATTGAACTCATTTTTTCAATTTTGCAGAAATTTGCTCGTCTCATACGGCGCAGATGTTAACTCAGTGGACGAGGACGGCAATTCGCCTTTGATGTTGGCTGTTCGCGACTCGCCATTGAGTTGGCATTGTCTTCACATGTTAATTCTGTTTGGAGCGAAGTAAGCAAATAGGAGAAAAATGTAAAAGCTGTTTTAAAGAACGCAACAGAAAAACTCACGCGGCATTTGTCCTTTGGATTTGGCGCCGGAACTGCGCAAAATCCAAGAGACATGTGTGGAGGCTTTGTTTCAAATGGCCTGTTCTCGTCCAAACAATGCTTCTCAAAATATGGCCTCCGGGCTATTGCAAAGCACAGACAGTGCCCAGGGCCATCACCAGCAAGGGACACCGGTGACAAGCGCCAATGGCACCAACGGAGCAGCAGAACGGACGGAAGAACGCGACGGCAATGGGACGAGACAAACGACGGGGGCGGGAGCGAGTACGCAGGAAAGACTGATTCGCACCGCAGCGATGATCTCAGCCACAAAACAAATGCGTAAAGCGCATTTGGACGCAGGTGAATGCGATAGGGGGAAATGGCTGCGATACCCTTCCGTCGGCTGATCGAATGATCATTTGGCGGGTCCAATTATTTTATGGAGTTTTTGATCATCATTTTATGGCTCTGTCAGTTGTCTTTTTGATATTTGATCATCTTTTGGAGGGAATTTAGTTCTTTTTGACTGTTTTTACCCCCTCCCCCTCTTTTTCCCGCACGTTTCTCCTTCTGATCATCTCCCATTATCAATCAGAGTCGCTGTTGTTGCCTGCCAGCTTTTGCGAGCGTGGCAGTCTCAGCAAATCGCCACTGTCCCCGCGCACTTCAGCCGCCCCGTCAGTGTCCAATTCGTCCATCATTGAAAGTCTGTCGGTCAACAAAGACCGCATCAGTGTGGGCGGCGGTAACGCCGATTTGTCCTCCGTTCCAAACGCCGCCATAAGCGCGGCAAATCGCCGCAAATCCTTTGTGTCCATGCAACTTTACAGAAGGAACAAGCTGAACAAAGAATGTGAGCTATAATTATGCATAGGTTGCTCTTCATCACTTATTTTGAACATAAAGCGCCACTTTTTGTGAACGTAAGCCGAGAAAAAGCGTGGGAGACGCTACAGAAGATGAGCAGCAACCCGGAATGCATCGAGATAATCATGGCACGTTAACAGAAGCATAACTTTTAGACTAAGGGCCGGCAAAATAAAGCCAAAATTTGGGATAATAAAAGAGTCGGGGGGGGGGGAGAAGGGGGGGGGGAGGGAGAAGGGGAGGCCCAGGCCAATTTTACGTTTTGTAAACGTCTTCTCCCTTTGTAGCGTTCGCTCCACAAATTTTGCGCCCTGCAATTGGATGATTATGCGAATCCGTTTTGCGGCAGTGAGCGTGACGTGATGGACTCTTTTTTGGGAGGACTTCTCCACCAAATCATTTTGACAGCGACCGGCGATTATTATCAAATGAACACGCCCAGCCAAAAGAAGTGGAACAAGCGACGATTGGTTCGTTTTTCTGTTTAGAGGCCGAGGAAAGGCAATTTCAGTGCCAAGTCGAACTGATCGATCAGTTCGACTTGGCACTGATCGATTGCCATTGGCTTTTCTTTTCAACTTTTCTGTCCCTCCATTTTTCTTAATTTTAGGTCGGCGTTCTTGTATCGCTGGTCAACTTTTGTTATTTGTGCTTACAAAAGAGCGGAACATGTCGTCAGTTTGCCGCCTTAAGCACTTTAAATAAGGTTTTCAAAAAGACTTCGCCAATTATTAGTTTCCGTTTTGCCAACTTTTCATTTGCCAATTAAGATTATCGATGCTGGCCTGGTCAATTCGCTGTTCACTCACCCTGAGGTTGTCTTCCATTCCTCGCGGCTCCTCAACCGTTCCCACGACTTCCATTATTCATACTGTAGTGGTGATGATGATTACGATGACGACCTTCCGCCATGCGGCACTGCTGACCCATCGCAGGTTGGCATGGGCATTTAACTGGTCCTACTAAACTGGACCATCGTTTGGCCATTGCTAATATATCCCGCCAAATTACGTTTAGAGCCCAACTAAAGCTTCGCGGCCTTCCCTCCCTCAGCAGCAGGAGGACAAATTCGATCGCCGTCAGACCGGCGACAGTAGTTCGGCCCCCGCACTGATCCTACAAAGTTTCTACCGTAAACATGGCGTGCACACGACCAGCACTCAACCGGTGCGCCTTGGGGACCTGCACAAGGCATTCGCCTCCATTCAGCCGAGTTTCGGTGAGAGTGGACAAATTGGAGAAACCACCGATCATGTCCCCTGTTGAAGTGATCACTTCGCTGCACAATGCAATCACAATGCAAAACCGAGAAGCGGGCACGCGTTCGGTGTGTTCGCCGGCCCACCGTTGGCGCCAATGTTACCATGTAAACAGATCCTACCGTATCCCACCCTTTCCACCCGCCCGTAATACAGTATTTCCCCTTTGGTTTCAGCACTGTACTGAGATTCTCGGTGTGTTCCGTTGCAATGCTTAAGCTTGTTTTTTATTTTTTATTTCTTTGCTCTTCAGTCGCTCGTCTCCTGCTCTTTCTCACCAGTTGCAAAGAGTTTCGTCTCAAATTGTCGGATCGCCAACAACTCAAAACATTGGTGAACCTTTTGGAGCCAACTTTGGACCCGCAGTTGCTCTGTCTGTTACTCCAAAGCATTGCCCTGGTGGCGTTGGACCCTTCGACGCATCGCAATTTGATCGAATTACAAGTGGACGACCCGCTCATCCAAATGCTGCTCCCTGCCGACGATTGGTCAGTCCGTCCGTCCGTCGTTTGAACGGAAGGCTTCTTTCTCAAGTTTATGTTCAAATCCACCTAATTACGGCTTAAACACTCAGGTATTACACTAACCACAGCACAAAGTTTGGCCATTATGTGAAGCACCATGCTGCTCGTATTTTGATTTACATCGGACTCGGGGACAGAGTGGGCAATCGCGTCAACCTTTTTCATGGTGACAGCAACTGAAATCGTTTTGTTATTTATCCAAAATGTTCAAAAGATTCGTCGACGGATTGTTCCGCGCGTCGTTCGCTGACGGGGCCTTTGCCGGCGGCGACGGGGACGAACAGCAGCAGCAACAATCACAATAACAGTTCGACCAATGAAGATGAGTACATCTTCGAGACACTGAGGACCGTGACAGTGGCGCAGGAGTTCAGCCGAACGGCGATGTCCGTGGAGGGAGTGCTGTTGAAGATACTGCAGGAACTGCATCGGGGACACAATGGGGGAGCAACGATGGGCAATGGCACGCAGGAGCAAATCAGAGAGGAGAGGTGGGCAAAGGACGGACAATGAGCAAAAGCAAAGATACTTGGGTAGTAATCTGATCTGATCTAAGGCACCCATTTGCTTGCGCCAATTGGGTTCTTTTTTTTCAATGATTACGTCTTTTTAAGCCCAAATTCATTTGTGCCGCCCGCCGTTGCCACCAAATCTCTGCTGCCGGTCACTCATCAGACCAATTGTATCATTGAGGAGTGTGAAGAGAAGCCGGTCATTAATCGTTTGAATGCCATTTGACTTGGCATTTCGTTTGGCAGGATTCGCCCTCGCCCATTCCGTTCGCTTCGCCCTCTCCGTTAAGCGGCGGTGCTCCGTCCGCTGCCCCTGTCGCTGCTTCGACTGTTTCTGATACTGCTCCGTCCACTCTTAACCATGTTGCCAAATCATTGTCTCCATCACCCTCTTTCTTCCAACTGAATTGCAATTTGTCACACCGTCCACCGAAATATCCGCAACAGAAGGCACTGCCTCAGGCGGTCAAAGCGCCGTTCGCCCCTCCAGCGGCGGGGGTTTCCTTTTTTAACCCAAATAGAAGACTAAAATCATGATGAGACGAGTCTCAGATTCTATCCTCACTTATCTTTTACGCTTCCAGGCAATCAAACGTTCTCCCCCGTCACCGCCCTACTCAATGAATGCGGCAGTTGCACGAATATTCAATTCACTTTTGTGCATCAGCAATTTGGAGGCGCATTTGTGCAAGTTTTCGCTGGTACTCGACTCGATGCTTTTGCTTCGAGTGCTCATGCACAAATTATCATGGTCACCTTTTTTCTCTTTTTCTTTGCTCTTCCCCTTTTCTCTTTTTCTTTGTTTTTCCCCCTTTTTTCTCTTTTTCTTTGCTCTTCCCCTTTTCTCTTTTTCTTTGTTTTTCCCCCTTTTTTCTCTTTTTCTTTGCTCTTCCCCTTTTCTCTTTTTCTTTGTTTTTCCCCCTTTTTTCTCTTTTTCTTTGCTCTTCCCCTTTTCTCTTTTTCTTTGTTTTTCCCCCTTTTTTCTCTTTTTCTTTGCTCTTCCCCTTTTCTCTTTTTCTTTGCCTTTGTCCGCTCTGTTCATGCTTCCTTTGTCTCCCAGGGACCTTTGTTTGGTGGCCAAAAAGCGCATAAATGGCTCCGGCTTGGCCGTTGCGGGTGCTTCTATGGCCCGTTCGATGGCCGATTCCAGCAGAAGAGCCCATTCGAGCTGTTCCTTGGGCAGCTCGTTTAAGTGATCACCCGGGGGGGGGGAATCAAAGCAAAGTACGGCAATGCTTTTCATTTAAGAAGAGATGGCCAAAACAGCACAAAGAACAGCAGCAGCAAACATTTTCTGCGCGTGGACTACGGCGGTTCTTCGCGACTGTCAAAAAGAGTACACATCCGCAGATCGAGGCAAGCACATTTAAATAGAAAAGAATATATTAAACTTCAATAACTGACGATTTGATCAACTGATCAGTCCAAATGAATGTCTTTCCCTTTTAGCTCAGTTGAAATACCACGCCCGAAGCGGTTCAGCAGCGGCGCAAAAGAACTGCGGAAGGAACGTAACAGAAAAAGGTAAAAAAGTTCGCCTTTTTAAATGGTGCGCATTACTCGTCAAATTCGTTGTTTTTTGGAGTGCCCCCCGCGTGCCCTCTCCCCGTCCCGGAAATGAGTATAATTTCCTCTAAACTCATCAGACTCGGCACTGACACGAGCAGTGGCTCTTCCAAGTCGAAGAAGACCAACTCCTCCTCCACTTCCAGCGTTCAGAAACATTTGCCCAAATATATCACCAATCTTTTCAGAGGGCGTATGGGCACTGGTAAGAGAGGCAATTCCTCACTTTTTTCCCACAAAATCATACACAAGACCCGTGCAAACGTCACACTCGCGGCAGTCGCGAGTCGAGCCCGGAAAGTCCGACAAGCGGATCGGAAACGGTGTTGGAATTCACCAAAAAATTGCAAAATGCGCCGCCAACACGTCGCGAGACATTGCGAATGGCGTACAAGCAGTCGGGAAAGCAGGACAGTGCAGTGAGTAGGAGTAGTCGTCAAAAGTGCATTCGCTTCTCCCCTTAGGGAACGGTGGGCACTGCCGGATCCGTTGGCTGTGCGGGGGACCAGCGGGTGCGCTACGGCGGCTACAGCCATCTGCCCGAATTGGAAGTGAATTCCGCCTCGCCTCCACGGAGTCCGCTTCTCAGCGCAGCATTAGTCGCCGCTGCGGTAACCATCGAAGGCGGAAATGGCTGCTCCGGGACGACTTCGACACCAATGGGTCACCCCGGTGACATTCGACGTCCTTCGAGTCCGCCGGTGCTGCCTGGCCTTCCGCTTATTGAAATTCGTCGTCCGTCCGCCCTTTCCCAGGCAAAAAACATTCGTAAATTGAAGTCATTTCAGAATTCAGTTGATCAGTTGTAGTGATTGGTTCACCCAACCCCTTTTCCAGTTCGAGTTCGGTTACTTCGTCAACTCCCCTGAGGTGATCAGTGCCAGCCGAGGCGGCAGTGGAGCCGGAAGTGCGGACGACTGCGCCCCGCTCCTATTGTGCGGTGGAAGCACCGCACAAATTTGTTCCCGGAAGTCATCCGACGGTTGGTTTCGGGGCAAAATGTCAAGGGATAATCTCGCTTCATTTTCTGACTTGTATTTACTGCTAATTATCTCTCTGATCAGTTGTACCTCAACTGCGGGAAAGTGATCAACTGAAGATCAGCATTTAAAATTAAAAATTAATAAACTTTAAATCATAATTTTTAATTTCCTGGGCCAATAAATGCAAAAAGCGGGTATAAACCGGCGGGAGTCGGTCTTCGGTTTTTGTAGCCCAAAAATTCTTTGCAATTCGGTATTCTGTAAATACTCAAGCGAAAAGACTTATGTGACGAGACAACGAGTTCGGCACGAAGAGGCATCAGTGAAAAATAGACACAGAAATGTGTTAAGAGAGATTAGTTTAGAAAGTAACGAATTTTAGGGCGTTATTCGCTTATCGAAGTCGAACTTTTGGCTCGTTAATTAAAGAGAAACAATTTGATTTTTAATTTTAATGATAAAATAATTAGTCCGCACTTCCATTGGTCCGCATTTGATCACCCCCCCCCCCCTTTCCCATTGTTTTGGTTATTTTCTTCCTTTGGTCCGACAGAGTCGTCCATGTGCGGGTGGAGTTCCCGTGCCAGTTCGCGCATGTCCCAGCGTTCCTCCTCCGGGGGTCTTCGTCTCTCCACTTTTTCCGGCGGCACTTCTATTGCCTCCGACAATTCGGGCCCATTCATCTTCAGTTTTGTTCTCCGTAAACGGGCGTCGACCATCGGCACGCGTATCCCTCTCCCAAAACGTGCCATCTCACGCTCCAGCGGCGACAGCCTTCGCGTGCCGGAAAGAGAGGTGGGGTTTTGCCGCGGCGCCTTCGCATTTGCCCTTTCCAGTTGCTTTGTGGCATCGAAATGAGTCCAGAATTCCAATGCATGCGCCAATTGTTGCTTAATTTGCTGTGCATGTACAGCAATAAGGACTCGAATTTCCTGAACACTCTTCGCACATGTTCTGATGTTTTATGTAAGGCTCTGAACACTCCCCAACATCCGACGGTCAAAAATTGGTTTGGTATCCACGAATTGAAGCAGTACTTGTGAGTTGACTTGCTAAAGGTGTGCGGATATTCTGAATGTGATCAATGGACAGCTGGAGACAGAAGCGGAGTGCAAGTTGGAGAGTGAGGAACGCAGCAACGACGAATATTTGGATGTGAGCGGAGAGTCATGCGGGGCCAAATGGCCAAATTGGATGGGTTGTCAAAATAAAATTGGGTTTACTTTAGCTTCAAGACCAAATCATTTCGGGATCTTTGCCATGCCCGAAAGAGGAGGCGGCACTGCTGGCGGCTGTCCAACTTTGCGTGGAGGAAAATTGGCCGAATAACAAACGGACCCAAACAATCCGACGACACCTGCTCAAGGGACAGTTCGGTCTGCTGCTCTCCCTTCCTCCATTAACTGCCCTTTTTGGCATTGCCTTGTTTTTTCTTCAAAAAACTTCAGGTCGCATTCGGGACCTTGCCCAGAAAATCATGGTCACTCCGTGGGAAGTTGACCAAACTTTGTACTGCACTCCGCCGCGGGCACTCAGTGACTCTGCGGCAACGAACCGAAAATTGTCGACGAATCCGCGTATCAACAGCCAAACGGAACGCCAGGGGAGACGACGTTCTCTGACACTGTTCAGCTGCATGTACGGCGTATTCTCGAAGGGCACATTCAGTGCCAAGTCACTAATGCATCTCCGACCAACAGATCGAAGTCGGAACAGGACCCAATGCTGAGCAGCGAAACTCAGGCGCAATGCATTCCGTTGGATTTTCGCAGTGACCGCCGAACGATAAAACTCATTAGGGTGAGAAAACTGCTGAAGGAATGGGAGGGACAAAGACAAAAGAAAAGTGTAAATTTAGGAAAGAAAACGAAAACTGTTCCACAGTCAATTGTACGAAAACGAACAGGCGATGAAACGGTTGTACATTCAGGTGGGGGGAGGAAGAAGCAGAAGGGAGGAGGATCAAACCAAGTGACAATCGGAACAATTTAAGACGGCGAAGAAACTGCCCGCATTTTGCTGCAAAGTGTTCCAAGTGAAAGAGCTTTTGCATGGGCACACACTGCGAAAGGTAAGGGCAAAAAGCAAGCAGAAACATGTGCTACCTAATTAGGATGATTAATTAATTAATTAATCGTTTCTTTGTTTGTTCAGACCGTGCGTCTGCTTTGTCTGAGCAGTTCGACCATTTGTCTGTTGGACGGCGCCTCCAAATTGGCACTTCGGCGACAGCACGCCGCGACATTGCAGCAGTGGCGAGTGGGCGGAGGAGTGTCAAAGCACCAGGCAATTTGCAGACATTTAGCACTGATTTAACTTCATTTTTTTAGCTTTTGCTTGAGTTCCGAGGCACAAAATGGCAACTGATCGGTTGGTCATTTGGCTGGGGGGCGGAATGATCAGAAATATTTGGCCATTGCTTTCCCCCGCTCTCTCTCTCTCTGCAGCACTCTCTTACACAACACTCAAATCCATCTCGATGACCCTGTGGGAAATCATGCAAACGCGGTCCACTCTCTTCGTGCACAAAATCTTCAACCGGGCGGCTCGGCCAAGTCAGTCGCTGTTCGATCAGTCGGCCGTCGCCGGAAACGACCCTTCCCGCTCCTCGCGCAACACTTCCTATTCCTCCTCCACCACTTGCTCATCCATCCGCAACAGTGCAGGCGGAATTCTAAGCGGAGCTGAACCTATCACACTGTTCAGACTGGAGCTGGAACGTCTGCAGTACATCCTTCACTTCCCTGAGGAAGTCGCCTTTCAAGCAAGTGACCACGCACCCACCCGAAACATATCCGGGGGGGGGGGGTGTGTTTGATGGGCTTTCCTTGCCTAATTCATCATATTCTGATCACGAAGTGACACCTTCTTAAGCTCTCCTCCACTGAGTACCAATTGTTCTACAACATTTGTGCTTTGGATTTCGTCCGTTTCGTCGGTTGTGATTTGGCCAACATCAGTGCTCAGGACAACCCGAGTCCGGTGAAGAACTTGGTGAAGCGGTTGTCGGAAGTCAGTTCGTGGATTACGCACATAATCATAAGCCAGCCGACGCACGAAGAGCGGAAGAGTTGTCTGTCGGCGATTATGCGAGTGGTGGACACGTGGTCAGTCATTAGCTAATTAATTGTTTGCTAATTGACATGTGTGCTTTGTTAACAGTTGGAACATCGGCAATTTCAATGCCACCATTGAAATTCTGTTAGGCCTAAAAAGTCCCCGACTGCGCCCCTTTTGGCTTTCGTTGAAGCAAGAGGAACGGCAACGCTTTGACGAATTTGCCGCCATTTTGGTGCCACCGACCGATCAAAAGCAACAAAATCAAACGCCAAATAGCTGTGGTTATCAGCAAATAACTTGCGGAGGAACCATGCATTGGACACCGCACCCAACGTACATTGAGGTGGGAGGAGAAGGAGAAAAAAGGGGAGAGACGGAGGGCGGAGGAGGAGAGAGAGGTGAAGGGAGAGGAGGGGAGCGGACCAGAGGGGAAGGGAGGAGAGGAGGAAAGTGGAAGGAGAGAGGGGAGGAGAGGAAGGGAAGGGAGAGAGGACGAGGGAGGGGAGGAGAGGAAGGGAAGGGAGAGAGGACGAGGGAGGGAAAGAGAGAGGGGAAGGAGGAAGAAAGGGGGAGAGACGGAGGGCGGAGTAGGAGAGAGAGAGGTGAAGGGAGAGGAGAGGAGGGGAGCGGACCAGAGGGGAAGGGAGGAGAGGAGGAAAGGGGAAGGAGAGAGGGGAGGAGAGGAAGGGAAGGGAGAGAGGACGAGGGAGGGGAGGAGAGGGGGGGGGGGGTGAGTGAGAAGGGAGGGGGAAAGGGACGGAGGAACGGCGAGAGAGGAAAGGAAGATGACAATGACGGACAGAGGCTACTAAAAAAGGAGGGGGGAGGGGAAGAAAGGGTTAGTTTTTCTGAAATAAGTAATTCTCGCCTTAGACAATGCAACGCGCCCTTCGGATGCCCCAATGTCGCGTGATTCCCTTTTTCGGCTCTTTCCTTTACGATTTGTATTCTGTGGTCAATGATTTGCCAAGTCTTCTGATCATTGGACACGACGGAGAGACTGAGAAATTGAAAGTCTGTGTTTCTCTGCTGCCCATTTGTTTATCCCGTGATCTTTAAGTTTCTGCATGATTCGAATGGTGATGATCATTTTTCGTCCAAAATCGGAGTCGGTGGTCTTTTGAACACCGACAAAATCAATTTGGTAGTGTCTGTTGTGCCAATATCGTACAATTATTTGCATTTGATTGAAAGGTTTGCCTGATCCTGGAGAATTTGGAGGTTTTCCATCGGCACCATCGCAATGTTCGCTTCCGTCGGCCATTTCCTTTCTCTCATTTCCGTCCTAATTCAGCTCGGCCGTTACGCCTACTCGAGTGACTGTTTGGCCAATGGCGGTTTCTTTATGGCCAATGACCATTCTCCGAGCAATGCGAACAATGGCAATAATGGTGCCAACAACAGCAGCCTAGTGCCGAATATGAATTCAGTCCATGGCAATGTGAGTGGCGCGAGTTTAAATCTGAAATGGACTGCCCTTCTCGGCAGAATTTTCCAAATACATCGAGCAGCGGAATAATGCATCAACAAACGCAGCAACAGACGCAGATGGAAAGTGCCGACGGCGACGGAACCCCAAAAATGTCCACATCCGCTCAACAACCACCGGAACCAAAACTTTACGAACCCATCCAGGCGATATATGGCGCAGCACACGGCGTAACACTGGTAAGGACAGCCGAATTTGGCACCGACTCTGTTTTCGTTTTCGTTTTTATTTTGGTTTGTTTGGATTCACTTTTTAAGATCCCTTTGAACACCGGCACGTTCGACTTGGACATGGTGAGATTCAGAAATAAGGAGCAGATGAATAAACGGAGAGATGGTCACAATATGCAGATACAACGCATCCAACACGGGACGACGGTGATTCATTACGATCCCGACTCGGGGCGGAGCGTACTGTGCCGACTTCGGTTGGACACCGCATGTGCCAATGTGGTGTGGCAAAGGTAAGCTGAAGTAACCGTTCATCGGTTCAGCTAAAGGACGACCAGTTTTGGCTAAATCCATGCCCTATGGCCCCCTCTTTCCATTCTTTCCGCAGAATTTTCTATGGCCGCGATATCCGCGAGAAGGAAATGATCGCTGTGGCAAAGGCAAGCGCAAATTTGCAGGTGGTGGAGGCCGCTGCCGTTAATCGCGCTCAAACGTCGTTCAGTCCGCGTCCCCCCGGCGCCGGTCCGTCGGTTTTTCGCTTTTGGGCCCAAAATTCCCATTTTCTAATGCTACGCCAAACCTTAAAATCTTAAGCGCTGATAACTCTCGACGAAGGCTTTCTTAATACTTCATTTATCAAAGCGATTGAACTGGTCGATTCCTACGACTTGGACATTGAGGCCATTTATCGACGGCACAGTGTGGAGGAAATGAGTGTAAGGCATGACCGAAGTGCCCTTTAAGTCGGAACTGAAGAAGGAAATTGACAAACCCTTAAAGGAACAAAATGACAAAATGCCATCTCATTTCATATCCGAGTGGGGGGTGGGAGATGAAAGCCCAAATTTTTGGCTATCACCCCCTCCCCCCCCCCCCCCCTCAAATGGGGCCTCTGCTAAGATTTTTTTGTCTCTTGAAATGCTTGTAGGTACAGCTTTTCCTCCCCAATGTTAGGTGCCGGTGGAATGTTGGACCATCAATTTTGGATGCTCAATCAATGACAACGAATTTCTTTACTTTTTGGCACCCCAACAAATTGCCCATTATTGGATGGGACTTGATAAAGTAACGACCAAAGTTGCTCGCTCACTTTTTCATCTTTCAAAGTCCTTTAAAAGGTGGTGAAGCGGCTTCAGGATCAGATGAGAAATCCGGACCGACGCGTGTTGTGGCTGAAAAGGCTGTATTTGCATTTGTGGACTGAGCAGGAGCACCAACGGGGCGAAGTCAGCAGCAGTTCGGGCGGGAGTAGCGCCGGAGGAAGTATTTTCAAAAGGGGGACCGATCGGACAATGGCATTTTGCCAATTGCCCTTTGCGTAAGTTGCTCCGCTGGTCGGCACAATTCCTTTTTGTCCGGCGCCGCTCTGCTCACCCTCTTCCGGCACTGTGCCCACCACATCCACTGCCGACTTTCCTTCTGTTTTACGTCGGTTGGGACCACGGCCCGTGGACGCTCTTCAGGCGTTTGGGGGTCGCGTGGAAAAGTGGAAAACTTTGGGGGTCAATCCAAGTGCGGTTGGGCCTTCGTACTCTCCGCACGGTCGTCCCATCGATTCGTCGCCGTCGACGGAGGGTGGCGGACGGTCAAAAAGTCGACTCCGACAAATGACCATCGCAGTGACGCGGCGAGTGAAGAGGAGCAGCAACAGTCGTGACTGCTCCAGGAGCACAAGCCCAGCGCCACAGTCGCCGATGGTATTCCGCCGGGGCGCCGTCGGCATGGCATTCCTTTTCTGATTCTTTTTGTTGTCAAAGGCACTCCCTTTTCCCATTTCTATTGTATAAAATGGACCATTTTCCAATAATTCCCTTCCCAAAGGTCCGTCCTCCGTCAATCAGAAGTCAGCTGAGCAGTCAAAGCGGTTTCTCTCTGTCCTTCGCTTGGCTTTGCTCGGTTTCGCAATGCTTTAGGTCCCCCCGGCCCCCACAGTCCGCTTCCTTACCTGCTGAAGCCTCGGAGCGGATTCGAATCTGCAACCGGCACCGCTCTTTCCGATGCTGGCGACTTGGACTCGTTGTATACGCCCCGCTCCCGTACGCCTACCACCAGTTCATACGGAGGCCGATCAGTCGGTGGACGGTCTATCAAAGTAATGTGCCAAATGCCAGAAAAGGGGAATGAGTGTATTCGCTCTTATCAGTCAGTCCTTATGTCCTTTGACCAACATTTGTTTTAGTCGTGGCGATCGCGCGGCGGTGAAACGCCCAACTCGGGTTCCATTTCGTCCAGTGGCGGTGGGCCGGTGTCCGGCGCTCTTCTGACTACCTCTGGCAAAGAGTATCAGGAAAAGCCGATCACTTTCACGGTAACCCGAAAGTGTGGCATTTTTGAGGAAGCTTTTTTCAAGGAATTTGTGGAGCTGTTCCGCCTATTCTCCACCCGAATGCGCAAGGACCTGAAGGATCTGTTCCAGGACTTTGTCATTGCTGCTCATTCGAGTGCCAACTCACATGTGCCGCCAAAGCGTGCCACAAGCGCCGACTGCAAGTCGACATGCAGCCCACGCGTGCAGTCGCGCCTCGAGTCCGTAAGTGAAGGCAAAGGATGCCGAACAAATAATTAACTTATTTTAAACATTTAAATGCCAATCAGCAGATGAGCAGCTACACGACATGCACTGAGTTTGTGCCGGACGACGTTTTGACACGAAACAGCGCACTTCACATGTGCCAATTGAATGACAAACAACAGAAGATTTACAACGCATTGGCATTGGCCAGCGTTTGCTCCTCCGCCCCGATGGACACTTCGCGCAATTCGGTAACACTGGGACTGAACTGGTCGTCCAAATTTTGCGTTTTAATTTTGCCTTTTCCGTTGCAGTTACTGACCCCAGCAGCACTTAAGCAATTCATCTGCACTCAGCAAGTAAAAAAGAACATGGCCAAAAAGACATTGGCAATGGAATGCATATGCTTTTCTCAATTTTAGATGGAATACGTTGACGAGCAGTACGCGCAGAAGCTGATCCAGGAGCACGAGCCGGACCCGACTTACCGGGCCAAACAGCTGATGTCCTTCGAGGGATTTGTGCGCTTTTTGTGCGACCCTATGAATTACGCTTTTGTGCCGGAACAGACAATGCCTAGTGAAGAGCAACTGAAACACCCCGTGGGCATTGGGGAAGGGGGGGGGGGTGATCAAATTATGATGGGCAGACGGACCAACCGATGTTTTAGCTGAGCTATTATTACATTTGCTCTTCCCACAACACTTACCTGATTGGTCATCAGTTGAAAGGCGAATCGTCCACCGAAATGTACCGACAGGTCACAATGCTCAGTCCTTCTTCTTCTTCTTCACTGATCAGCACCAGTTTAGGTTTTGCTGACGGGCTGTCGGTGTGTGGAGTTGGACTGTTGGGATGGCGATGACGGGTTGCCACTGATTTACCATGGACACACACTGACCACGAAGATTGGCTTTAGACAGGCGAGAGGGCGTGGTGAATTTGTCAGAGAAGCGTCGCCAGACTGATTAATCGATAGACGATCGATCGATAAGTGATCAAAAATGGGGTCTGTTCAGGTGGTCGACGTGATCAAAGCGAGTTGCTTTGGAAGCAGTGACCTGCCCGTGATCCTCTCAATTGAGAATCACTGTTCTCTGCACCAACAAACAAAAATGGCGCAAATGTTCCGTACGGCGTTTGGCGACCGATTGGTCACTTCCTTCCTCTTCGACACCGATTACAGCGACTGTCCGCAGCTTCCCTCGCCGTGGCAACTTCGCAACAAAATCATCATCAAAGTGCTCTTGGGAAAAACAAAGGAGGGCACTCATTTGTCAGTTAATCTCAGAATAAAAAAATGATAGCGGAGCCATCGGCCGGCATTTATACCACACAAATTGGGCTGGACATCCAAACGAATGATGACCGTGGCGATTCGCTGTTCGCTGGAAGAGGAGGCGTTCAGCTGCCCAACTTTGGCGAAATAATGGACAGCGGGGGATCGCGCAAAGGGTCGTATGAATCGTCCACCATCGATGACGTGGACGAGGACGACGAGTTGGACCAGTACTTGGACGAGGAGGATGAGGACGACGCGCCAACAGAGACGGACGTGGAGACGCGAACGGAAGGTGGGAAAAGCGGACGGCGGTGGTGGTGTGGTGGTGGTCAATGCGGCAATTTCAGCTGGTGGCATTTCCCCGCTGAAAATGCATATGATTCCGATCATCAAAACTTCGCTTTCCTCTTCCTCCAATCGTAGGCCAAGCAAAGAATCCACGAACAGTTTTGTCAGCGACCGGACGAGGTGAATTCACTAAAGGCAAATTATTTGGCCAAAGGGTGCCCCGTTAAGCCAAGTGGCCGGCGCCATCAGCAGCATCGCCAGTCCAATCGCAAGTCGACGCATTTTCCTGGAAGGGGGCGTCAACTTTTGCGATGCCGAACGAAAGAAGTGCGAGAGGTAGAACAAAAGTCAACTAATTGAATAAAACTGTCGACCAATTGCTCTCGCTTTTTCAGCTCGCGTCGCCTTCCCCCCGGGGGCCAACACACACTTTTGGGGCGTCGTGGCTCGACTTTCACCACCACAACGGCGGCAATTACACGCGCCTCAAACAATGGCAACCAAATCGCACCCGAATTGTCCGATTTGGTCATTTATATGCAGGCATTAAGTTGTCACATTATGACAAATTAATTGTTGGCACTTTGACAGGCGGTGAAATTCAAAGGATTTGTGGTGACCACAACGGAAGTGCCTGCGAGGGACACTTCCGGTGCAAGCGGAATGAGCGGTGGAACGGAAAGTGGAAGCCTCGCAATCGGAGAACTCCGACCATGTTCAAACAGGTCAAATCAAGCAAAAACAACTAGAAATGATATGATTGGTCATCATAATTGGGCGAATGTCCGGGAGCGGATTTTTTAACATCTTCTAATTTGCAACGATTCAAACCGAAACTGCAAAATATTTCTTTATAAATTTTTAAATTCGGAGGGGGGTGGGGGGAATTGCCTGCCTCGCTTGCCCCGGGCCTGCCCCCATCTGTCCATTTTCAGTTTTGCGGGTACGTCACGGATGCGTTCCCATGCCCCCTCCATGCTCAGCTCGTATTCAGCCACCGTTCCCATTGGCCCAGCGGTCGTTGCCGTAGCAAAAACTCACCGTGGGAAGAGCAATTCACAGACGACAGTCAGCGGAACAGCAGAGCCAACCAACAGCTTACAACAAGCGAAAAATGTGAAAAAGATAACATAATTTGTTTTAAAATATTCGCTTTTCTTCATCAATAACAAAATTTGATAAATTTAGCCAAACTCTCCGCTGAGTGAGAAAAGCGGCATCAGCGGAGACAATCCGTCGCTGCAATGCCAACAGCAATTGTTGCCCGGCAATTTGACAACGACGCCCGGGGGAGTGCCGGTGGCACCGCAGCAGTCGCAACAAGGTCAAACGACGCAGAACGGCACGAACAGCGCGAAAAGCAGCGTAAATAAAAGCACCGGTTCACCAAATTCAAAAGCGTCTTGCTATCAGGTGGACTTAAATATTATGAATAAATGTTGTTTCAGCTTTTGCACCTTACGCACATTCCTGTTCCTTGTTTTGCGAATCCCCGTTTCCGCCAGTCCTCGCTTATCCACCCTCGTAGTGCGACATTTTCGGACGAATTATAATAATAAAAAAATATTTTTTAAGAAAAAAAATAAAGAACTAATTAATTTAAAAAAAAAAAAATTTTAAAAGTGGAAATAATCATTTTCAATCATCACATTTGAACACTTTCAATCTTCCAAAGTTGTTTGAGGAGTATAAAAGTCAAAGAGCAAGTGGTAACATAGTAACAAAATTTCCAAATTTACCTATCCTAAAAGGTGAAGAAATAATTGTGCAGGATAGAATTAGGGTGTATCAATTGGATAACACACGTTGGACTAAATATTTGGCATAAAAGCAAACGATACAAGTCTAACGACCGTACGATAAAGCAATAGTTGAAAATTTAAAGCTCATTCAAGAACCAAACAAAGATCAAATTCGAGCATAAAGTAGCGTCTGGCCGCTAATAATTTTGATTTTTAGGAAAACTGAAAATTTTGTTGTAATTCAAGGATAAAATATTTTTTTTTTTTAAATTCGTCCGAAAATATCGGTCCGCAAATGTCGGGCAACCATCCATCCCCCCCCCCGCCGGTGGAACTTTCTACTTAATATTTATTGCCTTTGTTTTTGTCCATTTCCTTGTGATGCTTGTCAGGTCAGTTCGCTAACCGAGGCTTCTGCTCGGAAATTGTGCCGTAAGCACCCGCAAAAGTGTATCAGGTTAGGTGTGGAGACTTTGAAGCGATGTCCCAACGAATCATTCGGTGCTCATTTGTCAGTTACACTCGCAATCACATCATGCGCACTTACCCCGGTGGCATGCGAATCGATTCGTCCAATTTTAACCCTCAACAGTTGCTCGAATTTTGGCAGTGCGGCCTTCAAATGGTGGCACTTAATTACCAAACAGCCGATGTTGCGATGGCGGTTAATTTAAATTGGCAATAATTGATCGGAATAAGCAACGGTGGATACAGGTGAACACCGCGATGTTCGAGCAGTTCGGCAGTTGCGGCTACATGCTGAAGCCGAGGGCTCTTTGGGACGCGTCCCACCCATTGTTCGGCAAGTTCAACCCGTTTTCAAAGGCGCGTTTCTGTTGGGAATAGCAACGGGAAGCATTTGAATGCTCGTTAAGGAACTCTCTTTGTGCCCTGCACTGATCCTGCAGTTGACGATTATCTCGGGACAGTACGTTCAGAATCCGGTGGGCCCTTCGCCCGCCAGTCCCTTTTTGGAAATCGAAGTCATCGGTGTGCCGGCTGATTGTGCCAAGGAAAAGAGCAAAATGGTCAGATCGTTTTGACTGATCAGTCATCATCCATTTGCCTGCATTATTTGAGGCCCATCATAAATTGTCATTATTTCATTTTCGTTAATTGCGTTAGAGTAGAGCAGGGGGTTTCACAGCCATGTTCAACTTTAAATTGTACTAAGGTCGGACGGAATGGAGTTAACCCCGTGTGGAACCACTCGTGCACCTTCCGCATCGTTTTCGCTGAGTTGGCCTTCGTCCGCGTGACGGTGTGCGATGGTGCAGCCAACGGACGAGTTATGGCTCAGCGAGTGGTCGCCGTGCGTTGTCTTCGTCCTGGCTACCGCCATTTGCCGCTGCGAACCCCGGGCAACCAGCCATTGGAGCAGTCCTTCCTATTCGTGCGGTTCGTCCGTGTTTCAAAACATTTCGCCAATCCGTTTGGCCCTAACCTAACATTTTTTCTCCCGTTAGCACTCGGTTTGAGCAGGAGGAGCACATTTACCTACACGATGAGGACCTTATGCTGCACAATGCGGGCGGCAGTCCGTTTTCGGCACAGCACTCGCCCCACTCCGCCTGTTCCGCTTCTCACCAATTGCCGCACCATCCGACGCATGGGCCGTCCGGTTATGAGCCCGAACTGCTCTATCAGATACTCAAGTTGGAGCCAGACGCAATTGTGAAGGTGAGTTACCAAAATGAAATCTGTTGGCGAGGACAAAGCCAACCAAACCACCGGGGAAGGGGGGGGGGGAAATTGGCCCGGCCCCTGTCCACCCCCGGCGGGGCGTTGTCCTTTTGTCAGTTCGAGCCTTTAATGAAATTCGAATTGTCTTTCAGCCTCTCTCCATTCTTCGTCGTCAGATTTTCATCATCCGAATCATTGGACTGTTCTCCGATGAAACTCCGACCATTGTGCACGCCGAATCAAGCAGCACAGTGCGAAGCATCATTCAAATGGTAAACGGAACGAAAAAAACAAAACAAAATTCGAAAGGCAAAAGCAAATTTTGTTTGACCATTAGGCACTTGTAAATGCGGGAAAAGCGGCCGAAAGTGCGGACGATTACGTGCTGTTCGAGGAGTGCGTACAGCAACAGCTCGCCTCGCCCTCGCCCTCCTCCGACCATTCGGCCCAACTTCATCCCATCGTTCCGCCTCTCCAAAATTTGGCTGTGGAATTCGCCAATGAAGGTTTTTTGCTGTACAAAAATCCTTTTTCGTACAGTTCAAAAGGAATTTCATCCGCTGCAATTTCTGTGTCCGAAGTGCAACGGATGTTGCCGCATTGCGAGCCCATTTTGGACGCGGTTGCATGTTGGAACGGGTCCACGAGGCGTTTCCATCTGAGGAAAAGGAACGCGGTAAGTACAAGGAACAGTGGGAGGATACAGTAGGATAAGTTAGTGCAGACAGAAGAGAGATGGGTACGATCCAACGGGAAATGTGGGGAAAATGAAAATGAATAGCAAAAGAAACAGTGAGTGGCGATGAAGAGTAGTTGAACGGAAGAAGACTCACAGATTAAGGAGACGTGCGGACGTGCCGGTCTATTCTCATCCATCATAAAAGGTGCTCAGCCGAGCGGTGGCGGCGGATTGAGCAGTGCTCAGTCCGTCTCCACAATGTCCATCAGCGGAACTGCGCCCCCGCGCAAATTGGCAGGGAACAACGCCGGAGGAGGAGACCAACAACAGCCGAACAAATCGCAATCGAGTAGCCAACTCCACGGACGATCCATCGACTTGGTTGAACCATCGGGGACGAGTACGGGCGGAGGCAGTGAACGTTTGGAGCCAGGCTAGTGGGAGAACATTGGAGCTGGGCTTTGGCACGGGGAATGATTTGAATGGGCCATTTTCGGCATTTTTTGTAGGACAATGATAATGAGAGGGAGTTTGACAATTTAACATCGTCTTAATTGAAGAAAATAGCCGATTATTGTCGTATTTTCTTTTTTTTTTAGCCATTTCCTTAAGGAATGCACCCACGCGCCAAATCGATGGGCGAAACCTTTCTGGTATGTGTTCACAACATTTCTGACAACCATCCGTACGCCATTTTGCGGATTAGTATCAACAACACCGCACGGGATGTGATCAAACAAGTGGACAGAACAGTGACCGTCGTACCCGAAATGATTGCCCATTCCTTACCAACAGATATTTGCAAAAACACAATGTTACGATGTTGACTTGGAAGAGTATGCGCTGGTTGAAGAAATTGTTGTGGGACAGCAAAGGACGGAGCCAAGCCGAGCGGAGAAGGGCACCACGGGGGGCATAAGCAGGCATCAGCAACAGGCCAAGTTCAGAGTGATGGAGCCGGAGGAGAACATTTGGAAAGTGCAGAGTCGTTGGAACGGCGCCTCGGGGCGCTTTTTGCTTGAGAGACGGGACCAACAGGTGAATTTTGAGGGGCAGGTGGGCGAGAAGAGAGCGCCCGATTCACTTCAGAAAGCGAATAGACGGGCAAAGAGTCCATTGTTCTACTCGTCGATGCCCTCGTGCTGTCTGATGCCGACCATCTTCAACAACATTGGCTCATCCTTCGGGGCCGGCGCCTCCGCCTCGCCGGTTCTATGTGCCACCGTCTCGGCGCACTCCTCTGCTCTTCCCGCGGAGGGGTCCGGCGGTGGTCCGTTGGCACCGCTACGCAAAATATCCCTGTCTTCCGTACGCTCCATTCAAATCCCAAAATTACGCAGTGCCCGCTTCGGCAAATCGCTGACTCTCGACGGCGGAGGCCAAAACAGACACAAAGACTCGATGGAAAGGAATTGATGAAGAAAAATAGCTAACGGACGGACAGTTATACTCATAAGGATTACAAGTAACCAACCTATGGTAAAACATTGCTACTCATTCAAAAAAAAAAACAATGAAACAAAACAAAAGTATTTTGGCAAATAGTGCAATTTATGTCGAACCGACTAACCCTTTCAGTTTCCTCTGAATCCAATTTACACTACGATTACAAGTTAATAAAAAAAAAAGTTAAGAATATACGTATGATTGGTCGGCTGCCAATTCCAGTGAATATTTGGCTCAGAGTCGCCATAATCCTCCAACCTTTTACTGTGGTCTTACTTTTTAATGAACTTTTAACAATTCGTAAAATGAAATAATGAAAACATTCTTAAACAATTGTCTTGATCATTGCGGCAAGGCCAACAGCGGATTGATGTCTTTGGGAAGATAAGAAACGTTTTTGGACCCCGCGAGCAATTCGGCGATTTCCTCTGCAGCTTCCAACTTTCGAAGTTCAATCAGTCCATCGCCCACTTGCAAAAACGCCTGGGCAAGCAGTTTCGAAGCCTGAGCGTCTCCCTCCGCCGTCGTAATTGCTGCGAGTTTCATTTGCTCCGCTTTCTCCACCAAATATCGCGCCTTTTCGGCCTCTTGTTGTGCAACTTGCTTCATCTCAACAGCTTCCGTGAATTCTCGGCCGAACGATAAATGCGTCTAAAAAAATGAAAAAACTGGAATTACCATTTTTGGTTAAAAATGAAGGAAACTGACGTAGCTGAATTTCTATATTACAAATTACACTATATATCAATAGACTCCTCTCGGCCTGTAACGAACGAATCCGAAAGAATTTTCCTTGAACAACCACTTCCTGAAGAGAAGAGTCACAGACCCGGGGCTGAGTGTCCAACTCCCTTGAGACTCAATTGTATGTCTAATAATGCCTTTTTTATTTAATAAAAGGGCTTTCGACAAATTCATTCCACTAAATTATCAAATATTTCCACCATTTCGAGATTTTGTGAAGAAAAAAGGCCATAAATTATTAATTCATATCCCAGGAGGTAGTGGGACAACCGAATTTTATTTTGCACACTGGACGATTGAGTCCCAGGGGTAGTTTGACATTTCATTCTGTAACTCCAGGGAATGGGTTGCCCAATAAAATATCCCTTTCGGATTCGTTCGTTACAAACCCAGAGGAGTCGATTGTTTGTATAGAAATTCAACTAAGCCATTTTCATAAGGAAATATTACGATTGAGATGTCATCAAGAATGAATCCGAATTGTTTGGCCCTCTCTGCGAGTTCCACAGACACTCGGTGGCTTACTGATTCGCGCTGAGTAATCATCTCATGGGCATCAAATTGTGCCTACATTCGTGATATAATGAATATTTATTAATAAATTTAGAAAACCCGTTGCTTGGTGTCGTGATAAGCGACCCCGAAAACCCCTGGAAATGTTTTTCACGACTTATTCAAAAATGGGGGGGGGGGGCAAAGTAAAGTATTACCTGTTTTCTAGTCAAGCCTAAAGAAAATAAATGTCTTAAGGAAAAGGCAACTCCGATCTTTAGGGCCTTCCTAAACTTAAGTGTGACTTCGTTGTAAAAAAAAAAAAAACTTTTGACGGGGAAGGGGGGCCACACAAAACAACTTTTTACTAACATAAACTGTGCCATTTTTTTCAATATAGTTCCAATTATTACCACGACAGCCTTCAAGATTTCGTTTGTAATTGAGGGCAGAACTCTTTCGGCATAGTCCGTACCAATATTAAGATAAATTTGTGGCAATTTTGACGGGTCTGGACGGTGAAGGATACGCAAAGTAATCGACACATTCTGTAAGTCTAAAAATGTCTTTTAAAAGGATTTCGATTTGGTGCATTACCTTTGCTCCCAGTGATAGTGTTAACAGCCCTTGGAGTCGAACGAATGTCAAACATTATAGGGCGCTGAACCCATGGAATCAAAAAATGCGTTCCCTCGTTAATGACATTCGGTTTAACACCGGCAAAACGGTCAAAAATCACAGCGCGTTGCCCAGCGTCAACTTAATTTATTGATTTTTCTAATATATATTTTTAATAATCTTGAATCAATTCCTGAAACAGACCGTTGTAAAGTGCAGACTGAGCAAGAATACCAGCAGCCGTTAGACCAACACCAATCTGTCCAAGAACGCCTAAGAGCCTTTGAGCAGCCATCAATAAATTAAAAGAAGATTTATAGATTCTGAAAGCAATAAATCCTTTTTTTAAGAATACGCATCATCCTTTTTCCGTTCTTATTTCTTTTGTATCAAAAAAAAACATCCGATGGGCAAATATGGAACATACTAGAACAGAGCGGAGGAAGAAAGCAGACCAACGGTCGGATTCTTAGAAAAAGCATTACAAACTTAAAAAACATATATTTAGTAGGGTATAGGACACGACCGGTTTTAAACCGGAGGTCCCGGTTTTCGGTTAGGCCGGTTTCCCGACCCCCAGTTTTCGGTCGACTCCCGGTTTTCGGTTTTTAAAAAATTTTAATTTTTGCGGCCGTAGCCTTTTTAACAACTTTTCTTAATTTGGGCCCACTGACGAAAATTTGTTTGTTATCTTCGGCAAATTTCCTGAGCAAATTGGGCTGTGCCATTTGAATAGTGGTGTAGTTTTTAGGCAAATGCTAAAATCTGCGCACTTGGGTGCCTTCTCCGAATTTGAGGAATTTATTAAGAAAATATGAGATTATTAAGAAATTTAGAGCTACATTCTTGGTTTCACTGATGGGAAAATACTATTTCCTTGCGAATTATGTTTGTATATTTTCATCCATCGGACCACCAACATTTCAACGTCCACTGCTGACTGACCACTCTTACACATAGTCTTCCACTTCTTACATTTCTCGTGCCCATTCAAACTACAGATTCTATATATGCCTTTTTTCTCGCTCTGTGTCTCCTCACAGATACACACACAAACACTCACTAGTAACGTCCATTTGCCAAAACGGTGAGAAGGCCGCAATTCCCACTGCTCCAATGCTTAATGTCTTCGATAGTTGGTCGCTAACTGGACGAGTGCTTGTTGTGACAGCTTCTTTTCCTTGTGTTTTATTATTGAGGAACTCTTAAAGCATAACATCCTTTTTCTTTCCTGCCATCAATTTAGTTGTTTCTGATCAATTCACTAACGAAAAAACAAACAATTACTTTAAAATTTTTAATCTACATTAAGAAATATAAGGATGCACAAGACTTCCTTTCTATGTGTTATTGTACTTTTACACAGTAACCCCATTTTGGGTGGTTATATTATTTTCGATAAAATCAATATTTTGTGGGTAAAAAAATCAGAGAAATTTCATTTAGTGTGTTTGGGTGTGAATCAATAAAAAATTATAGTCATTAAAATTAGTGTAGGCATAAAAGGCCGAAAATGCAAAAATAGGTAATTATTTTAAAGGGCGGGGTCGTTTCGGCGCAACGGTTAGGCGCCGCGAACTTTGAGAAGCCATTATTTTTTCTAAATCTGCCAATTTAAATTAATATGCGCTGAATCGGTCCGCGCCGAAATGGGCGGTTCCTTAAAACAAAAATGAACGACATATGAATTAAACTGCCTTTTTAGCAACCTCTACATTTTGTAAATAAATTTGATCTGTTTCAACGTACGCTCAGAATGAGGTTTTAAGTATTGGTAATGCACCATAATAAAAAATTTAAGTGAATCTCTTCTCCTTTCCGTGACTGCTGACGTTATGTTCTATGATGGGTCTCAATGGATTCGACCAGATACTGTAAATAATCTTCAAAAGTAACGCATAAAGCTATTTTTGTCTCATAACGTGTTATTTAAGTTCTTCCGATTCGCATCATTTATCTAACATTCAATTGATGAGGAGCAATGCTGATTTGGTCTTTCGAATTGTTGCGATTCGAAATCGGGTATTTAAAATGAGTCCGCTCGACTTTTATGAGCCTACCCCAATCAAATATGCCCGTAACCAGGGAGGCGGGCATTTATCCCCTGCCCCTCCGAATTCTACCAACCTATACTGCAAAAAAAAAATTTTTTAAATTAAAGTACTTAAATATTCATTGACTATAATTGTTGCCTGGACCCTCTGAAACATTTTTATACAGTTAAAAAAAAACTTTCTCAAAATGGGGGAATAAAGCCTCTGCTTTCTCTCTCTACAAATACATTTTGGTGCTTCAATTTTTTTAAGGATAACAAGAGACTGGTCAATCAACCTATCTTCCATCGCTTAAAATATAAAGAGTAATTCTTTTATTTCTATCGATCAGGCATTTTATTTATAGGGCAACTCCATCTTTTCATCAATGGAGAAATGAACATAAACAAGTAAAAGATTAAGTCGGATTCTTTGTTTTAAATAATACAATGATGGGAATTTTATTTCGTTAAATGGAGATGCTATTCTAAGCTGTAAAAAATTGTTTTTTAATTATAGGTTATTGGCCTCAACTTTACAAACGAACAAGGTAATAAATCCACAAGGGAACATCTTTAACTGTAAGTCGAGAAAGAATAAGCTTATACTCTTCAGCTAAAATCTTCGATTCGATATTTTCTTTTTAGATGCAAAAATATTTTATGAGGCTGTGAAGCAAGTTTTGGACAATATCGTCCAGCTGATGTCTCCCGCATATTCATTGAATTCTAATGGGACAATGACGCAGTCGCAACAGAAAGTGCCCTTGAGCAGTGCACCTCCGCCTCCTCCGCCTCCCCCACCGCCCGATTTTAGGAATTTGTTGGCCAGGAAACAACAGACTTCTTTTGCAGACAAACTTAAGGGAGTCAAACTCAGAAAGAGTTCTGCTGCAGGTGCGGTCCAACTTCGGAATGTGACCTCCTTTTACTTTACTTTTTAGGAAACGGCGTGCAAAAACGCACTGTGTCGCCATCGAATAGTGTTGGGTCCTCAAACGGGAGCGGGTCTATCTCGTCGAAATTCCAAAGCCAAGACTTGATCAATGAGTTGGCCGACCGACTAAGCAAGCGGAAAATGACTATGGACGCGCTGACAAGTTGCTAAAATTCATGAAAGAATTTCTTGGACTTACAGTTTCAGCGGATGTAAATGGCACACAAAACCAATCCAATTCACAACAGACACCTCCCACAAACAATGCGAAGAGCTCAGCGAATGGTCCATATGGAAGGTGGTCATTGTCTATCTTGGCTATATTGTAGTATCACTCAAACCCGTTAAGAAATTATCCATCCAAAACCTATCATTCAATCTCTTATAACCTTAATCATTGTGGAAAGTTGGTGAGGTGCGGAAATGACAAAAAACCCCTTTTAGACCGATCCTTATTTTTAAAATATGGACCAAAATCAGTCCGTAAACCTACACAACAATTCTAATGAATCAAGATCAAATCGCATCGGAATGATTTTCCCTGAAACTTAGCAAATTTTGTAAAGAAAATCATTTAGAAAATCACATCACATTTTTACATTCTGCGCTATAATGCGGAGAAAGTAGTGGATCTCAATATTATTTGATTTTGTTAAATAAAGTGAAACCTTTGGCAATGAATTTTCTCAAAGCCGCAAGACCAATTTGGAATGGGCTGTTTGCCGGCCCATTTTTCTAAATATTACACAAAACTAAGGGCAAAGAAGGAAATAGTGGTTAAGTTCAGCGATTGAAAGCCGAGGAAAATCATCTGAAGAAAATTAAGTGTGAGCAATGAGCACAAAACATAGTGGATGAATATAAAGTTAAGCATTTTTTTGTACAACAATTTTCAGTGTTTCGTCATTGGCTAGCCAAGAAGACGCCAACACCGGGGGAGGGACAGCCGTAATGGGCGCAATTTCTTCTGCTGCAACGAAAGGACAATGCTCCGCATCGCATAACGATGGAGTGAATTCCGAGGCTCCGCCATCGGCGCCCGTCATTTGCAGCGATTTTGAGCGGATGAAAGCGGAAATTTTGGAGCTGTTCTCGAACGAATTGCAGAATCTCAAGCGGGAGCTTACACAGACAATCCGAGAGGAAATGGCCAAATTGTCAGCGGATCGGAGATGACTCATCAGTTCAAAAAATAGTAATCTCTGTGTTGTTGTATATTAACCTCTGTGTTGTTGTAAATTATGTCTCCTTTTCTTGTCTTCACTACGCAAACCCAGAATTTTTGAAACCATCATTCATTGTATATCGTTGTAATGTGTAGTTGATAAAAATTAAAAGCAATTAAAAGCGCGAGAATTCTTAATGAAAAAATGCACTTTGGCGAACACTTTTTTCACTAGATGTATTATGAGCAAACGAGTATACCTGCGTGAGTGGCCTCATAAAAACCGATTGGAATTGAAGTGCATTGAAACCCGGATTACATACTTTTGTGAACAAAATATAGATTATATATGTTTTGATAGAGACCGGGATTTTGAAAAAGCCGGGAACGCGACGACGACGGAACGGGGAAACCGGTGCAAAAATCCCCATTTTCCGCGGCCCTCGTTCGTGCTCCAAAATATACAAATACAAAAGGCATTCAAGCAACATGCACGATGATAGGGATATATTCATATCGGTATTATTTTTTTATTGGATGAATGTCTAACCGGATATCAATCATCATCGTCCAATTGAATAACAATATCTGCATTATGTCGCTTTTCCTTGTTTTTCATTTTCTCTGTTGAAGACGAAAGATGTCCAATGGAAAGTTCACGTCCTTCCGTAATCAGAACAGTTCCTCCAACCTGTTGGGAGATGATAACCAATCGCTTATCGTATGAAAATAAATTATATGTAAGAAAAGTTCATATAAAGAAAAATAACGGGACCACTCGGTACGGTGCGAGTTTTTCGGCGCACTCAGTTCGGCGCCCGTTATAACATGCTGGGCGCCGAACTGAGCGCAACGAAAAACTCGCGCCGAACCGAGACCGACCGGAAAAATAAGGAGACTCGACTCTGATATATCCATTATTTTGAAAATAATGAGTTTCTGGGTGAGGGAGGCAGGTATTTATTACACAATATATCCTAACAGAGGGCTAATAGCCCCATGCCGGTCTCCCCCCCCCCCCCCCCATAGATACGAGCCTATGTGAAGGTCATCATTGCCAGACCCAATGAACATTGTGATATTATTACCCGATTAAGCGTAGAAAACTGCTGGAACACTGGAGTCTCGTTTTTGTTTGTCGGTTGAATATAAAGCGAAGCACGTTGATTAGCCAATCCTGTCGGACTTATACCGTCCAAACTGTTCTGATTTACCGCTAAAACATTAAATAAAAAATAATCTTAAAATAAAGCTCGAGGAGGGCATTGAACTGCTCTCTTTCCTTCCTTACCTAAAGAAAGTACA
This sequence comes from Heterodera filipjevi, assembly GCA_039877585.1. NCBI lineage: Eukaryota > Metazoa > Nematoda > Chromadorea > Rhabditida > Heteroderidae > Heterodera > Heterodera filipjevi. The sequence goes on along the minus strand of JBDPZO010000006.1, from coordinate 12,723,519 downwards.
TCTGTTGATTGACATGGTCGCTTGGTAAAAGCAGCATTCGAACCGACTAGTGCATCAAAGGAAGTCGACCCATTCGATTGAGGATCTTTTTCTAAAAAAAAATATAATATTTCAATGTTTAGCATGCAAAATTACCAATTTTTTTATGCAGAATTCCAAATTCATTTTCAGCAGAAAGTTGTCTTTTCTTGCCCCTTTCGCAGATTAAAGTCGTTTCGCCGTTATTCGCAAAAGAATTTAAATGACTTCCATCCGTTGACATTCTTTCCCCAAAAATCAAAGTCACATTTTCTGAAGCAGCTGAGCAGTGATTCTTCTGACAATTGAGTCTGGTCGGCACACCTTCCGGGGGCGAATGCGAAGAGTTTGTTGCCGGAATACTGCCATTGTTTACGAGGACCGAATTTAATGACCTTTTTCCATTGTTTGTTTCACGCAATGAATTGTTACACCAAATTTTGTTTCCAGTGTTCTCATTGATATGAACTGCTGTGCGCTTTTCTTGGTCAATCGCTATAACTGAACTGGAAGAAGATTCACCTGAAAGTTTTTTTTGAATGAAAATAAAATTTTATATTAATAAAGCACTCCTTCAGTTTGTGAATTCGAAAAAAGTAGAAAGATCTTTCGAAAACTATTCACTTTTTTACTAGCTTTCTTGCATTTCAATCATCTTAAGAATAACTAGTTTGGGAAGAATGTAGTTTTGAATAAACCTAAACTATGACCTTCGCAAAAAAAAAAAAAATTATAAAATCTGATGCTATAAAAAAACATGAGATCGAGAATAGGGCTCGCTGCGAACAATAAAAATGCACAGGTTATTGAAACAAAAGTTAGATGGCATAAGATAAGCAATTCTGTAAAACCGTTTTTAACATCCTTTGCGAACACTTCAACGAAAAAGGAAACACAAATTCAAGGCATAGTAAAAAGGTTCTGACTAACTTTTATTATGTTTTTTCGCACCAGGAAAATTCCTGTTGCACCGCCCACCAATGGTCGTTCGTCCGAGTGTTTGCTGCATTTCATCGAAATTTTGATGCATTTTATTTTTTTTGCTGACCTCCCTCATTTTAATAAAATGTTCATAAATCTTAATAACTAATCTTAAAATCTAATGTTAAGCAAAATCCCACCATGCTGGCGATTTTATCGACATGACTAAGTTCGTGCTGCTTTGTTGTCTCAACTTTGCCTGGCAGACCAAATTGCGTACAGAAATCATTGTAAAGATTGACAATCCTGTTCATCTCACGTTTCTTAACAATAGAAATAAATTCTAAACGAAAATAATGACAACCTGATTTTCGAACATTTTGTAAATTTCATAAAAATTTCTCGCCAATTTCTCAATGGTATTCAGCAATTGCTGCCTTTCGTTTTGGCATTTAACAGCTATGCATTTATGATTTTTGATGTGGAGGTTTAATAGCTTAATGTGCAAATATAAATAAGACATTACTAGCAAAAAGAATAACAAAGAAACCTTCGAAATTTGTTGAGGAGTAAAATGAATGTTATCACTTTTCATAATTGTTGCCCTTTTGGTATTTCTGAATTACCTAAATGATCAAATTAGTTTTTGTAAGAACTTTCGAATAACAAATTTGGGATTTTTTGCGAAATGCATAAAACGTTTTTCTTCTATACACTCGCATTTTTATGTTTCTTAATACACCGACGTATTTAGGGCTTACAGAACTAACGTTTCGACCCCGGGGTCGTTACTGGAAACCTCAAAGAAAAAATGAAACAAACTCGAAGAATTTTTCTAACAAGGGAACATTTCGAACTGTCAGTATCCAAATCACTTTAAAACCACTTTTATCGTGTAGAGAATGGTCGATTTACTATTATGATTTTTTGGCATTTTTCCCTCCACCCCCAAACTGATCAGAAAAAAGTGATCAAAGTCCCGAAAAATCCATTTAAGTGGGTGATTTTTAAAAATTCATTAAAAAAGAAAATCTTTCATTGCAACTTCGGGGGGAGTGTAAAAAAATTTGAGTTAAGCGGAACACTCAGTCCCGGGGCCATAACTTGCCAGGGGTTGCCCGGAGCAAAAATCTTCTCTGAGCAATGTAGAGCATTTCAAGCGCTATCTAATTTTTTTCAAAAAATATCTCAAAAATTTTCGAGTTACGCCCCTAATTTTATCGATTTTTCGGAACTTTGATCATTTTTTTCTGATAGTTTGAGGGGAGGAGGGAAAAACGCCAAAAATTCACAATAGTAAATCGACCATTCTCTACACGATAAAAGTGGTTTTAGAGTGATTTGGATACTGACAGTTCGAAATGTTGCCTTGTAGGAAAAAAAGTCAAAACAACTTAAACTTTCGTTTTTCCTTTTTTGGCTTGGGGCCGAAAATGGTCTCAATTGGAACAGAGGAAATATGATAAAATTTCAACAAATTTAATGGCTAGTACTCTTATTAGGTGAAATCATATACAAATATGATTTAAACTTCCTACATACCTAGATCAGCAGGTTAATACACACTTCACTACAACATTAAAATTCTTAAAAAAAATCTTAATGACGACGAAGGCAAAGAAAAATCGTCGGTATGAAAAAATTAAACATCTGGGTGAAGGTCAGGTAAGCTTTGTACAATACATAAAAAGACGACCTGGGTTTGTTTTACCATTTTAAAAATCTCCTGCATTACAATACATACATATTTCTTCGGGGTTTTTTGAATCATAAATAGTTTCGATCCTGAATTGGGCAAAGGTCCAACTTAATCACTAATCGTAATATATTATTATTTTGTTGCTTTAAGTTTGCAAATGTATACCAAGCAAAGGTATGCATGTTTAATTTTTCAAGAAAAGGGTGGTAAATTACCTTTTAAAGACATACATTTTTAGGACATAGAGACGGGAACAACTGTTGCTGTGAAGAAGGTGCAAAAGAATTTTTTTTTTATTCCTCATAATGTTTCCTAGATTAAACTTGGCTCAAGAAACGAAGCGCGTGATGGTGTTAACAGAACTGCAATCCGAGAAATTAAATTGTTGATGGAAATTCACCATGATAATATAATCACACTTTTGGACGTGATTGGTCACAGAACAAGCATTCAGTTAGTATTTGACTTTATGGAAACCGACTTGGAGGTGGACCCTTTACTTTGAAAGTCTATGAATAAAGTTTAATCAGCTTTAGAATGTGATCAAAGATAATGAGACAATCCTCCAACACTCGCACATTAAAAATATGCTCTTGCAAGTTTTTTTGGGCCTTGAACATCTTCATTTGCTCTTTATTCTCCATCGAGTAAATTAAATTTTCCCTTTTCTCATGGTAATTTTTTGTATTACCTTCCAGGATCTAAAGCCAAACAATTTGCTTATGAATACTTCTGGTCGCATAAAAATTGCTGATTTTGGTCTTGCCCGTTATTTCGGCTCTCCTAATCGTTACTACACCCACCAGGTCGTCACTCGTTGGTATCGAGCACCTGAATTGCTTTACGGGGCACGGGCTTATTCGACTGGCGTTGACATTTGGGCGATGGGGTGCATAATAGGCGAATTACTTTTAAGGGTGAGTCTACGGAGAGGCGGAAGTTTAAAAAGACACATTTATTTACTCAAATGTAGAAGGATTTTTGGAGAAAATTTACAGAAAATGAAGATTAGAATAAAGACTTAATATTCTTAACTTTTGTTTGGGTTTAATTTCCTTTAATAATTTTTTAGAGCAAAATATTTACAAATATAAAATTGTTAAAACAAAAAACTTAAAGGAACGCTTGCCTCGGTGTAAAAAAAAAAAAAGTCAAAAGAAATACTCGAAATTAAACCAATTTTTTAACAAATTCTATTCACAAATTAAAAAAATTTCCCCAACAGTATATAGCTCCCTCGGCCCATTCCCACGTATTTTTGCCCCATTTTTATTAGGGAAGGAACTTTGTTTTTATAAGAAGTCTGGCTTATTAGATCAATTCAGCGATTTTATGAAACAGAGGCTAAGATCTGTTAATCTACGTTTTTACCCTGGGTTTGGTGCAAGTAACCTTTACAAGCGCGTTTTCCAAAAATTTTAAAGCTAAAGTACAGCAAAATAATTCGCTTCGCGAACACATTAGCATTAATTGAGAAGATGTGACGATTTTTTTTTGCAGGTCCCCGTTTTTCAAGGCGAATCAGATCTTGACCAGTTGTTACAAATTTATAAAGTGCTCGGAACACCCACTGAATTGGATTGGCCTGTTGGTTATTTAAATTTTGTTTTTTATACCAAATAATTCAGGGGATGACTTCGCTTCCTGATTACATCCAAATACAAAATTGTGGTCCAGGCCATGAATTGAGTGCCATCTTTCCTGCTGCAAGTTCTGATCTGATTGAGTTGATCGGCCAATGTATTCGTTTTGATCCGTTGAAACGGTGGACGTCAACTCAAGCACTTCAGTCCGACTATTTTCGATCTCAGCCTTTCGCTTGCGATGATTCTGATTTGCCGATAGCGGGAAAGCGAAAACGAAAACAGCAATCACTGAGAGAGAACGCCGAGGCCGGAGATGAGCCGCCCTTTAGTCGAAGGCGTTTGGAATTTGCGTAGACTTTTTACTGTTTTTTTTGCGAAAAAAAATATTTAATATAATGCATACTTCCGAAAAAAATGTGTTATTCATCGCGAATTCAACTCTATAGATTAAATTTATGTTGTTATTTGTAATAAATTGTTTTAAATAGCAATGCTATATCCACCAGAAGTTACAGAGAATTTTGTTTGTGAATCTCTTGGTGATGATGTTGATTTTCAATCTCCAGAGCGTGAGGTAAGTTGCTTTAATTATTTTGGGAACTTTCCTATTTTTTGTGCGTGCGATGAATTGTTTTTAACTCATTCTGGCGAAGCGAAGGTCCTAACTTAACTTATTTTTTGGGTTGTCAAAACAACGAAAAAACGGAAGAAAAGCGGCAGAAATGTGATTTCTGATTATTTTTCTGCTGACTTTTCCTTTGACGCGCAATTGGGAATTGGCAGTGAAAGTGAAAAGAGAGGAAATTTGGCGGAAGACGAAGCAGTGGACCAATTGGATGGATTGCGACGCTTTCTTAAACAAAACAGCACACAAACGGATTTAGACGAGAAAATTAGAAAGGAACGACAACGAATTTGGCACAAAGGAAGTGAGGAAAAGGTAATCAAAAGTTTAAATAGAAGAAGTTAGGCAGGTTTCTAAAAAAATTTTTTTTTACGAGTAGCCAATCAAAAACATGACGCTTTTTTATTACTATTAAAATTTTTCTCTCAAAGTCCGTGTTTCTATTTTTTGGCAAACAGATCTTCTAAAATTTTGCAAAATAAGAAATTTTAAATTGACAACTTTTCTCGTTATATCTCATTCCATATGCTGATTCCATTTTTACATATTGTTAAGCTTGGTTGCTTTAATTCTCTCGATTATGATGCGACTCGAAAGGATTTGTCTGATGGCGAAGAAAATGAAATTGAATTGCTGCGAGAAACGGCGGGTAAAACGGGCGCATTAAATTGTTTCTTTTCATTATTTCCTTATAATCGAACTTTCAGATCAGTTAAATTTGAAGTTGAACGGCAGAACTAAAAAATCAAAGCCGAGCGTAACTGAGCAGTTCTTCGATGACCGTTCAAATCAAATAGCCGCTTCTGCAAACGCTGCTCATCGACTCACTTTCATTGACTTGAATTTAAGCCGTCCTCTGCTGAAAGTCGACTCTCTCTCATTATTTAGTTTTAGATTTTGAATTTTAGTCAATTTCTGAGGCTGGTTTTCAAATTCCGACTCCGATTCAAACTGCTTGCATCCCTGTCGCCCTGGCTGGGCGTGATATTTGCGCAAGTTCTGCGACGGGAACCGGCAAAACAGCCGCATTTATATTGCCAATACTCGAGCGTTTGCTCTTTCGGTAAGAAAGCGGAGTTAGGCACTATTATTTTTGGTTTAGTCCTTCAAGGCGTACTTCTGTCACTCGTGTGCTTGTGCTTGTACCCACCCGAGAATTAGCAATTCAAGTTTTCCAAGTCAGCAGACAACTTGCGAAATATACTCAAGTGGAAATTTGTCTGGCTGCAGGTCGACTTTTTCTTTTTAAACTCAAAAGGATAATTGAAACGATTGTTTGTTTGTTGGTGTTGTTTTTCTGTGCTGTTCTGTTTTGGCTTATGTTGTGATCAGACTGGGCAAAAGAGTCCTCAGTCGTGCGTTCGTTTGTTTCGCGTACACACTAATGTAGCCGAGGGTGACCAGCATTATTAGAGCACTTTAAACAAAGACAATTCTTAGATTTATTTTGTTGTTCGTATTCCCCCACTTTTTGCTTTTACCTTGTGTAAAACGCGTAAGTGTAATGCCAATAATTGACGAGATGGGAAGTGTATAGCGGGACCAGAAAGTGTGCACTCCATTGGACCATCGATGCCAGTCCGGTCGCTTTTCCCAAATCACTCAGCTGAACTGCACTGAAATTAGCACAATTAGCGATAGTTTGGGTTTTGACCATTTTGATTTTGCCTTGTAATTTGGGTGGACGATTCTGCATAGGCAATGGCATAGGCGCCTGTGTGAATCGCGGTTATAAGCAAATATTGGTACAGCGAATTCGTCAATGTGATGCCGGCGTATGCGCACATTTGGGCAATGCATGCCAATTGTAAAAGCGTTTTTGGGCTTACGTGCCTTTGCAGAAACGGCAATATGATGAATTGGGTGATCACAAGCGATACGCTGAATGGCTAGCACGTTGCCACTGTTTAAGCACGAGTCGTAAATTGTTTGGTTACCCCATTGTGACCATCACTTCCGCATTGTCACTAGTCGCATGCATATACGAACGAAGTACAAAATTCCGTGCAATCAGTTCATAACAAACATAAGCAACAATCAAAAGTCCGCGCAAAATGAGACCCTCACGTAAAGCCGCATTTTTGGCTGTCATAGGCCAATAATCCTTGAATTTCATTTTTTTTTGGTTATCAAAAATATGAAGTTGCCTGAGGTCTGAGTCGTGCTGTGGCAAGACGAGGCACTGAATGAGTAGTGGGAAGGAAAAACAGAATGACGGGGATGAGAAGTACGGCCATAACGCAGCCATTTATGATTTGTGAAAAGCGCAATGTTGTATAAATGGCGATTTTTGAACCCAATATTGGCGCAAAAAACATAGAAAATGCCTGCGGAATTGTCAGAATCATTAGCGAGCCGGTTCTTTCTCTTTCCGTTGTCACTGTTGCCAGATACATCTCTGCAGTGCTATCCAATTGGTATCCCACTCGTAGAAGCTAAGTTTATAAAGTTTATTTTGACTTAAATTGCATTGTTATTTCACCTGTAGAAAGAAAAAGCTGTACCATGTACGACAAAAACCAAGGCCAACGAAATATAACGACGTTAAAACAGTCGAAAAAATGAACATAAACTTTGGGCCAATTGAGTCAGTCATCTATTATTAAGTTTTTCCATCGTTTTGTTATTCTTTTCTTTGTTTTAACCTGCCCAATTGCAAGTGAGCCGAATGCATTGCACAAACTGCCGAATGCTTGGATGTATGACAGGTCGACGATGGAAAGGACCTCAATTGTATCCCATTGGAGAAAAGAGACCAAAGTGGTAGTCCAATTTGTGCCGAAGTGCCAAATACCGTATATAAGGCACAGCACCCCGAGCACTTTATGTTTCTTATCGAAATTCCAGTGCATTTCTGTAAGTGAATTACCATACAGTACTTGAGTATATTTCCAATAGTTGATTTTTGATATGTATTATAAAGGAGGAAAGGGTGAAAGAGGAGGGGGGAGGGCGACTGAGCTGCTGTTGAAGTGAGCGCAAAGAATTACCAACGAAGGACACTGCCTAGCGCACCGGATTTCCTTTTGCCTTTTCATCGCGAACAGACGACGGTCGCGCGAGTTCCTTTTCCCATTGGATTTCCAGTTTTATCCGCACTGATTTATTTGAATACAAATCGATCGTTAAAAGAAGCGAAAAAATGTTATTAGAAGTTGTGGGGAAAAGAAGGAGATGGAAGGGATAAAAAGCAATTTTGGATCAAAAACCGGTTAGCAAACCAATCACAGATAGCTGAATATCTTTTTTCTTCTTTGGATGAATGACTAGCAAAAACATTGATCCGAAATAAATGGATAGCTTAATCAACTTAAACAGCAAAAAATAATCGAAGTAATAAAGTGTTCTGCTTTTTAACGTCAGAGCCAATAAATAAGCCTAATACAATCGGACGAACTCTGAGTAAAATTCGCATTGGGTGACAAACTGATTGGTGTCCTAATTTTCTTTTCTGTTTTCTCGAACTGCCGTTAAAATAAAAAAAAAACATTTTTAGGAGGATTGGACCTTAAGGCGCAGGAGGCGGCTCTTCGCCTCGGTTTGGACATTGTTATTGCAACACCGGGCCGTCTCATTGACCATCTCCACAATGCGCCCAATTTTTCATTGGCTAATATTGAGGCAATCTTTATTATTAAACAACCTTTACAAATTTCGATTAAGGTACTCGTTCTCGATGAGGCGGACAGAATGTTGGATCAGCATTTTACGGAGCAAATGAAGGAAATTATTGGACTTTGTGCCAGAAACAGACAGACTATGTTATTTTCTGCAACAATGACTGATCAGGTGAACTAAATGAAGAAGAAGGGCAACTGACAATGGGTGAGTGAGAGGTGAATTGCAGAACAAAACTGACAGTCAGAATCACGTACTTTATTTCGTCAAGTCCCCCCCCCGAGAATTTATGCGATTTTTTTTGAAAACCCAATCCCCTAGTTTTTCTGAAAACAGAACCCCCTAGTTTTTCTGGAAAATCGGAGGCCTTAAACCTAATTTTTTTTTGCTAGAAACTTAACCTAACTTTTTTGAAAATTACCCCAACGTTTTTTTTGAAAACACTCCTATTTTTTTAAAAATCCCAAGAATTTTCTATTTCTTTTTCAAAAAAACTAGGCGGTGGGTTTTCAAAAAAATTAGGCGATTAGGTTTTCAAAAAAAAAACCCGCATAAATTTTCGGGGGAGAAACAATGCGGGGGAAAACGATTCGGGGTGGGGGGGGGGACGAAGTGCTCACGCTCTCCCTTCCTCGAAAAATTTCAAATTGAATTTATTGGTGAAATTTCTAGAAAGAAAATAAAAAAAATAAATTGTTTAAATCAAAATTCAACTGTTTTTTAATAACTATAAATTTCCTTCGGGGTGCGGTAAAGAGAGGACAGGCAGAAACCAACTGCCCAGATTCCGTTTACCACCCCACCCGCTCCTGCCCTGGGTTTGTCCCTGGAGGGAAGCTCTTTAAAAACCATTTGATTTTCCCGTGACAGGTTGAGGATCTCGCAAATTTGTCGCTAAACAAGCCGGTGAAGCTTTTCATCAACGAAAATACTGAAACGGCGATGAATTTGCATCAGGAATTCATTAGGATTCGTCAAGATAGAGAAAATGAACGAGAAGCTTATGTTGCGGGTAAGAGTGAATATTTTTTTGAATTTTAAAATTAATTTCCTGTCAAGTATAATTTTCATTTTTTAGCTCTGATTACGAGGTATTTCCCTGATCGTTGCATTCTTTTTGTGCGCACTAAAAGAGATTGTGAGAGAATGCATATTTTACTTGGACTGTTCGGTGCCAAAGTTGGGCGCCTGCATGGCGGCCGGACGCAGGTGCAACGGGTCGAATGCCTTCACGCCTTCAAAAAACAACAAAAAGTGGAGGTGCTTTGTGCTACAGATTTGGCAGCACGTGGTTTGGACATTGACGGAGTGACAACGGTGAGCAATTTTAAATGTGCCATCGATAAACAAAGAGAAAATTTGCATCCAAATTACCAATACGTATTTTCGCTGTTTTTTCCATACAACAATTGAATCATGAAAAATTGAGATCATCAACATGCACATGCCGACCACTTTGCAGCATTATATTCACCGAGTCGGACGAACTGCGCGAGCCGGCAAAGCGGGGCGCTCACTTTCACTAATCGGAGAACGGGACCGCAAACTTATGAAAGAAATTACAAAAGTGAACTACACCTCCAATTCATTTCCACTTATACAAAGGAAAATTGAGCCAGGTTTCGACCATCTCAACTGAAACCATCGTTAAATATTTCAGATGTTATCGAGGCCTATTGTAAAAGGATCCACGAAATGGAGGCGAGTGTGAAAAAGTTAATGGAGGAGGAACAAATGGAAAAGCAATTCATGATTGCAGAAAATTCAATAAAAAAAGCAGAAAAACAAATAAAGTTAATGGGCACAGAAAACGCATCAAAGGTATTATTTAAATGGTACGGGACAAAACACCGCCGAGGCAATCGTATTGATAAAAACAATGCTTGAGTATTGGTTTTTGTTTATTTTAATGTGTTAATAATTATTGTTACCGTCTTCTATTGCAGTGATTATTTTTTCCTTTCGGAATCAAAAAATTTCCTTTATGGAAATTCTTTTCAATGTCACAGAAAGACTAGGAAGAGGGGAAATTGATTTTATAAAAACAAAATTTTGTCAAATGCAGTGTTTTGGGATGTGCCCCTTTTTATGTTGATAATCCATTCTTAACATATTTGCAGTCACATTCTCGAAAATGGATTGGAGGTGCAGAAAAGAAACGCAACAAAATAGAATTGAAAGGACGAATTCGGTCAAAAGGAAAGAGAAGAGAAGCTAAGAAAGGACTGATGAGCCAGCAGGGCCAATTTCAAAAACGTTCAACCAATGAAACAGCGTCTAAACAGCGTCAAAAAAGCGGGAAAAGGAGTAAAAAACTCCGTTTAAAACACAAAGTATATCTTAATTCAGAATCTGCATTCACTGCTGAAATTGCAAGTGTTGACCCACGAGAAGTAAAGCGTGTGAGGAATGGGTAAGTATTATCAACCACATTCGAGTATAAAAATATTTTTAGCCCCGATGACATCGATTTTAAGCGAGCTAAAAGAGAAAAGCAAAAAGAAGGAATCATTAGGAAAGCAAAAAGAACAAAATAAATCTTATTTATTGTCAAGATTATGCGATACACTCAACAATTTTTCGACTTTATGTGTTGTTCCAAACTTATTTGATGAATGAAGTCATCCATTTCCTGGTGATACACGAAGGTGTCTTTTGTGAGGGCCTCTTTTATGTACCCCTTGAAGACTCTGAGTCCATACAACCACATGAAGATACCTTAAACGGGTTCAAAACTAATCTGTGTACTGTGCTTTAGGTCCGCTTGCAATTTTTTTTTCGTCGCCAGCCAAAAACAATATTTTCGAAAAATTTAAACACGGGGGTGTTCGAAATTGATGTATGTCTAATTGGGTGAAAAACCGATTTTGCAAAAGCGGACTTTAATATTAATACCTGAATCTTTCTTTACCTGACATGACTGTGATAGTTGCAACATGGGGCTTATATGGGATAAAAGCGACAATGCGTCTGATAATCCATCTTCCGCCTCCGAATTTCCTCAATAGTTGTCTTCCAATGACCATTTTCTAACCGAAAGGATTTAACTTAATTTGAGGTAAATAAAATAAATATCTAGAAGTGAGAACCAAAATTAAAAAAATTGGTCAAAGCAAGGTAAATTTTTATTCATAAACAATTCATTGGAACAAACGCAAATTAATCATAGCCCTCCACGCGTGGGAACGGAACAGGTCGATTCGGGTTGAAGGTGTTGTGGTTCCACCTCCAACTTCCTCGCAAATGCTTGGGTGCATACATCAAAGCAGTGCATGGGTGCTGTCCTTGCATTTCGCAGATGCATTGCTGATAAAGCAAAGTGAAAATTTAGTTCCGAGAATTATGAAATAACTTTTCTTAAGGCTTTTTTGGTATTGATTACGAAAAAATAGGCTCGAATTCTAAATATATGGATTTTTGGAAGTGTAATTTCCCTGGGAACGTTTCTATAACAGAACAAAATAATGAGTTGAGCGGAACAGAGGAGCAAAAAAAAAGTACAAGAAAAAGAATAAGGGGAGGAATAAGCCCCTCTTTTCAAAATACCCTCTCGCAATCGTAGCCGAAACTCAGCCGGGTTCTGCTTCTTGAAGCGGTCCATTTTCATTCTCTTCCGCACGGTTTCTGTCACCCCCAATGTTCCAGTAATCGCATCGCTTATTTGCTCTCGCGTACGACATTCCAAATCGAATACGACTTCACGACCATCGCCTAAAAAACCCGAAAATCAAATTAAACTTGGGTAGCAACCCCGACGTCGGGATTGGCAAATGTCGGGGTCGGGGTGACCCAAATTGGCGGGGTCGGGGTTTTTCACTTTTTTGCTTTATGTCATACAGTCACAAAAAATCAAGTAGTATGTATATATATGAAAAATTTTAAAAATCAAATGCCAATCTTATATCACATCAAGATTTTCTAAATTTTCCGATGGCGCCTATCAGCACCACCGGACATTCCCTGCCCCCAAAATATTAGGGGAATTGACTGGCCGCAATTCGAACTGAGGCTAACTGGAGTGGTGGGAGATCGGCACCCAAAAATTGCGTCAAGCACCAAATTTAGCGACTTTTTTCGTAAAATTTTTTGCCTTGCATTTTTTTTTAATTTTTGAAATTAAGGGGGCCGGCCGTGCCGATAGGTGCCGCCAAAAATTTTTTGAAAATTAAACCTACTCTGTTAAAAGATGTCTAAAAAATGCAAACACGCTTTTTTTGACAGCTTTTTAATAAATTAAGAGAATCAATGTTCAGCGGTAGCGACAGACACCGTCAGGAAAATTTTCATCTAAATGGTAATCAGTTTTTCCAAAATTTTGGGTGACTTTTCTTTAATTTATTGCACTGTTATAAAATAAATTTTTGGCAATTTTTTGGTCGGTTCTTAGAAGGGTATTTTTCGTTTTTATTGTATTTTAGTTAAGGATTTTTGAGGCAAAAATGAAATTTCACCCAAAAATACTCAAAATATGGCTTTTATGTTCGACGAATTCCGAAATATATAATTCGTTATTTTCATTAAAAGTGCCATTCTTAGGGGTATATGTCAACCCCGACCCCGAGTCGGGGTTGGAAGCGTCGGGGTCGGGGAAAACCCCGAAAAATTGCGAAAAATGTCGTGGCCGGGGTTGCTACCCTAAATTAAACCCAAAATTTGTTCTTCCCTCAGATAAAATACCTACAGTAGGTAACCAATTCTGTGCTATAATCGTGTCAATGCAGCACGTGATCAGCTTTCAATTAGAAAAAGTACTTTGGAAAAACAACAATTATGGCAAAATTCAAAAAGAAAAAAGGCTCCATTTTTTATAAATTTAAATACCCAAGAAAGCGAGCGCAAACGGTGTCACACAAACATCTTCGAGTTTGATAAATTGAACGTGAGGGTTCTTGAATTGGAGCTGCCCCCAATGCCAAAATGCAAAGTCTCTGGCCCCTTCTTGGGCAATATTTGGGAAGCGATGGAAGGCAATAGTAAAAACCTGAAAAAATTTCGGTAAGCACTTTAAATTATATCAAATACATTTTCACCTTCACTTCCTCCCGCAATAGTATTTTTCCCTGAGTAAAGCAACAAAGAAATTCGATTTATTCGGAAAAGTAATAAAAAGTCTGACCTGGCCAAGATAATAAAAAGTCCGACGGAGCGGCATAACACCGCGCATAAAAGGACCACGCATTTTGTATTAGCTTGACAAATTATAGACTAGGAATTTTTTTCAATTATAAATCAAAATGGAGAACAATAGCAATTTTTAGAAAAGAAATCATTGTTTTTTGGAACTTGAGCAACGTTTGGGTACTAGTCTTGTCTGGTTTACGTGTTCCCAAAAATTTTTTTTTTTCAAATTTTTTAACTACCAATGAAACGTCTTAAGTTATTTATGATCGCAGATCAGAATATGGCATCCATTCCTAACAATACCGAGCCCCAGACTTGAACTATGCCCAAAAGTCCTAAATTCAAATATACATTTTTAACATTTTGGTCTCAAGTTTCTGAAGTGTATAATGTTGGGTTATAATTATTTTTTAATTTAATGCCTTTTATGGCCATTTTTGGGGAAAATCTGTTAACAAATCTGCCATAATTTCAAATTTTTCCCCGGCGGCACCTATCGGCACCGCCGAACCCCAAAATCTTATTTTTGCCCAGCGATGTTCTTATTTTGCAAAATTTTCAATGGCACCCCTAGTTTTAGTCCAATTCGTTTTTTAACGTTTTTACAATAAAAATGAGATGTGTGCCAATAAAAAGAGTGCGAGACGAAAAAAAACCTTTTTCTTTAACATTCTCTCATTTTTGCGCACTATTTTTTATTAACAAAAGTTCGAGGGGCTCTTAACTTTCTTCAAGTGAATCAATTCGTTTAGCAATTGTTCAGAAACAGTTTTGTTATCAACGAAAGCTTTCGAATGATACCAAGATTAGATGATTTTATGCACAAAGAAATACAAAAATTATTGTTGAAAAATCGAGCTTTTTGTGCATTGTTTCCCCGTTATGTCTTACTATAGTTACCATCTTACAGAGTAAGGTGCAATAAACATACAAAAAATGTAGTTTCCTACATTCAAATTGTAGGTACATACAATTTGAATGTAGGAAACTATATTCCTTTTGACCTACAATTTACCTACATTTACCTTCCGGATGCTGGGTTGACCTTTGTCAGTGGGGAGGGATTGTCATTTCAAAAATAATATACATAATTCAGTGCTTTCGAATCCCAGAAATGTATTCTCAAAAGGCATCTATGGTCACTTTGAGTAACAATGAACGGAACAATGTTCGAAAATACAAAAAATTTGCAGAGGAAGTTTGTGTAGCTTTTTCTTATGTCATTTTTGTTTCAAATTTTCAGTTTCACGGTCAATTATTACATTTGCCTCAGTCCGCAAACAAAACTCGTGAAGAATTGTTGCCTGATTCGATTCGTAGACTCAGCCTGAAAATGATTCTCGAGCGGGAAGCAAATAAACTGCCTTCAGATGAGGACATCAACGTAAGTTTTTTTTGGATTTATGGTCGTCTACAAATAAAACCTACAAATTTGAAACATTTATTATAGGATTTTGTCGACTGCTTAGAATCCTCTAAAGACGTCACTCTCCAAGAAATTGAGGGAAAAACTGTGAAAACTCTTTCATTTGGTGGATTGATGGCAAGTCTTTCACATTTAAAAGTCACTCACAAAGGTCTTTAGTCTATTCTGCGTTCTGTCGGAAAATCACTCACCAATATTCTTTCGCCTGCTACTTTTTTCAGTGCACATGTTCCCGAGTGGAATTTCCATTCGGAGGAATGTCGTGTCCAAATTGACATCATCATCGAGTTTTTGTCACTTAAAGTCGAATTTATACGCTATCGTATCAAAATGGCACAATACGACCCAAATTCGACCGGTTATCTGAGCAGAGAGGCGAGTAATAATACCGGTACTAAAGCATTCCCTTAGCCCGATGATGGAAGAAATGGTAATAATTGTTTTCAGAGAAAGTGTTGTTTTTGGGATTTATTTAATTTTGATTTTGGCAAAAATTATAACCGGACTCGAGAAGAAATTATTTGTGTTTCATTAGTTTTAACAAATCAAAAAATAAGTCATAACAAGAGAAACACCTGAACTTGACTGGTTTAGCAGCTTTGTGATTACTATTTGAACGAAGTGATGCCGCTGGTCGATGTGTTAAAGGATTTGGAGGTCTTTCCTCTTTTTAAAACTTAAAAATTGCCATTTTTCTTTAGGAAACCTTTCAAATTTGTTATATGAACACAGTGGAGACGATGTTTTTCTTCTTCCTCGACTCCAAACACACGGGTCGCATTCGCATTTCGGATGCTTTGGTCAGCGGCTTTTTGGAAAACGCTTTTAGCCTCCAGCGGAACACGGAGAATTACGACAATTGGTCCGTCCGTTGGCATTCCTTTTTCTATTGCCATTCTTTGTTCAGGTTTTCCCCTGAGAAGACACACGAACAAAATGCCATCTTCCAAATGTTAGACTCCAAGCACAAAAACTTTCTAAGCAAGGCCGACTTCAAAAAACACTTGGACGGTGCTATGACTCAAACCTTCGTTGACCGACTTTACGAAGTCAACGTGCACAATGGCGGAGAGGCGATGAGCTATGAAGAGTTTGTCACCTTTCAAATTGCGTACAATCATTTGGTGGTGAGTGGAAATGGCTTTTTCCTTTTTGTTTATTGTATCTTTAGCATCCATCTTCGATGGCCTATTTCTTCAAAGTGCTTGACGTAGACGAAGATGGTCTACTGACTCGCTTTGAGCTTCGTTACTTTTACACGGAATTGTGCTGTTGCTACAACGAATGGGTCTGCATGGATGGAGCAATGCCTGAATTTGAGGACTTCTGTGACCAATTCTTCGACATGGTCAAGCCGAATGAGGACGGACGGTCAGTCGACCAAATTTGAGTGCCATTCCGTTGAATGTAACGCTTTGGGTTTGAATCTTTATAGAATATCGCTTCAACAACTGCTCGACTGCAAGCAGGGTCATGACTTCGTCCTCTGCTTGGCCAATTACCAGGAGTTTTACCGATATGAAATGCGCGATTCTGAAAACAACGCCGCGTTAGACCAAGTGAATGACTGCTCTTTTGATATGAATGACCCAATATAATTCGTTACAGTTTATTAATCTTTTTTCAAATGATAAACGGAGAGAAGAGCCCGTTCTGTTTTGATTTGAATACTAATTTTTTCTTTTTCAGGATTCAACCGTTCCTCTTTTTGGCGACTTTGAAATGAATGAACAGCAGGAAAGCAATGCCAACTGCAATGAATTCGTAAAAAAAAATGTTGACGAGTGTAATAATGATGTCAATGCGTCGATATGACCGGCAAATGCGTTTTTCAAATGTTCATTTGCCGGTGAGTTTTATTGTCATACAACAAGTGCACTTATATTGTCTATTTTTCGATCTCGTTTAATTTATGTTTTTTTCATTTCATTTATATTCTTCAATTTATTTTTGTCAAAACTCACTTTCATGTAAATAAACCTGGCACAATTAAATATTTTACAATTTGTCGTTTCATTTATTTAACTTCCTTCCTTTCCTTTCCCTCTTCGTGTTCGATGAATTTGGCTGTGTCCTTTCGACCTCAAAATGCGTTTAAACCTTCCTTTGTTTGCCCTCTGTTGGCCCATCTTCGGCAGTGGTCTTCTGGCACAAGAACAAAGTTCCTTTTCTCCTGTTTCTTTGCGCATTTTCCTTTAGGAATTCCAAGGCCGTTTTCCCCGAACATTTCCAACAGCGACTCGTCCAATGGG
Source organism: Heterodera filipjevi (assembly GCA_039877585.1). Lineage (NCBI taxonomy): Eukaryota > Metazoa > Nematoda > Chromadorea > Rhabditida > Heteroderidae > Heterodera > Heterodera filipjevi. Next base: position 12,706,253 of record JBDPZO010000006.1, on the reverse strand, counting down.
AGCAACTTTTAAAGGCCGAAAGTTTGGCGTTGAGGGAAAGGAGTGAACAAATATTCATGGAGCCGCTGGTAGTCATGCTGAAGGGCAGCGACCATAAGCCACTCAGTGGAGACCATCTCCGTTTCGCATTGGTCCCACCTTTTCTAATAATTAAAATAAATGCCTACCAAAACGTTATCAGTTAGGAGAAGAGGACGGATCATTTGTCATTCAGCCGAATTCGCGAGTGTCGATTTGGCCAAAGGAATTGAATTCACAACTGAAAGAAAATGAGAGAATTGCTGGCGTTGTGCACGCGAAAAGGTGGGCGAAAGTGATGAATGAGGGAACGAATTCATCTGATGTGAGCAGTTCATATGTCCTGATTTGTCAGATTTTTGCCCATAGTTCCTATTTTGTTCTATCTCATTTCAAGGCCAAACAGCAAAAAAAAAAAAACTCCCTAATTGGTCTAAATGGTTACGCCTAATGAAAAATGATATTTGACTCGTTTAAATGATGAATAATTGCTGTATATATCTGATTTTAGACCCGGGAATCTTTTTTTGCTTGCCCTTTTAGCCCTACATTTTTGTTTTTTTGAAAAACATTTCAGAGATAATTTGTTGGAAGTGCGACTAAATCGTGACGTGTCCTCAGGAGCGGTGCTGCGACAGTTTCATCTGAGCGAATACAGCGAATGGCTACTGAAACCGGTCATTTGAGCGTGTTTATTTAAGTTACGAAATGCAATTCAGGATCCCGTGAACCCGTACCAATATTTGGTCAATTTGTTGTCTGCCCCCAACGAATTGCAAAAGCTCCCCGGCTTCGACACTTTACTTTATGCCTATGGCATTTTGAAAAGTGAAAAGCTGAAGAAAATTAAACGGGATAAGAAAATGTGGTCTTTGTTGGGCAAAGTGCGATTTCGACCTTTTATTTTTCGTTTATAAAATAATTAGAAATTCAACGGTTCACAAGTCTCCGCCATCGCTTCAGCAATTAACAGAAGTCGTCCTTTTGTCGCCATCCATGGACCACCAGGAACAGGCAAAACGAAAGTCCTTGCTGAGATTGTTTTGCAGGTTCAAATATATGTGAAAACATGGGAAGCAAATCTTCCAATTTAGCATGTCAAAAAGGGCAAAAATGTGTTGGTCTGTGCCCCGTCTCATAAGGCAGTCGATGTGATAATTTGTGCTTTATGAATTTTTTATTTTTTTTTGATTTCGTTAAGAATGCAATGGAGGCATGCAAAGCCAATGGGCTGTATAATTTTGTTCGTTTGGGGGAAGAGGCGGACGACGGCGCATTGAGTGAATATCGCATAGGAAAGTTGGCACAAAACCATGTCGAATACGAGCACATTGAGAAGGATATTCTGAATTCGAGTGAAATCAAAAGCAAAAGGGACTTTTTCGAGAAGTGAGGAGCGACCAACAAATCGCTTTCGAACCAAAAGTTCGTTTTCAGTGACCAATCCATTCGTCGTTTTCATTCACTTCTGAAGAAAATGGACAAAAGGAAAAACAAGATTTGTGAAAGCATCGGAAAGAATACAAATGTGGTCAGTCAGTGAGCCCAAGGCAAAAAAAATGGACACTTTTGACAGATTTTCTGCACTTGCACTTCGGGACAGGCACTGCGCTTTTTGCTCAGGCGATGGTTCTGTCCCGATTTGGTAGTGATGGACGAGGCGTCCCAAATGGTCGAATGTGCCAGTTGGATTATGCTGCTCCATGTCTCCCTTCCTCTTCGCTTTTTTACGAGTAAATTCTCTCCCCCATTTAGGCGCCCCGTTTTGTAATAGTCGGTGACCATCATCAACTCCCACCATTTTTACTTTCCGCTCGAAATATTATGGCTAATAAAGCTGAAAAATCCCACCGTTCGCTGTTGGAATACATCGACGAAACTTTCAGAAATGAGGTAAAGATATGCAAATATATTCACAAAAGGAAACATTTCTTTCAGGATTTCTTCCACTTCCTTTCTGTTCAATATCGGTCCAATGAGTTAATCCAAAAATGGTCCAATAAAACATTTTATGACAATAAATTAGTCACCTATCATTCGGCAAAAAACATTCGCCTCGGTGAAATAATAAGCGAGAAAAAGTGAGGAAGGGAAAGCCCACCCTCGATATAAATTGACAATAATTTCGGTTGATCACTCTGTCTGACGACAATTCGTCCTTCACCCGGAACTGTCTGATCGATAATCCGCTTGTGCTCGTCGATACGGTGAGGCCTAATTCCTATGCTGCGACCCCAAAAAGCCCAAGGGCAATGCACACTTAAAATTTCTCGCGCACCTTTAAAACTAATTCAGTTATTTTACTTTTGAAGGACAGAGGCATTACCGACAGCAAATGGCAGAAAATATATAGCTTATTCAAATTGTGGTACCCCCTCTCCTTCCATGAGGGACAAAATGAGCGTACGCGGTCCTTTCACAACATCGGTCGGTGACCCCCCCCACCTCCCACCATTTGCCCAATTCAATTTTCTTTACTAAAGGAGAGGCGTTTTGTGCCGTCCTTCACCTTCGCGCACTGCATTTATTTGGCGGTTTGGATATGAACAAAATTGGCTGCATCACTCCGTATTCGGCGCAGGCGGAAAAGATACAAAAATTAATGTCGATGGATATGAACGACGGCCCGCGTTTTGAAGTCAGTTCCGTTGACGCATTCCAAGGACAACAACGTGAGGCAATTGTGATGTCATTGGTGCGCAATAACAAAACGCGAGACATCGGTTTCTTGAGAGAACACCGCAGAACAAACGTGAGATCCCACCCACGGAAATTCGCAAATTGAGTATGCTAAGGTGGCAATAACCCGAGCCAAACGTCAGTTCTTTTTGGTCGCTTCCTCACGAATGCTCAATGTCGACCGGTTACTTAGAGAATTATATGGCATCATCAAAACTGATGGCATGGTGGTCGGGCCCGATGCTTTGCTACCCATTGCTTATGAAATTTTGAGAAGTCATCAAAGGGGAACGGTGCCAGCTGTTTTATCTGCCGCACTTTAGTTAAATTGTTTTTCCATTTATTGTTAATAACTCAAAAAAGTCCGTTTACTCATTTGGATAAAAAGAAAATAGACCATATGATTTCTTTTATCCTCCGCATAAGTTGAATTCTGTTTCATAATCGTAGACGAACTGCTCGATCAGGGTACGGTCAACACCTTTTATTCGGATTTTTCCTTTGAGTTCATCCACATGAGACGCGATTGGGCTGCCCAAACGCTTTTCCAAATACGCACGAAGATCTCTTTCGCATGCCTTGACAAATTAAAAAATTCAAATTGCATTATAAGACAGGACGAGGAAAGAAATGTAAGAAATAGTGGGCTACATTTTTCGAAAAGGCGCATTTTGCAACTAGAGCCTAAATCTGTGGTATTTCTAGTCTAAAGAAAGAATTAATCCATGGTGAGCTAAAAAAAAATTGGTACGTATAAACTGCACTAGAGCAGTAATTAAAGAAGCAATCGTTTCACTCACAAAAACATCTCCGTCAATTCCCGTCAGGATGACTAATTCCACGTATTCGAAATCCATTGTCTTTGGATTAAGTTCGTCTCTTCGTCGTTCCAAATAAATACCAGGCGAATGATCTGCCTTTCTTTTAATATAATAAGGAAGGTCCGCTGCCTTTTCTGAAAATAGTTTATTTTTTACGCTTGCTGCGTTTTTCCCTCACCTAGCGGTGCCCTCCATCCGCTTGGCGTGACGCCTCCACTGGCGACGTATTTCGGTATCTCAGGAATTAAGCGACGCGGTAGCAACCGTTGCACATATTCCCAAGGAACATTGGCCTCTCGAAAATCCGAAAAAGTGTTCTCTGGGTAATAAGCGAATCCAATCATCTAATTACGCTTTGCCTCCCATCACTCACTTTGTTCCGGAATGGCATGTTTATATGGGTCTTTCCACAGTGGGTCTGCTTCCGCTTTTCCGTCGCTTTTGCTCGCCATTTCCGAATCCTGTTTCAAAGTTTTTGCTAAATGAATCGCAGAGGATGACTCCTTGGTCGGGTGATTCGCGTAACCTTTGCGAATCGCACTGCGACAGTAAAGTGAAAACATCACCCTTTGAAAGCTACAGTAAGTAGTATTATCATGAGATGGAAGGGTATCAAATAGGTTAACTAAGTAAAATAAGGACGAAAGTAGAAAAAAACATTTTCTGACGTGGAAAAACTTTTTCTGATAGATGAAACATTATAATTTCTTCCGTCTTTCCATCACCAATTCTCGCCACTCGATGTTCGGCTGTTCACAAATTCCTGGATTAGCTGCATAAGTTCCCTCTTCACTTCGTCTGGCACAATTCGCCGTGAGGCATCCTTCAGATCGTCAACCATCGCTTGCAGTTCAACACGTTCATAGCCCTTAAAATAATTTTTGGCATCACTAATTTATGCTTTTTACAAAGTTCCAAGACCACTTTCACCCTGTCAATTTGTTACCTTCTTGGCAATGTAATCCTCGCAAATGCTCTCCACCCTTTTGGCCCAACCCGACTCGTGAAGACGTCGTTCCACGATTTCTTGGACCCTTTCTTTCTCGCCACTCTCTACGAACTCCTTCTCCAAGTCTTCTTTTCGTTGCAATTTTTTTAGAGGGTTAACCAACGAACGAGTAGAAGACCCTTCCATAATGAGCAAACAAAAATGGAAAATTTAGTTTTCTTTAAAAACAAAAAAATAATGTCGAAAGTAAAAGTGACAATAAAATGACCAAAAAATCAAAACCAAACAGAATATTAAAATAGCAGCAAACGAAAAAAATGGATGAAGGAATACTTGTAAAGTTCATCAAAGGTGAGAAACACAGCTAAGGAATATCATCCCTTCATTCCTTCCCATTTTGAAAATTGTCCCAGTCAGATCAGTCAATATCGGAACACAGTCACTGATCAGTAAGGTCTTGGTCGTTCACCAAATCCTCCTCCTCCGCCACCTTCGTATCCACGCATCGGGCCTCCTCCGCCGGTGGAGAAGCCACCAGATGGAGGCGGTCCACCAAATGCACCCGAAGGCGGACCACCACTTTGCGGACCTTTCGGCGCATGACACGAGTTACATTCCTTACGAAACGCGAAGTTGATGTTGCCGCATCTTAAAAGCAATAAATGTAAGCCAAAATTAGGGTCGATAACCAAAGCTTACGGGCAATTCCAATCGCCCTGGCGCATTTCCAAGCCGCCTCCTCTACCACGACCAGCGCCGCCGCCGCCTCCTCGTCCACCACGACTGCCTGTTCCTCCACGACCACGACCTCCCGGAGTGAATCCTTCATCTTTATTCTTTAAAATTATTCCTAGTTAAACTCCTAAGTACCACCTTCATATCCACCACCATCTCGCGGTGGTCCTCGGCTGCCTCCTCCTCCACCGCCATCACGGCGGAAGTCACGACCACCAGCGAACCCTGAGAGACCAATACTGTCAGAGAACGAAAATAGAAATGTACCTCCGCCACTTCCACGTCCTCCGCCCCCTCTACCACCTCCGAAACGAGGTGCCCCTCCACCGCGTCCACTTCCTCCACGGCCACCTCCGCCAAACTTGGCAAATGAAATATCCATAACATTGTCAGTGCCAGGAAATGGTTGACCTAAGTAATATGGCAAATTCTACAGAGTAACAGAGAAAAGCAGTTGCACCATTATATGTGTCCATTACGCGCTGAGCAACCGTCGCATCACGAAAAGTGATGGTGCATTCGCCTTTGGACTGACCTCCTTCCTTATATATGCGTATCTTTGGACCACCATTTTGGTCCGTGTCAATGTCTCCCTGTTGCATACTGAACACATCGTGAATGAATTGTTCGTTGACACTAAAAGCGAGAGACAAATCCAACCAGCCATTTATCCACTCACTGTTGTGGAAGTCCCGAGAAAAATAGTATGTTTTTGCTTTCGAACCCTCCGTCTTCGCCACTTCCACGGCCACGCTCCGGTCTCATTGGACCTCCACCCGACGAACGTCGGTCAAATCCTCCGTCGCTTCCACCTTAAGTTCTCATTATTACGTAAACAAAAACTAAAGGTACAAAATAAGGTACACCCGAATTCCAGACGAGCCCTGTTTCGCATTTATTTGCCTTTTTTATTACTAATACCATTTGGAATGCCAATATTTTTTGTGTATATAAATCCCTGTTCTTAATGAATCTACCACAACACTACTTAAATTACACCAAAATCTGCGTGAGAAAACGGTAAAGTCAAACGGACAAGAAAAGTAATGATACATATCAATTCACCGAAGAAAAGGACCAGGAAAAAGTAAAATGTTTAATTACACCATTCCATTAATCTCTAAGTTACGAGACAAGCAAAGCGTTGAGCACAAATACCTCGATAACCAGCTTGACCGCCCGGTGGGCCGCTATTATAATCACCGGGTCTGAATGGACAGATGAAATCATTCAATCATTTAGACACACAAAGCACAATTGCCTCCTCCACCCTCCTCCCTTTTCCTCCATTCCTTCTTCCTTGACACAACCGTAAATAATCCTTTAAAACAAACTTTCCTCCTCAACAGAGGCAAAACCATTCATTAATCGGGAAAAAACAAATTAGAGACAATGAGTTTTTAGCAAAAAAATAAATGTCTTTTTCATTCTTTTTTGTTCAAAATTAAAGTAAAATGTGCTCGAGAATATAATTATCATTGTCACTTTTAAATATTGGGAATTAAATAAATCCCAAATCGTACGCTCTCTTTGGTCTGTTGCTATACTACTAAAGGGTTTCCAACTTTTGTTTCGTTTGCTACCTTCTGCTGAATTGTCGTTCACTCCCACCGCCTCCCCAGCGACTTTGACTGCCGCTGCGTTGGAAATCTCCGCCGCGTTGCGTTTGCTGACCGTAGGGAGGTGGCCCGCCCATGAACGAATTTAACGGTGCCGGTGGCCCACGCTGCTGCGCCGGTTGAGGAGGGCCTCCACCGGTGGCCCATGCGCCTCCAACGGCGGTGGTCATTTGTTGGCCTTGCGGCGGTTGAGGAGGTGGAAAGACAGGAGCATTAGATGCGGGACGGCCAACATAAGCATTGGCGAGCGGTTGGAGCGCAGCAGAGGGGGGCGCCGCGCCAGGGACAGGCTGATCAAAATAGGCTTTGTATGTCCCACCAGCCTAATTAAAGAGACATTTGTTGTTCAACAACCAGCGTTTCTATACCTCTTGTCCCGCATGCTGTTGGATGCTTTGCACTTGCTGTTGTGCTCCTCCTCCCGTTTGTGCGTAATATTGCTGCCATGCCTCATATTGCTTTTGTGCCAACTTAATAAAATTTTCAACTTTTATGGCAAAGCCAAGAACTCTTCTTCCGTACATACCTGTGGGTCAAATGAGCCTGACCCTTGGACATTTGGGTCACCAGCCGAGTAAGCGTAATGCGCTAAATGATTGCAAAGTCAAGCTAATGAATTGAAAATTACCGGTTGGAGCAGCAGACATAGTTTTAATTTAACTAGATCCTGATGCTTCAATAATTAAAGTCTTAGATTGTTCAAATATATGTGCCGTCAGTTATCTTAAAATATGAGACAGAGAAAAGGGGGAGGTAAGTCATCAGCCAATATGCGCAACGGCAAATGCATGTAGTTTTCAATCAATCGAGAAGAGAATGTCTCTGTTTTAAGTTTTATTAACCAGAGAAGCATACTGGCACCCGCCAATACACCAGAGCCGCTGCCCCTCAAAACGTCTCCGCCTCAAAATGTCTCCCCAGCTAAAATTCTCATAATGTCTCCCATAAAAATTTCAAATTATAAAGTATATAATTTAATAAATTGATTAGAAACCTAATTTATTGTATTTTAAAACTATTTTAATACTTACAGGGAAAATTATGCGTAAAAATTTAAAATTCTTTTAAAAAGTCATAAACGAAAATTCCTGATAAATTAGCAGATGAGAAAGAAGCGAATCTGGAGCCAAGCGAACAAAACGCATTACCAATTGCGAAAATGAAGATTTACCAAAGATTTGGTAGCCGAACTCACTGGCTCATGAGACGTAAGTCGCGATGGGTTCTTACCAGGCAAATAAGTGCATGATGAGCCGGCAATAATAGAAAATTCTTGGGAATGTCTACGAATCGCCGAGCAAAAGTCGGAAAAAAATCTAATGAATTAAACCAATTTAGTAATTTTTTTAGTTCTCTGCGACTTCCAAAAAGCAGAAATTCTGCCAATCAGATCAACTTTTGCGAATACCATGCATATGGGCTGCATGTTTCACATGGGTCAAAACTTTTACAAAAACTTCATCGTTGTGCCGGCAAATTATTACCGAAATATTTTTCACATCCCTTTGTTCATCAACGGACTTTCGAGACTATTTTGAGGTTAATTTTATGATCAGCTTTTGAATGAGATAGCCAAATAATTTATTTCTTTGCTATTACGTGTGTCGACAAAATTCCGACCCGACTTTTGCTTAATTCGTTAAGAATAAAAATCGGCGAATGATGTTCAGATTATATAATTTATTTCTTAATATTTTGTTGACAATTAGTAGTGTGTCAACTATGATTTCAGTCTGGATTTTGTCGGCACACGGAAATATATTAATTCCTTTCAATTTTGTGTCAGTTGACCACTTGCGGTGGTGCACTCCGACCGCCCTTTTACGTGAACAACGACTGGCGAATTCGGAGGCCTTTTGCAATGCATCATCCGTTTTGTTTTGTTATTCAAAGTCTAAACTGGAAGAAACTGCGCGAGACGAAAAAGCTGAACATTTTTTGGAGAAGGTAAGGAGAGGACCAAACAAAATGTATGTTTTTCATATAAGTTTCGCAGTTTCAGTTGGCTATTTTGATGCATATCGCCAAAAATGCCTTGATGACCAACAATTTGGGAGAAGAAGGCAACAGAGGAAACAGAGGAAAAGAAGCAAAGGACGGGCCCAAAAGAGAGGAAGGTGGAAATTAAAAAAAAATTAACAATTCGTTATTATTTTTTATATTGTATTATGCATTGGTATTATCCTGGAATAAATTTTCGTTTAGTAAGCCTTTTTTTGTATTTTAAATATCATTTTAAATCAAAACTGTTATAATTTGAAATTTTTATGGGAGACATTATGAGAATTTTAGCTGGGGAGACATTTTGAGGCGGAGACGTTTTGAGACAGAGACATTTCGAGGCGGAGACATTTTGAGGCGGAGACGTTTTGAGGGTGCGCCCACCAGAGCAATTAAAGTGATAAAAACGCCAAGACTTAGCCAATATGAACTCACAATTTGTTTTTAAATTTTAATGGTTTTTTGAAATTTACTCTGAAAAAAGACAGGAATTTTTCTGAGATTTTTAGGTAGGGAGGGCCGCGAATGTCGGGACACGTAAAAATTTGTTGGCTTTGAAAGAGACTTGAGGGGTCGACGAAAAATTTACAAAATTTCAATCTATTCTGGCAACAAACCTTGACAAAAAATGACCAAATTTTTGATCAGATAAATTTTGAGAAAATCTACGCGAATGGTGTCCGATCGGCACCGGAAAATTTAGAAAATTATAGCCCACAGATTTTCCCAAAAATGGTCAGTTTTGTGTCCTTTTTTGAAGATTTTAAATGTGCAAAATTGAAAAAATAGATCCGGAAAATTCAATTTGCCTAGTCCTAGTTGTGAGCTAATGAGTGCATCGCGAGAAATAATTGCATCACACTATGGCAAAGAAATCACTGCCGATGATCATTTCCGCAGTGCAAATGGCGCTAAAGAATTTTTTAAACGAAAGGACCGATCAAAATCATATGAAATGCCCAATGTAAATGAACATTTGAAAAAAAAATTACATTAAGACTTTTATAGGTTTCGGGTGTGAGGACCATCTCTTGGAATTCGAGTGGCGCCTATTTAGCGAGTGGCTCTGACAACAAAGTCGTCTCTGTGGGAAGCTTGGACCCGCATTCGTGTCGATTGGTTCGTATCTTTGTTTCAACCCATTTCAACATTTGTCACAGAGGAAAGTTTTAGAAGCAAATATTTGTTGGTTATGGCCATGAAGACATTGTTGAAGCGATTGAATTTGCAAAATGTGATGAAATGGTTGGTATTTATAAGAAAACTTTTTTTACCTTATTCGTTTTTAAAGAAAATGGCCTCATGTTCTAGTGATAAATCTGTGCGTCTTTGGGACCTTCGGAACCCGAGCAGTCACACAAAACTCTCTACTCCTGGTATATAAAAACTAATGCTTGATCGTAGTCTGACGTCTCCATGAGCCCTTTTGTCGTTTTAAATACATTCATCTTATTCCTAGGTGCAAATCTCTTTGTTACTTGGTCCTATTGTGACAATTTCATAATTTTTGGCGACAAATCCGATAATTTGGGGGTCATTGATGCACGTGCTATGAAAACGCTGGAACTATTCACATTCAAAGGTCAGTTATAAAATAAAATTGTTGTTGAATAATCAAACTTTTCTTTGACACACACGCACACTGCAGCACAGTCTCTTGATTTGGCTTGGAGGGGTACACCTCCCCCCAGGCGATGACATTTTTTTTTCTGCTGTTCAAATCTAAAGAACTAGATCAATTTTAATCAATTTTTTGGAGAGAAGGTCTGGCGGTGTAAATAGGCTAGATGTAGCCAGAAATTGGACCATTGATGAAAATATCTTTCAAAATAGTCAATTTGCATGAGTGCTTAAATCTTCTTAACTTTCCTCACTCTCCCGCGACCCAAAACTTCGACACTTCTTTTAAGCGCGGGGGAGGGAGTAGAAAATAGGCCATGGCTTTTGTATTTTTTACTGCAAGTATTAAACTTTTATTATTCCTCTTGGGTTTTTAGATGAAATTAATGAGTTTGTTTGCCATCCAAATGGACAATTTATCTTCGTGGCCACTGATCTCGGAAAGCTAGAAATTCTCAGGCAGCTTTTGCCATTTTATTCCTTTTCGTAAACTTGCCGCTGTTTTGCAGCTTACCGAGGCTTAAGCGCATTCGTACCGTACAAGCCCATCCGCCGCTTTCGACCTGCATTAGTGTCGCGCTTTCTCCTAACGAACGGTTTTTGGTGGTCGGTGCTTCGGACGCCTGCTGTTCCGTGTGGGATATCAATGATTTAATATGCGTTCAAACATTAACAAGGTAATTAACTGGATTTGAGATGATATTTCGAAAATATTATTAAGACTTGATTATCCGGTGCGGAGTGTTTCGTTTAGTCACTGCAGCAACTTAATTGCTTCTGGAAGTGAAGACAGAGTGATCGACATTTCTTGGACTCAAACAGGCGAGAAGTATGACCATTGTTAAATGATAAAATAGTTGTTTGTTGTTCTTCTAACTTAGAATCGCCGAGATTCCGATCGCAACTGAGTGCTACGATGTTGCATGGCATCCTCGACTTTATCTTTTAGCATACGCAATCAGTGGAGGATTGGTTGACAACAGAAGTGATCGTAGTGATCAGGCAACCCTCAGAGTCTTTGGTTATTCTGGTGGCGTCTGACTTTTTTTTTTTGTTGTAATTGATTTGTAAAAGACGCATTATTTATTTATGATTGTTGTACAGTTCAGAAGCACCCCTTTATTTCAACATTTTTAACCTATTTGCATTTTATCTAATTTTACAGCATTTGTTATTTAATTGATGACTGCCATTAGTCGTTGTCCGCTCCTCGTCCGTTTTTCTGAGTGGGACAACCGCTTGAGTTCTGCGCTTGCCTCGCTTCGCTTTTATGGAGTTTGGTTGACAGTTTTTGACTATCGGTTGGACGTCCGTTTTGTTTGCCTTCTTTTCGAATGGGCAATGCACGGTGTTCCATGGCTCGTCGGTCTATCCATTAGGTGTTTATTGGCACTAATTTTTGCATTTTTAGGTTCAACTATTCTCCTTTTCTTCTCATACTTTATCAAGGATTCAATAACTGCTGTTCTTATCACTCAACAACTGTTCATTTTATTAGTTGGTCTGTTCGTCGACCTTTGTCTTGTTGGCTTTCTTAAGATTGTCTTCAGGCGTAAACGACCAGAATATAATAAAAACGATATGGTTTGTGCAATCTCAGATCTTTGTTTACAGAAATGGCTTTTCGGCCTCGCTTAGATTTGTTTTTTCCGTCTTGTTAGTTTGCGCGTCTCAATTATAAGACTGGACCATTGAATCGGAGCGGGTCTGTAACTCAACAGAAATGTTTTCCGCAAAATATCTTTCGGATTTGACTTAGTAACCAGGAGGAGTCGACGGGTTTGAGAGAGACCCAATTCTTTACCAAAACCATATTTATCCGACCTTCAAACAACTAAGCTTACGGCATCGGGAACCTGTAACATTCGGCCACAAGTCTAAACTATAATAGACAACCTTCACTAATTGACGGTTGAACAAAATGATAGGAATGCAACTGCTATTTCTGATAAATTTGTGATGATTTTTCTTTGACATTATCTCATCTACAACCTTTCAACAATCCCACGTTTAGTTGTGTGACGCGGCCTATGCTGATGAGTTTTCCTTCCCTTCTGGTCATTCATCTCGCGCTGCGATGATCAGTGTGCTTGGGGTTGTGTTTCTAGACCACCTTTTCATTGCATTCATTTTAGTGCAGCATCAACTATTTCCAACCGTTCTGGCCCTTTGTTCATAATTTTCTCCTGTTATTCCCGTCAATTATGGCACTCTCCCGAGTAATTATGGGTCGTCATTTTGCGTTTGACGCACTAGCAGGTTTACCTTTATTTATTTATTTTTATCGAGAATCCCTGTATCATGTCTAATTAAGGTCTTGCTCTTGGTCTCTTCGAAGGTTTATTTGTCCAGAACATGACTAGATGGATTCTAACAGAAGAAATTTAAAAATAAGTGGTTCTTTATTTGTATACAAGAGATCCCAGTGGAAGATGAGACAATAAGAATATTGCTTATTTGCATTGGTCTAATTCACAATATAAAGACCGAACCGAAAAGGGTTAATATGAACAACAAATAATGCTGTTGTGTACATTTCCTTACAAAGACAGTGACATTTTATTTTTTTGAATTGCCATTTTTGTTTTAGACGACATTCCGTCACGCGTCTCACGGCGGTGCTTGAAATTCCTCATGAATTCTTCAAAACTCTAAAAAGAAAAACTAGCGATTTTTTTTATTTCAAACCAAACCGTTACAGGCGGTTTCGCAATTTTGCTTGGTGAGAAATATTCACGATTAGTCCTCTCTATGCCTCGAATTGCACTACGAAAGCATTTTAAAATGTAATGCAGCGCTAAAGGACAAACATAATTTTAAAAAGCGGAGGACAACTTGCACTAAACTGTCTTCCCGAACTCCTGACGTAAGATTATGTCCTAAATCAAAGGGGTCTTCCACGCATAGCTGCACACGAAAACAGTCGTCGCCTCGTGAATATTTGTCGTAGATTTCTTTTGTTCGAATTTGAACAACTTCGTAGGTCGCATCGAATTCATAGGCATAATAATTGAGGAAGTCAAAGAAAAGTTCTGCGACTGATTGAGTGTTGCAAAAGGTCGCATCCTAAAATATTCACATCCCGGCAAACCACCAAAAAGAAATTTTTAGAAAAATACCCGAACGAAATTCCTTTTGAATGACACTTTCCACCCTTCCACTATTTGTCCCTCATCGTCCTGAAAGGTGTTACTCCAAGGCATGAATTTTTTGAACTGTTTTGACCAAAGGTCCAAAATATTCATTAAGGAATGTTATTACGAATACTCACATTTTGGAGGAATGGCAACACGGGAGGCACAATGCGTTGAAGGACGTGAATAAGCATCACAATATAAGCGTATGATGAGATGGAGCCAGTCTTAAAATTGAAAAAAAACATGCTCACAAAGAAAAATGGATATGACCGACCGAAGCGTCGTTAACGCCACACATTTTAGCCCAACGTTTTATAGCGATACCCAATGGGGCCACTCTCTCGTCGAATTGGGTGTAAAGCCGAAGCAATTCCGTATTATACACGGCCAATTTGTTCTCAATGCTAATACTGTGAAAAAAAAAAAAAAAAAGAAGCTCAGCGGTGAGAGAACACTCTTTCTTACTCTCCGTGAAAATGGGTGGCGGGGTGACCAAATTTCACAATAGGCGTTCTTGCTTCAGGTACAGAGAAGACTGTGTACTCATCACTTTTCTGTAAAAAGTCGACGAGCGCATTCAGCCAAAGTTTACGCTGCTGAAAGCAACGCCAACGGTTAAGTCAGATTAAAAAGTTTGAAAGTTCACCGTAATCGGTTTCGTGTTCAGCCCGGTGTTCACCAGACAGAGGTCCAAATCGCATTCATTTGTCCCAAATCCCGAATTGACCGAACCGAAGACGGCTATTTTCATGGTTAGTGCGCCCGTTGTCCGCCTAAGACTTTGCTCCAAATTGGCAACAAATATGCCGATTTTCCGCTTCTTCTCCAAAGTCAACCGTTTTGACACATAAAAGCTTTGGACGAGTTCACTGAACCAATTCAAAAATCCAAATGAAAGGTGTTCCCCTTGGACGTTTTTCGCTGCATCGCAAATGGCTGAAGATTCAGCAAGACCTTGGAGCTCATCATTTAATTCAGATTCTGTTTCAGAAGAACAGGCCTAAACCAATTAAAAATGTAGTATGTTCAATAATCTTAAGGAACCACTAATAGATGTAGAATGCAATTATTAACCGGAAAAGACTCACCCAAATGCGAGCATCGATTCGAGTGACACGGTACGATGTTAACATTGACTCGGCCGGTCCATCTGGAGTGCACCACAATTTGAGCTGTTCTGGCACTTCGTCTGCTGATTTGACTTCGCATTCGTTCTCACCAACCTCGACCCCGTCCATCAATTCCGTTCGAGTCAATCTGAGCAAACCAAGACGACAATTGTAGTAGAAAAGACCGTCTTTTTCCGCGCCAAAAGGACCGTCTTTACGCGTTGCATAAACAAAAAACTTAAAAAGATTTGTATTTTGTTGCTTTATTTTATTTGATGCGCAAACCAACGGCACTTGGTGCAAAAATTAAAAAAAAAAAAACCCGTTTTTCCCTCTTATAGAACACTCCTCTTTTGAGGGGTTGAAAAATAGTATTCTAGGTTTTTCTGGACACGGACCTGCATCGCTTACAGGGAATTACAACCCAGACATTTTCATCTAGGTGAATAATCGGTTTCAAATTGTATTGCATTATTCCAAAATGCCCTAAAAGGATTTAAAAGAAACAACATTTGGGCAGCATATTCGATAATTAATTCGTGTGTTTTATAATTTGTGACTTTTTTAAAATCTCAAGAACGAAATTCTCGGACAAAATGAAACCAATTTTGGACAGAATCGCAAATGTCCGAGGATTCGCAAATTTCTAAACACGCCTGCATCCCCCCTCACCTCCTCAATTACCCACCAATGGGATAGTGCCTAACAGGGCTGTCGCAAATCGTAATCGTAATCGTGTTTTGGGCCAAAATCGTGAATCGTAATTTTAAGCGTATCGTATTTTTGCCAAAAATCGTAATCGTGGATTTTATCGTGATCGTGAAATGTCCTAATCGCAACAGCCCTGGTGCCTAACCATTATGGACCAAATCTTTTATCAAAGGTTCTTCTATCAGCCAAGTTTTACTGCTTATTTACGCTTATGAAACCAATTTGAACCCCCAAAAAGTTGGTATTGTAACTTTCGACTGTGTTCGGATTCAGGTTCTTGAAATTGAATTATTCTAATCTTGAGATACTCGGACGTATCGAGTTTTCATGGAATTGTATGATAAAATTAAATAAAGTATCTTAAAACGCTCACATTAACCGAGCAGTTCCAAACGCGAGTGCCTATTCGCCTTTTGGTGTCAACAACTTTTCTGGGGTTGAGCGAAGTGCTGCCCATTAAATTGCCCCCTTCCAAGTCAGCTTCATCAAAAAGAAGAAGACGGAACCAAATGCCCGGCTCGCAAGTTGATGGAAATCTAAAAATAAAAATAAAACAGAATTTTAAAAAATATTTGACTTTCTTCTGCTGACATTCAGTTGCCGAGTAAACTTCCGCGAATCGAAATCATATACGAAAAACTTGACTGTAAATTTATGTATTGAAAAGACCACTCCTACAATGCTGCAAGTCTAAAATGTAAAAAAAATCCTACCAAGTTCTTACGTCAAATGTAAACTTGCAAAAGCCCTAATTTCTTCGACAAATAAAAACGACCAACCGACCTTCGTCCCTTTATTTTTCTCAGTTAATCCATAGGCAAGGCTTTTAGTGCATTGTTCGGCTTCAAATGACTTTGCGATTTCTGTGCATTCGGCATGGCATTTTATCCATTCCATTCCAATTGTGTAACAGCGCCAGAATGAAGCGAGGTCATTTTCCTTCCAGCGCGAATTAAAACTTTGTTCGTAAGAATTCATGGCTTATTTTTTGAAGTTAATTGCAGCTATAAGTGAATGTTTTAATTAAATTGTAGCTCATTTGTTCTAATTTCTATTATATTCAAAACAGGGTTTCCAGATGTGAGGATTTAACCTCATTTTGTGGTTTTTGCGATTTTCTGAGGCTTTTATGCAGGCTAATAGAGAACACTTAGGGCTATCAAATGATATCATAAATAAAAAATTTGGTACCTTTGGATAGGCTTGCACGGGACAGGGATTTTTGACAAAAAACGGGACCGGGAAAGGCCGGGAAAGGGACCGGGACCGTGATCGGGACTGGCCGCGACTGGAATTTTTCAAAATTTTTGAAAAATTTTGCTCAAAAAGTGAAAAAAGACAGTAAAAGGGGGCCGGTGGTGCCGATAGGCGCCGCCGGGAAAATTTTTGAAAGGTTGGGTGTGTTTTGATAACAGATTTTGAACTAAAAAAGCGCAATTTTTGTTATTTTTTTGAGAAAAAATTTGAGAAAACATAAGCGAAAAGGGGGCCAGCGGTACCGAAAGGCGCCGCTGGGGAAAATTTTGAAAATTTAGTGTGAGATTTGATAACAGTTTTTTACCAAAAATAATTGAAAATTATAAAGAAATCGTCAAAAAAAATGTCAATTTATGAATTATAACAGATTGGGGGATCACTTTATTTTCATATTTTTGAACTTGGCCCAACTGATATTTGGAAAACCAATTGAAAAATATTTTTTTATTTCCTGCCATGGGGGGATTTGAACCCAAGCAAAAAAAACGGAGAAACAGTAATTCTACCACCTCACCGCAAAATCATCAGGGTAGATTAACAAAAACATATATTTAATATGACTTTTTTCCTCTTAAATTTCCTTTTCTCCAATTTTTCTCAACAATTTCTTGCCCAGACCCCATTCTTACCAGTGCTTATTTCAGTCCCGGTTAATCCCGGTCCCGGTAAGACCGGGACCGGGATCCGAAAAAGCCGGGATTCCGGGATTAATCCCGGCCGGGATCCCGGTCCCGTGCAACCCTAGTTTTGGAGCAAAGTTATATCCAACGACGCCATAATGGCCACGCCAAAAAGGCCACGCCAAAATGACCCAGACCGTGTCGGCACCGGGCCACTGGAGTTTCGGCGCCACCGTTTCGGCGCCCTCGTTTCGGCGCCAGGGGGCTATAGGACATTTCGCCACCCGGACATTTCGCCACCTAAGCCAAAATCGGACGTCGCCAACCGACGTTTCGCCACCCAGACATTTCGCCACCCAGACATTTCGCCACCCAAGACAAAAACGGACGTTTCGCCACCTAAGCTAGAAATTAAATTTTAGCATTGAATGTATTAGTGATAACATATTTGAGTTTTTTGAAGGCAAATGGGTGGCTTTTCTTAGAGGTGGCAAAACTGGTGGCGAGACGTCCTATTTTTGCTTAGGTGGCGAAACGTCCGATTTCTGCTTAGATGGCGAAACGTCCGAATTTGGCTTGGGTGGCGAAATGTCGGGTGGCGAAACGTCCGAATTTGGCTTGGGTGGCGAAATGTCGGGTGGCGAAACGTCCGGTGGCGAAATGTCCGGGTGGCGAAATGTCCGTACACGCGCCAGGGTCGTTTCGGCGCCGGGGTAGTTTCGGCGGAGGTATTTTTTCGTGCGAGTGTAAAACTATTTATAAATAACGAATTTATCTTATTTTAATTACAAAACAATATTTCTAGCTATAACCTCTAAGAAAATTTCATGAAAAAATTTTTTTGCCCTAAAAATTATCAATAATTTTTCTGGGCTTAATTGGGTCGCTGATCACGAATCTGAACTCAGTTTTTCGCAATAACCCTGTTTAGATCCCAGAATCCCTGCGTATATGTGGATTCTGGAATAAGCAGAGAATTCTGGGTGGGAAGCGGGTCAGGTTCGGCTCTTCACGCTCCCATTCCGAGTGTCGAACGATTTTAAACAGACGCTAACTCAAGAACTAAGGCTTAGTTTAGGTTTAATCTTTAGTATAGGCTTATTTTTCAAAAATTTTTTGGCGCCGAAACGCCCCTGGCGCCGAAACGAGGGGGTCGAAAAGACCCCGGCGCCGAAACGGGGGCGGCCGAAACACGGGCGCCGAAACGCCCCCGACCCTCCATTCCATACCAAAATATTTTTTCCTTCCTTTTGCTGCCTTGCTGCCCCCCCCCGCCCCCAGATACGCCCTTGACTGTCATTTTTCTAAATTGGTTTTTTAATCTCTGTTAATAAATTGGATCCAAATCTTTAAAATTATGCCCTTCCGTCTCAAAATAATCATCACCTCCCCCCCCCCCCCCCGCCTCACCTCCGTCCATTTCTTGTAGCGCCATAAAACGACAATGACGGTGAAATAAACAACCGGCGAAGGGAATGGGGAGCAGCGGTTTGGTTGCCGCCAATTCGTGCCGTATTGAGATGAGAGGGGTTGGGCATGGCCGTCCGCGAAAAGCTTTATTCAGCCACTCATAATTTGAGAAGGGTTTTCTCCAACTCATCATCCAACACTGCCCTCCCCCCGGTGCCTCTCAATCCCTCAAAATCATTCTCTCATACTTAAGACCACAAATTGGTTATAACGGCCTAAGCTCCTTTATGCTTTTTTTCTATGTTACATTTAGCCCTATTTTGATTAAGAAAGTCAACAGTTCCGCCTTTTTCATTGATTGAATCCACAAAAAATGGATTAGTTAACTCTTTCTCAACTAAGCAAAGCCAATGGAGCGTGAATTGTCCTTCCGAATTGGTCCCTCAATGGCTTCAATTTTCTTGCCATTGTTTTGGGCCGGAAAGAAGCCAAGTCCCTCCCTCTCATGTCAAATCTTATAAGGAAACTGAAATAAGCGAAAACGCTGGACTTTTTTTTTGTGACATACAAAAGGCCCCAAAAATTAATTTGGCCAAAAGTATCGCCGCCATTTGCGCCCTTTCCCTTCCATTTTAAACTTTTATTTTTTATCATTTAGAGAAAGGTATTAACACAATTCCCATTAAGTGAATGAGGTTTATGGGAAAAAGCTTAAATTGGATTAATTGGAGACAAAGAAACTTTCGATACCATGGGAGGGTGTCCGAAAAGTGGGGAGGGAGGGGGGGGGGGGGGTCCAATTCCGCTAATTGGCAAATGCAACACCCATCCTCCGGAGGGATGTTGTTGGTTCTCATCATAAGAGGGAGGGAGAAGGGGGTAGGATTGGATTTCTATTCCTCCAAGAGGCTATTTGAGTGTTAGGGAACGACATTAGTGCCCAAGGAGCCCCCGCCCCATGTGCCCCCTACGCTCCCCCCCCCCCCCCCCCGGCTCCCCGTCTTCCGCTTGTCCTCATTACCTCCTTTCGCCCTTCACGATCCCACGAACTGACAATTCTTCCGCCTTTCCCTCCTCCCATTACTCGTCCACCCTTTTCCATTTGCATATTTTCCCTCGCCTTTTCCGCCCGTTTTCCCACCGGTAAATTTTCCGCGCTCCCTTTTACCCAAACTTTGTTAAACTTCTGCTGATGCAATTATTTCCCGTACATTGGCACATTTCCCTCTTTTGACAGGTGCTTTTGCGCTGCCAACAAATGAATCTGAAAATGGGTCGTCCCCTCTTCCGCTGTTCTTTATATGACTTGGCTTTGTGTTGTGAGTGATGATCGATCTCTTTGTCTTCGTCTTCTTCTGAATTGTTTTCCCCTTCGGGGATGTGTTCTGCCGACCGTTCCCTCCCCTCCCTTCTCTCCTCTTTCTCCTCCCATTTTCCCCTCTTCTTCTGCTGATGGCTTTTCCCTTCCTCCGGCCGCTTTGCCCCTTCCCCTCCCCCGTGGCCTTCCTTTTTTTTCCTTTCGTCCTCCTCCTCTTACTGCGCCTTATCGTTTTTGCTTCTCATATTTCAACAAAGAGAAGCTCATTGCCAGAATATCCGGTCATCAGGTAACCAATTAATTGTTCGGTTGTAAATTTAATTAATTTATTATCGTTAATTATGTAATAATTAATAATTATTCTTAATCCGTCAATATTGCCATTCTCTCTCCAAAGTTGCTATTCATGTGCTTCTGAGGAGTACGAACAGCTGTTCCGCCGTTCCTCTAACGTTCTTCTGTTCGGCCAACCCATCCTTTTCGACCGCCTCTGCGACTCGAAATTGGATTTGATCTCTTTAGGCTCCACCATTCCTTGTGATGGCAATTGTGTCAGTGTTCTTGAGCCTCAATATTTCGGCGGTGGATTTTGTGAAATTTATTTTTTAATTTTGATAATTTTTTCAGGAATTCAAAATGAACGAAAACCATTCACTTTTGTGCGTGGATGTTCCACAGATGTTTTTGCAACGGTCTCTGCTTCGACCAGTTCAGACGAAGTACCGACGGAAGTTGAATACATTCAGAGAGAACACTTTTGCATGGACTTGGCCATTGGCCAAATTTGGCCCGAACTTGGCACATCCAACTCGAAGTTAGGGAAGCGGGGAAACAATTTATAGACAAATCAGTCAATGATCACTGATTAGAAAGACACCCGAAGTTCATTAATAAGAATCAAATTTGCAGAGAGACGGTGCGCGTGTGCAGTTGCGGAACGAACGGGTGCAATACGCACGAGACGGAGGCGGACATGGCCAACGGCGTCGACGCGGACGGGCGGAGGTGGCGAAACGGCGGCGTTTTAATGGCATTGGCCATCGCAACGGCATTTTCAAATGCCGTATTATTATCTTCATTTTTGAACATTAAAAATACATGACATATCCAACTCAAAGAAAGTTCTTTTCCTTTTAAGAAATAGAAACAATTATAACAGAAGTGACTAATGTTCGTTACGACTAGCGCCGAGCGGTACCGGGACTGAAATGAACGGTCTTTTCAACTCACAATTCCAATTTTATCTTAATCGGGGTTGTCTGATGAAATTTTTCTAAAGCCTCATTTGTTGTCAAAAGTTTCAGTTGAAACAAAAATTATTCCAAAAGTAAGAAAAAACTCAATAAAAAATTATCAATTAAAACCCGATATTGAACTTCCATCATTTTATTAACGATTTAATTTAATCTAAGTTAATATGAATATCAAGCATTTAACGATTAATTCAATAAAATGGCACAATTTAATGGCATCCTCAGTCACTACCTTACCCCCCCCCCCTAATTGATCACTGCTCCTTCTCTTCTCCTCCCCCAATTCATCACCGCTCCTTTCCCCCAATTGATCACCGCTCCTTTTCTCCCCCTAATTGATCACTGCTCCTTCTCTTCTCCTCCCCCAATTGATCACCGCTCCTTCTCTCCCCCAATTGATCACTGCTCCACTCTTCTTTTCCCCAAATGTCATTGCTCTTCCCCTCTCCAATTGGTCATTGTTCTGTTGGCTCTCTCCCCCTTCTGTCTTTGTCATTGTCGCCTTTTCTCCCTTTGATTCCGTCCAATTGTCCCCTCTCCTCCGCCTCCGTCTCTGCTGCCCTCTTCTGCTGCTGTTGTATTTTCTCGCGTCTTATCATTTGAGTGGCGACAACATTTGCCGCGGTTGCGCTGGAACGGCACTGATAGGAGGAGGCCCACGTGATGCGCAAGTCGCGGAACTGCTTGGTGAAGAAGAAGTACAGCATCGGGTTGGCGAATGAATTGATGTTGAACAGAAAGTTGACCAAATCCTATCGCCAAAATTTTTGCTAACCTTTATTTTTTAATATTTTTTTAACAAATTGCAGTGCCGATAGGCACTACCGGAAAAAGTTTTGGACCAAATTAAGGGATTCTGCTATCTTTTTTCATTCTACTAATAAATGATAAGAAGCGAATTTAAGTGATAAAAGTTAATGTCGGACAATTCCGAATAATAAATATTTGAAAAGAATACGATATTTTTTTCAAAACCAAAAATGAATAGTTATTTGAGGATTTTGTGATAAAATTGGAAAAATAAAAAATAAATAAGGAAATGGGTACCCACCCGGGGCCGTAGTAAAAAAAGATGGTTATCTATTTGACATAATTTTATAACTTTGTTCTCTTTGCTCAATTCTTTTCAGATAAAAAATATATTTTTAAATTCTTTTAGTTTATGAACGTATTTTATCCTAATTTTGAGTAAATTTTTTTTTCATCATTTTAAAAATATTTAGAATCAGTTATAAATCATTCGAAAGAGTAGCTTTACCCCCCCCCCCCCCCCCCCTCCATTGACCCTCCCTTTGAATGTCGTCCCACCTTTGCAAACACGAAACACTGCTCGTTGCCATATTGTCGAAGGTCGAAGAGTCGGATAATCAGACCGCCTTTAATTTACTGCGTAAATTTACCGATTCCCAAAAAAAATGTCTAACCTATTTTTTATTTTACGCTTTTTAAAAAGACAAATATTAGGAAAAATTGCCGTTTTTTGGGGTTTTAGCAAAAATCCGTGGCCTAGGGCTAGCTTTAGTTTTGCTTTAATGACCATTTTTGAGATTGGCGAATGCTCGGCTTACCGGTGTGGCAGAGGAAGAACAACAAAACGATGGAAATGAGAAGCCAAACGGAACGGCGCTCCTTTTCCATCCTCCGACGATGGCCGACAGATTGGAGACGGGAGGAAGAATGGATGAAGGTCAAAATGCGAATGTTGAGCACGGAGATCAGCACGAGAGGAACCTGAGGAGCCGCAAAGGGAGGGCGGTAAATTGGAGTAATGAGGGCAAATTAAGAGATTAATGACTAATTGGACTAATTAGGACAAGGACAAACTCAGCGTTTAATGAGAGCAAAGAGAATAATGGACTAACCAAGTAAACGCAGAACGGGTAGAGAATCTTATGCATCTGAACGAGAAAGAAGTTATAAAGCGCAAAACCAAACATTTGTGCCAAAACCGACCATAAAACGGTAGGCTTCGTTCTGCGCCAAATTGGAGCGGGAATGCCAAATGAGTCGCCGCAAGGTACCATCGGCCATGGGCACTCGTTCAATGGCCCATGCGAACTCAAACCAAACGGGCAAATTGAAGAAAAGTGCGGCAAATGCGATGGCACTAAGCGACACTTTGTTGGTAAGCCTTGAGGAAGAAATTGTGGACAGAGGCCGAACGATGGCACGGTGACGTTGGATGGAAATGTAACACCTATGAAGTGGAAGAGGTGCAACATTTAATTTTAAAGCCTCATTTTGGTCTTACATTGTCCAAATTGAGGCGCAATTAGCAGTCAAAAGCCCACCAGCCAAACACCCGGTGGCCAAATAGGCCAATTGGGCAATACAGCCCAAAGGGTCCATCTCCAAATGGTCGTGGAGAGCAGGAAGGTAAAGGACGAAAAGAGAGAACAGCAGTTGAAGAGAGTCACAGACGGACAGAACGATAAGGACGGGTATAAGTGGATGAGAGTTTCTGAAGGAGGGGTAAGCAAGAGGGACACCGCATTTGTCGGCCTGGACAATTAGTCACTGTTAGGGGTCAATCATACTAGCGAAAACTGGTCAAAAAAGGAGCGGACAATCCGACTCGAGATTGGACAATTGGTCAAATAGGGGCCGGAAATCCGACTCAGCACGACAATTGGTCAGCCATCGGTGGGAGATAAGGACGGACAATGCATATGGAACTGGGACATGATGCGCACACCCCCTTGGCCCTCCCCCCCCCCCCCCTCCCCCTCTGCTGATTGATCTGTCCCACCTCGTCGGCTGTCGTGCCCTCACTGTGATCGTCTGTTCCTCCACGCTTAGCTCTTCCCTTAACAATTTGCTTTCTCTGCCGTTGGTGAAAAATAAACTGTTTTCGTTGACGGACGAACTGTTGCGCATTCTGTTGCCAGAAAGGACCATCAGTTGACCACCAGCGACTGTTGTGGTCGACATTTTGTGTGGCAATGGCGGAAATGAACTTTCGCCACCACTTTGATGATGAGAAAAACCATAGGCATGTGCCGTTGTTATCGTATTGGTCGAGTAATACAACACGATTGTCTTACTGTAAGAATACAGGGAGGGGCCTACTTCAATTTCCGTCACATCACTGATCTGACGTCTTATTTTGGAAAATTCTGTTTCAATTTGATAATGTTTCTGAATGCAAACAGAGACATTGTATGACAAAATTCTGTCTCAATTAATATTTAGGCTTAGAAATTTCGGTCCAACAAGTCACGACAAGCAAAGAAATTGGAATTTTAGGAGATTTAATTGTTTTATCGAGTAAAATTACTTTCTCTAAAAGACTTATTTTCATATTAATAGGCTAACACGAGTCGATGGGAACCCGTTTCATGAACAAGTCTTAATTGAGACAGAATTCTCTGATCTGAAGTCACTCCAGCGATATGACACCCAAAAAGGAAGAAAACCGAAGAAAAGGGATGAATGATCAGATCAGATAAGAGACATTCAAATGGCAAAGAGACAAACCGTCGAACGAACACGACGATGCAGGCGATGTTGAGGAACAGACCGGACAGACACACGGCAGGGAGGACGTAAAGGTCGAGGATTTTGCCAAGA
Source organism: Heterodera filipjevi (assembly GCA_039877585.1). NCBI lineage: Eukaryota > Metazoa > Nematoda > Chromadorea > Rhabditida > Heteroderidae > Heterodera > Heterodera filipjevi. The sequence continues at coordinate 12,681,426 of JBDPZO010000006.1, read as the reverse complement.
GGGCGCCAGGGATAGGAAGCATTGCAGGGAGGGAAGAAGGGAAAAGCAGGAGGAGGAGGAGACGAGGGGGAGGAAGAAGAAGAAGACATGGGATGGGCCGAAGAGTTTAATGGTCAAACAGCAATGGCATAAGTGGACTAAAGGCAATGCAATTACCAACATTAGTTGCCCAATGGCACTGCAAAGCGTCACAGACAATTGAGCAGTCTTTGTGAATGTCTCTGACCATTGACGCGTCAAATGGGACGGATGATTTGTCGGCATTGTTTGCCCTTTCTTCCCGCAAATTTTCTTATGTCAATGGCTGTCTTTGCCGCTGATGGTTTCATTCTTTTCCGGTGTGTTCCCATAATCCAATTTATTGTCCTAACTCGGACCTCCCAGTGAGTGCCAATCAGAAGAGACGGACAATACGACGTCCCCTCGGGCGGGCAAAAGCAAAGGATCGGCTCCCTTCTCACTGAATGTTTTTTTTCGGGTGAATGGAAAAGCAAGGGGCATTTCTAATCAGCAGGGATAGGGTGAGGGAAACTGGCAAAAATATCATTAGCGCCTGAACGTGATCAAAGCCAACCCTTATTATAATTGATGTAACCCAAGGCATTTCAGATAATTGGCATTAATTAGTGAATGTATGCATGTCTATTAAAAAGTGAGGACAAGGGTGAGGGTGGACAAAGGGGCGAGGTACAGAAGAAAACTAACATTTTAGGAATGAATGGTAATCGAAGAAAGAGAGAAAATGCAAAGGCAGAGAGAGAGAGAGAAAGAGCAATCGGCGATAAAAGTTCGCCTTAACACGCAAATCCAATTAAATAACAAATATTTCAATGATTAAAATGGAGAGAGCAGCGAATTTATCAGCAAGAGCATCAAAGAATAACACTTGGCAAATAAAAATGGTCACCGGTGAATTTGAAGGCAATAAATTCATTCGAAAAATGTGGGGGAGAAAGAGGAAAAAAAGGAGCAAAGAAAAGAAAAAGGAGCAAAGAAGAGAAAAAGGAGCAAAGAAGAGAAAAAGGAGCAAAGAAGAGAAAAAGGAGCAAAGAAAGGAAAAAGGAATATCGAGAAGAAAAAGATGCTACAAGTGCTAGAAAAAATGCCAGAACAAATTTATCAAAAAAAAAAAAGAAGTTAATTTTTTTATTAACAAACATTAATTGTGAAATAATGGCGCAGCCCTTCATTTTGCCGACAAAGGCAAAATTAATCGTTTTGCCCACAAAATTTTTAAATAAAATTTAGTCTTATTTTTATTCCTAAATTTGATTTTAATTTATGTTTCTAAAACCTATTCGTCAATTAATTTATGAGACATCTATCTATTCATAATTACTATTTTAAAATGTGTCGGCAAAACGACGCATCGACAAAAAGAAGAGCCCGCGCTTTTATTAGGTATTAATTACCAAAAGGCCACAAGCCAATTTAACAATGGATGGGTCGGGGTCGTTTCGGCGCCAGACTTGTTTAGAATTTTGTAACTTTTTCTTTGTGAACCAAATTTCACAAAGTTGGTATCATTAGAGAGCTTTATCCTTTCCTTCACTGAAGCCATCACTTAAAGATCAATTAGTGTCGCTGATCAGTTGGTGTCACTGATCAGTTAGTGTCAGTCCTATGCTCCTCGTCTTCTGCTTCAATCGCCCTCCCCTCCCCCCCTCCCCTCCCCTCCCCCCCGTCCTCTTTCATCCGTTGTTCTGCCCCCTCTCCGCTTTCACCAACATCGTCTGAATGAACTCTTCCGGTTTCATCCGGCATACTTCTGCTCCGTTAGAGGCCATTACAGTAGTCTAATTAAAAAGTTACGTAAAAAACAAATATTGTGCTCCCCCTTCTCCCCCACCTCAGCCGAATTTTGTTCATTTTTAATTTCATTTTCTTTGTCTGAAGTATTTGGCTGTTGAGGCAAAGACACTAATGCTTTTCCTTCGTCGCTTTCGCTTTCGCTCGAAGTGATTGTGATTTTGGGAACAACTGAACAAATTTGGGAGGCCTAATTATTTGAATATTTTTGACAAATCATTTTCAATTTTAATGAATTAAGAAAAGCACAAATGCACATTGGTTTAGATTTGTTGGTGTTATTCTGTTTGCTTACATTGTTGTGGAAATGCATTTGCATCCAATGGATGATGATTATCGGGTTTATTTGTGATGCAATTGGTTGAAGTCGAAGTGACAGTGCCATTCGAACTTCGAATAATGAACTGCCAAAGGGGCCAATTGAAAAGCCATCCGATCAATTTGACTGATCAAAGTTGCGGGCTATAATTATACGCTTTTAACACCTTATTCACTCGGCTCAATCTCTCCTTTTCCGTAATATTTAACACCGAATCACTGTGAGCCGCGTTTTGTTGGCGTCGTTGGCAACGCATCTAAGCCAAAAAAAAAAATGGAAAAAGCGAACACAACATTTGATCACAACACTCACCCGTCGCTGCTCACTCAAAATCCGTAAATAGCAAATGAAAGCACAAATAATGGCCAAAGAAATGATGCTCAAAGAAAACAGTACTAATGCCTGCTGATAAATGAGCGAATTATGGACAAAAAAGGGACGAACAAAGTGAAAACGGGGAAGAGAAGAGTCCAAGGAGAAGGATAAGGGGGCCGAAGACGGAGGAAAATGGCCATGAGGAAGAAAAGAGAAGTGACCAGCAGAAGCAGCCGAGAGAGACGAGGAAGGCACTGAAGAAGCGGGGGAGGGGGCCGAATGGGAGGAGGGAACGCCGCGAGGGACAGCAGAAAGGGCCAAGTCAGCTGCACATTTGGGAAAGGATGCCTTCATCAGTTCGAGAAACAAAGCTAATTAATTGTGCCGATAATCTAATCGTCAAGCACTGTTCGACCCAACAGCAAATGTCGGCTGATTCATTGTCGAAATTTCCTCCCCCCCCCCCCCTTCATTTTCTACTCACCTTTCTCTGTCTTTGCATGTTTTCCCAACTTTTTCCTCTTCTTTTGCCTAAATTTATGCAGCGGCCGTCGTGCAATTTCTCCCATTTGAAAGTTTAAGGATTTTGTAAAGATGGGAAAGGATTAAACAATGAATGGGCGAAAGACGATGTCGTTGTTGCCTTGGCGGAAATGGTCGGCAAACGGCATTTGAGATTGAGAGGAGGGGGAGGGGAAGGGAAAGGGCGGGGCGAAGGTCACCAACTCTCCTCCCCCATTCTCCTTTATTCCGTGCTATATCTCTTCCCCGCCTCCCCCCCCCCCCCCATCTCTCCCGCTATTCCAGCACCTCTCTCCTTATATATTCCTCTTTTTCTCTTCACTCGGCCACTTCCCACTGTTGGCACCAGTCCTGAGATATAAGTGGATTTGGCACGACGGAGTAATGATGGGACGGGGGTGTGGACAGCGTGGAAACCGAAAAAGGGGGTGGTGAACAGTTAAAATGAAAAATCAACTATTTTTTGTAAAAAGATGGATTTGCACACCATTTAAGAATGGCCGATTAGGTGGCCGGACAGTATAGTTCATTTGGGCAGTGACAAAAAAAGTATAACCCAAGTATGGTTTCACGAAAACCGGGAAAATAAAACAGTTATATTTTTTACTAATATTCTCTCTGGTAATTTTCATTTAAAATTTTTTAATAAAAAATAATGAAAAGAAAATCAATCGTTGATTTGATTGATAGATACAGAGTGCAGGATGGGGCGTGGAGCTGGGAGCGGAGGGGGGCGGGGGGTGAAAAAGGGAATAATAACAAATTAATTGTCGCATTCCACTTAATTTCTATCATATTGACTTATTTGGGTTTGAAATTCTCTTTATTTACTTTATTTTGGCTTTATTGTTTAATAGCTTTTAATTTACTTTTTTCATATTTATTTAACTGCCTAATTAATCACTGCCTGACTGATTACTGTCCAAATTCTAATTTTACTATCTTGTTTTCTTCCGATAGGATTGGCTCCAATAATGGCCATAAAATTCAAAACATTTGACTGAGTTTAAGAAAAAATGGACAAAAAATTTTTTCCACTTTGACGGCCATAACTTTCTTAAAACTTAATCATATTTTTTTGAAATATGGCAAATTTATCGATTTTACCGGCCCGAAAATCCGTTAAATTTTAAAAGAATTATATTATTCATAATTATTTTTTCAAGACTTGTTTGGGATAGCTAGCATAGTTTACTAAAAAGTTGCTAGCAAAAAAGTAAATAAATAAACAATTTGATACATTATTTGAAAATAAATGAAAATTAAAAAAAATTAATTGAAAAACTCTAAAAAAACCACTAATTATATTTTGCGGGTTATTTTCTTTTATTTTTTTCAGCTAAAAATTTCTTTTAATGTCGGCACCACCGGATAATCATTTCTTTTGAAAATTTAAAAATAGGGCCCAAAAATGACTATTTTGGAGAAAATCTGTTAACAAATGGGCTATAAAGTTTCAAAATTTCTGCCCGTGGCGCCTATCGGCACCGCCGACCCTTCATCTCAAAATTAAAAATTAAAAGTTTAATTTCAAAGCCTAACAGCTAAAAAATAGATGCCCCAACATTTGCGCCAAACATTTGCGCCCCAAATCTGGCCCTAGAGTTTGGTAACATTTGGTAGCCTTTTTTATGGGCTTTCCAATGCTAAAGTGCATCAGTTCATTCCGGTAGGGGAATTGTAGCTTGAAACTTTTTGGCCAGTTATTAAATCGCTTAACAGTGTCTTAATGAAAGCTTTAAAACAAGTAGAGCATTTAAATGATATCAAAATTGTAGAATTTGACCAAGTTAGAAAAAGTTATGAGGGTCTAAACTTGGTGGCAATGAACCCGCTGGCAATGAAACCTCCCGTTCCAGTTCATTCCCCCATGTCCAAAAAAGTTTTTCCACTTTTGCCGTATCCAGCCAATTTTTAGTGGTGCAAAACCATTTCCGAGTTTTCAGAACTCTATGAAGGAGTGATCTGATCGAGCTGAAACTGTTACTATTTTTAATCAGCACTAAAATTATGCATACATGATTTTTTTTTAGGTTTTTATGTTATCTCTAAAAAAAGTTACATGCCTTAAAAGTCTTGAATTATTGGAGAAAGGATGTTTGGTAAAAATTTCAGCTCGATTGAATCATTAGAAGTAAATGAACTGATGAAAAAATTTTAATTTTGGAACGGAGCATACATAATTATTTTTTTAATCAAATTTCTCAATTTTGAGGAATTTTGCCGAAATTCTTAATTAAGTGTTTCTATTTATCAATTTAATTCAGAAGGAAGAAAGTTTTATTTTAATTCAAATGTATCTTCCCGTTTTTTGTCGACAAGCATCTGCTTTTTTGGGAGTTGCCAGTAGAAATGCATTACCTCGAGTCGAAGCGCTGTCTGCTCCTCTTACATTTCTTAGCGAGGACGAAATTGCCCTTAAACAATCGGGTAAAAAAGGGATTGAAATTAATTCTTATTATCACTTTAGTTAAGCAATTCTCCGAAAATGTCATACGACCCCTTGTGAGAGAAATGGATATGAAATCGGAGATGGACAAGCGAGTGATCGACGGTGTATTTGCGAATGGGGTATAGCCGATCATTCTGAATTGGACTAATCACCCTTTTAACACATTTTCAGCTGATGGGCATAGAAATAGAAGAGAAATATGGAGGTCCAGAGTCCAGCTTCTTCAACGTGACTTTAGCTGTGGAAGAGCTCGCCAAAGTTGACCCGTCTGTTTCGGTTTTAGTTGATGTTCAGAATGTATTCTTTTCCCTTTTTCTACCCCAACAAATGTTCTTTTTCTACTTTAGACTTTAGTTGCGCCATTGATCATCGAAAGCGGAACAGAAGAGCAAAAACAAAAATATTTGACACGCATAGTAAAGGATTGGGTACAACAACAAAGATTTTTATTCCGTTTTAATATTTGACTGCCATAGATTGGTGCTTTTTGTCTTTCCGAGGCTGGAAGTGGTTCGGATGCGTTCGCTTTGAAAACCGTTGCTCTTCCAGACGGCGATGATTTTTTGATTTCGGGTTCTAAAATGTGGATTTCCAATGCCTCATTTGCCAAGTTTTTTCTCGTATGTTTTTTTGGTTGTTTACACCAGTTTAACCAATTTTCGTTTTATGTGATGGCCAACGCGGAACCAACCAAAGGGTACCGGGGGATCACCTGTTTTTTGGTTGACCGTGACCTTAAAGGTTTAATAACTTATTCATTTAACCGATTTTTCTTTAAAAAAAATCGACAGGAGTTACTGTTGCAAAACACGAGGACAAACTCGGCATTCGAGCAAGTTCGACATGCCCTGTTCATTTTGACGAGGTTCGAGTCCCGAAAAGTGCCATTCTTGGCGAGTATGGCAAGGGTTTGTGAGTTTTTAAAAGATATAAATGATAATGTGCCTTTAAGGCTACAAAATGGCGATTGAATGTCTGAACGCGGGACGAATTGGCATCGCAGCACAAATGCTTGGATTGGCCCAAGGCTGCTTTGACCAAACTGTCCCATACCTTCAGGAGAGGAAACAATTCGGCCAACGGATCATCGATTTTCAGGTGAGAGAGACCACTTGAGTCAGAAGATACAGCCCAAGTGGCGTTTGTTAGCAAAATTAGTATTGTTTTTAGGCTGTCCAACACCAACTTGCCAATTTGGCTTGCGATATCGAAGCCACCCGTCTGCTCGTGTACAATGCCGCTCGCCTAAAAGAGTCGAAATTGCCATACATTAAAGAAGCAGCCATTTCCAAATTATTCTCTTCAAATGTCGCCACGAACGTGACGAGCAAATGCATCGAACTTATGGGAGGGGTTGGTTCTGTTTTTTTCTCTTTCAAATGCTACGTTTAATTTAGGTTGGGTTCACAAAAGAATTTCCGGTCGAAAAGTACTACAGAGATTGCAAAATCGGTTAGTTATACAATTCAATGGGTCGTTATTTAATAATTATTTTGGCAATTTTTAGGAACTATTTATGAAGGTACTTCCAATATCCAACTGAATACCATCGCCAAATTTATTGACTCCGAATACGCCCAATAAAACAAATAGACAAAACGAAGTGTAGACGAAACAAAAAACTTGCCATTTTAAATTCATAAAATTTTGTACAAAAAATAATTAAGTTCCATAACAATAATCATAAAAGTTAAAAAATTTTCCGTTTTATATAAATCTAATTCAAAAGATGCGCGAGCTTTTTTTTCTTCTGTTGCCTCTTCAGTTTTCACTTTCGACCGTTCCTCAAATTAATCATCGATTGTGTGGAGCAATTCCGTCTTGCTAGATTGGAAGCGCTATTCTTCAATTCTCCGGGGGCTAAGATGTAAAATGGAATGCAAAAAAGGGATGCTTGAAGGGAGCGGGGTTTATTCATTGAGCTGTCAGCCGTTGGGAAGGGAAATGCTTCACCCGCCCAATGCCGCCAATCGAAACGAATATCCTTCCATCCCAGTTCCATTTTGAATCTTCCGCAAGTGATCGAGTGGTGTCGTTTTAGCGCGGTACTCTTCCGTCCATTCTATTGCCTCGGGCATTTCGAGCCAGTGGTCATTCATTGGTCGCTCACCATCATTCAATGCTCCTCCCATCATTTGCTTCTTCCCGCTCTGATGTTGCTATGCTTTTTTCCCACCATCGATTCATCCGTCGTCTAAAGGAATGCTCTTCTTTTCTGCTGTCCTTCGTTCCGATCAACCATTTTATTTTCAATCAGCTCCTTTTTCCGATCTGTTCTTTCTTCATCTGATCAAGTCTCTTCTTCGTACGGTCAGTTCTAGTCATATTCGTCTGATCAGTACCTTCCTCCTCCTTATTCGTTTGATTAGTAACTTTCTCGTCCTTACATCTGATCAGTTCCTTCCTCCACCTTATTCGTCTGATTGGTCCCTTTTTCGTCCTTATCGTCTGATCACTCCGTCCTCGTCCTTACATCTGATCAGTTCCTTCCTCCACCTTATTCGTCTGATCGGTCACTTTTTCGTCCTTATCGTCTGATCACTCCCGTCCTCGTCCTTACATCTGATCAGTTCCTTCCTCCACCTTATTCGTCTGATCGGTCTGATCACTCCCGTCCTCGTCCTTACATCTTATCACTTCTTCTCCTTATTCGTCTGATCAGTCTCTTTTTCGTCCTTATTTGTCTGATCACTCCCGTCCTCGTCCTTACATCTAATCAGTTCTTTCCTCCACCTTATTCGTCTGATCGGTCCCTTTTTCGTCCTTATCGTCTGATCACTCCCGTCCTCGTCCTTACATCTAATCAGTTCTTTCCTCCACCTTATTCGTCTGATCGGTCCCTTTTTCGTCCTTATCGTCTGATCACTCCCGTCCTCGTCCTTACATCTGATCAGTTCCTTCCTCCACCTTATTCGTCTGATCGGTCCCTTTTTCGTCCTTATCGTCTGATCACTCCCGTCCTCGTTTTTACATCTGATCACTTCTTCTCCTTATTCGTCTGATCAGTCTCTTTTTCGTCCTTATTTGTCTGATCACTCCCCCTCTTGTGCCTTTTCATCAGTTTCATCCTTTTTCATCTGATCATTCTCTAGTCCCCTTCTCTCACTCCTCAGATGTGTCCTTTGCCTTTCCTGCTGAACTGCTCCGTCTCTATGCCCCATTGGGTTTCCCACGTTTTCACTAACACTTCGTTGGCTTATCGGCTTTATGCGCGGCTTGACTTGACCAACCTCAGGTGGAAGTGCTTCATCGTTCGGCTATTTCAATGGGAATAACGTTTTGTTGGTCTGTTTAGGCACACTGTCTATTTGATCTCACCGTACGAAACTGCCGTCCCCACTTTGGAACAAGTGCCAAATTATAATATTCAGGTCGACCGACTTTCATTCTCACGTCCAAAGAATGAATAGTTAATTCCGATAAAATAGGTCAGTGCTTGGTGGATGATGTTGATCTTTCTGGAGTTCACACTTCTTTGGCTGTTCGGCCATTCCGATCGTTTTGCCCTTAATGATTCGATTTGTTCCGTTTTCGCTGGAATGCTTTCTCAGTGTTTCAAGTTATTTGACATTTATCATTAGTGTTCTTCCTTCCATCATTAAGATTCGGGGGGCGTGCCGTGGCAATTTTCGGTTACGTTTGGGTTTGGGAGCACTTTCGTTTGATTGAGCTTCCGTGGGACTCGCCCTGGACATGGCTGCTCTGTTTTCTTACTCAGGTAAGTCGTAAGTCACCTCCCCCCCTCCCCCTTGGCCAATTTCTCTTTCTGAAAGTGCCTTCTTCAAATAGGACTTGGCTTATTATGTTGGCCATCGTGCTGTCCATGGTTTGTTGTTTTCCCAATTGCTTTGTTTTGACTCTCTCTCTCTCTCTCTGAATAGAGGCCGGCTTCTTCTGGGGCTTTCACACCATTCACCACTCCAGCGAATATTACAACTTCTCAACCGCACTTCGTCAAGCTGCTATTCAGGTGCGTCGTCCCCTGTTCTGTGGTGTCCCCCCCCCATGGGTCCTTTCTTCTGCTGCTGTTTTGCCGCCTTTGCCTTTGCTTTTTTAATTAATGTCTTTCTTTCTTAGGACGCTGGACTGGCGGCGTATGACATTTTGCAGGTGTTCGTTGGTTCGCTCCTCCTCCGCTAATTGTCATTTGTCCAATTGAGGCTTTCTTCATTCCGCCGCCCATTTTTCTCGTCCATCGGTACTTTTCTGAAATCTTTCAATTTTGGATGCACACCTCGCTGCTCGGCTCTCTCGGCCCTCTTCGCTTTGTGTTCAACACTCCGTCCCATCATCGTGTACACCACGGACGCAATGTCCCTCACTTTTGTTGCGACTCTCCCACAGTAATGAGCATTTCTTTTCCAGGCATACTGTATCGACCGTAATTTTGGAGGTCTGAGGAAAAATGCGCAGCGAAAAAATGATTTCTTTCATCCGAAGGTGTTTTAATCATTTGGGACCGAATGTTCGGCACTTTTGAGGCAGAACGTGAGGAAGAGCCCCCGGTTTATGGGCTGATCCGTCCCGAGCGAAGCTTCAATCAGCTATGGCTACAGGCACGGCAATTGTTTTGACAACCTTTTCAAGTGCTAATTGTCGGATGGATTATCCCTTTTAAGTTTCACACCCTCAAGGAATTATTGTGCGACAAATGGCGCTTAAGGGACGAAAAGGGGCAAAGTGTCTTCCCCAAATGGACGGACAAAATGAAAGCGCTGTTTTTCCCCCCAGGCTGGTTCCCGGGAACAAAGGTTATTACTCATATTTTCTTTTTCTATTTTTCGATAATGCCTTCGCAATGCTTCACTTTTTGCCCCTCAGATTCGCCCTTTCTTCCATTGGGCCTCGTTGCAAGACCACACTTTCGGAGTGCCCCCGGTGAATTTTTACGCACGGTGACAAAGTGCAGTCCTTTTCCATTATTTCCGTCTATTTAAGGAATTGTCCTTTTTTTGGATGCCTTTGGATTTGTCGTTCAATGACAATTAAAAAAATCTTTCTTACCTATTTATTTTATACTGTTTAGTATTACTGTATTGCTTATTTTGTAAGTGTTCGGTACGGTATCTCACGCCTTTTGTCGGCCAGTGTGTTTCGTTTCTCCCTGTCCAACATTTTTCCTAATTCTCTTCCCTTTTCAGGTTGAATTTCCCGTCCTCAAATACGACCCGTCCTTTTCCGTTTGGCTAAAGGCCTATTGTCTCGGCCATTTTCTGCTGCTCCTTTGCATTTTCCTCCACTTCGAATACGACAGGGAGCAGTTGGGCTATTTGGACTTCACTTTGAAAATCGCCTTTTTCATTTGCACAAGTCTTTTTTTTGATAAATAAATACAAAATGAAATGATTAATTCGTTCGCCTCTTTTCCCTTTTTAGTGCAATCTTTCGGCGCTTTCTTCGACAAAAAGTGGGAAAATCCAATTTTAATTGGGATTTGCTGAAAAACCATTCAGAAAATATGCTCCATTTTTGGAAATGTTTCGCTCATTTGGGGTCGTTGCTTATTATGCCATTCGGACGATCACTGCGCAGGAAAAGCTTAAGCTAAATCGCATTTTTATGGCCGCACTTTTCGTCGCTTCAGCATTTGCTTGGGCCGTTGTCCAACTCAGAGAATTTGTCCGTTTGTCTCAAAAAACAAAAAACATTGCCAATTTAAGGTCAGAAAGAAATGGAAAGCAAAAGTAACAGAGAAGGAAGAGAAACAAAGAGAGAAAAATCAAAAAGAATTTGAAAATGACGGAATGACAAAAGGAAACGCAGAAGGGAGGCAGGAAGAGACAAAAAGGGGACAAATGAGCAAATGTGACGATTGCGAATGTTGGATATGAAAATGAGAGGGAATTCATTTTCCAATTGAAAATGGCTTTCCGTCCACTGTTGGCACTTTCTCGCCACATTTATTGCATGACTTTTGACAATTTGCCATTATCCATTCGTGCACAATCGCCCTCCGCCACATTCTCGGGTCGCCTTAACGAAAAAATGGCGAAACATTTAAAAATTATTAATTATTAAAATTGCAGTGCTTAACGCAACTCACACAGATTCATTGTTGCCCAAATGCCACAGAAGACTATTTTGTCATCACAGCCTAAAAAACAATCATTTGTTTGACCATTCTCCTTTAAATTCCCATTAATTAACCATTAATTGTTTGACCATTCTCCTTTAAATTCCCACCGGCCACCCCTCTTTTTCTCCCTTACTCGGCTGGCAGTACATTTTCTTCACCGCTTCCACGTCCGACGGCGACATTCCTTCCCTTTGCCCCATCCGCTGATTATTTTCGGAAGGTATCAACTTGGCCACCATTGTCTTTTTGCCCGGGGCACTTGAAGCAATTGTGCCCGCATATTGCATGATGGAGCCATAGTCAAATTTGATTCCGTAGCTGCGATTAATCCAAGGAAAAATTGGAAAATAATTCATTCGAAACAAAGACTGATCACAAAATTTATACATTTTGGAAAAAACACCTGCTGAATTTTGTAACGTCCGACACGGTGAAGAAGTCCAACTGCTGCGGATTCACATTTTCCCATTGGATGGCAATGAATTGGTCACGGTCGAATCGGAGCTGCTCATGCTGGAAGCCCAAGGCGTGCATTGTCTCGTGAATGGCCACCCCCGCGGGATGACCGCACATAAAACTCAGGTAAATGGGGTTGGCCGTCTCCACGCGGCCAACGTAACTGAGACCACAACTGAAAAGCGAAGGATTTATCAGTGAAAAAGAAAAGGGGGAAATGATGGCAAAGTGCCATTGTGAAAAGAGACTCTCACAAAGTGGGGTTGGCAATTTTGGTGTAGTAAAGGTGAGAGCCCGCGGGTTTGGCGTTCACTTCGTGGAACTTCAAGCAGGTCTTGGACTGTATTTCGGCAACTGCTTCTCGTACTGCTTGTTTGTCCGCTTTTGCTGAAAAAGGTGTGCCAACGTGAACAAATATTTTTGGCATTTCCCGAAGTGTCGACCTAACGACCGATCCAACATAAAGGGAATGGCTTTGCTCGCGTCCCATCGCTTTGTGCTGGTCGCTTCCACAAACATTGCATTTCCCGCTCTTTTGCCTCTGTTCGACCTTTGACGTGACAATTCGTTAAGCAAGTCATTGGCCTGCTCTTCTGTCAGCAATTGATCGTGCCCAAACACTCCGTTGTCCGCCGGTTCCACCTTAAGCATTTACAACCGATACTCAATTGGTCCCTGACCAGCTTCAATTTCCAAAAAACCAGGGTTTGGCCACTCTTTTCTTTGTCCCTAATGCCCCCGCCACCTGTCCCTCAAGGCCGGCAGTCTTCACGAGCGCCCTCTTCAACTGCTGCGTCTTGTCCATGCGCACTTTTATCTCCCTTTTCACTTGCTCCACACTCTTTCCGGGGCTTAAATTTTTTCTTTTTCAAATCCTCCCCCAAAACTGCACTTTAATTTCTGTTCGATTTGCTCTGATTCTTTCTCCACCGCCGCTTTTTGCTCCACAAATTCGGCTTTTTGTTCCAAACATTTCCCTCCTGCACATTTATCCTTTAAAAGTGCCACTTTTCATAACTTATAAAGGCATTTCAGCTTGCCTCAATAATCTTTTTTGCTTCATGCGGCATCGGTGCCGGTTTAGGCGGTACAAAGAACTTCAAAATTTCCGGTGCCCCGGCATTTACTAATTCCTTCTTGATGTTCGAGTCTTGTGTTGTGGTAAACGAAGTCGTAGGTGGAGTTGTAGTTGTCATTGTTGTTAATTGGGAAGTTGTCAAAGAATTCGGTTGAGTTGGACCACCAATTGTCCCTTGCGGCGTTATTCCATGTTGGAGTATCGCCTGCGGTATCACTCGTTCGACTGATGTGCCATTATTCGTTGTTGGCACATTCCATGTCCCATGTTCCGTAATTCGATTTGGTAGCATCGCCTGCGGTATCACTCGTTCGACTGATGTGCCATTATTCGTCGTTGGCATTGGCATGCTCAATGTCCCTTGCGGCGTTATTCCGTGCGGGAGTATCGCCTGCGGTATCACTCGTTCGATTGATGTGCCATGATTCGTCGTTGGCATTGGCATGCTCAATGTCCCTTGCGGCGTTATTCCGTGTGGGAGTATCGCCTGCGGTATCACTCTTTCGATTGATGTGCCATTATTCGTCGTTGGCATTGGCATGCTCAATGTCCCTTGCGGCGTTATTCCGTGCGGGAGTATCGCCTGCGGTATCACTCTTTCGACTGATGTGCCGTTATTCGTTGTTGGCACATTCCATGTCCCATGTTCCGTAATTCGATTTGGTAGCATCGCCTGCGATATCACTCGTTCGACTGATGTGCCATTATTCGTCGTTGGCATTGGCATGCTCAATGTCCCTTGCGGCGTTATTCCGTGCGGGAGTATCGCCTGCGGTATCACTCTTTCGACTGATGTGCCGTTATTCGTTGTTGGCACATTCCATGTCCCATGTTCCGTAATTCGATTTGGTAGCATCGCCTGCGGTATCACTCGTTCGATTGATGTGCCATTATTCGTCGTTGGCATTGGCATGCTCAATGTCCCTTGCGGCGTTATTCCGTGCGGGAGTATCGCCTGCGGTATCACTCGTTCGACTGATGTGCCATTATTCGTCGTTGGCATTGGCATGCTCAATGTCCCTTGCGCGTTATTCGATTTGGAGTATCGCCTGCGGTATCACTCGTTCGACTGATGTGCCATTATTCGTCGTTGGCATTGGCATGCTCAATGTCCCTTGCGGCGTTATTCCGTGCGGGAGTATCGCCTGCGGTATCACTCTTTCGACTGATGTGCCATTATTCGTCGTTGGCATGGCATGCTCAATGTCCCTTGCGGCGTATTCCGATGTTGGTAGCTATCGCCTGCGGTATCACTCGTTCGACTGATGTGCCATTATTCGTCGTTGGCATTGGCATGCTCAATGTCCCTTGCGGCGTTATTCCGTGCGGGAGTATCGCCTGCGGTATCACTCGTTCGACTGATGTGCCGTTATTCGTTGTTGGCACATTCCATGTCCCATGTTCCGTAATTCGATTTGGTAGCATCGCCTGCGGTATCACTCGTTCGACTGATGTGCCATTATTCGTCGTTGGCATTGGCATGCTCAATGTCCCTTGCGGCGTTATTCCGTGCGGGAGTATCGCCTGCGGTATCACTCGTTCGATTGATGTGCCATTATTCGTCGTTGGCATTGGCATGCTCAATGTCCCTTGCGGCGTTATTCCATGTTGGAGTATCGCCTGCGGTATCACTCGTTCGACTGATGTGCCATTATTCGTCGTTGGCATTGGCATGCTCAATGTCCCTTGCGGCGTTATTCCATGTTGGAGTATCGCCTGCGGTATCACTCGTTCGACTGATGTGCCATTATTCGTCGTTGGCATTGGCATGCTCAATGTCCCTTGCGGCGTTATTCCGTGCGGGAGTATCGCCTGCGGTATCACTCGTTCGACTGATGTGCCGTTATTCGTTGTTGGCACATTCCATGTCCCATGTTCCGTAATTCGATTTGGTAGCATCGCCTGCGGTATCACTCGTTCGATTGATGTGCCATTATTCGTCGTTGGCATTGGCATGCTCAATGTCCCTTGCGGCGTTATTCCGTGCGGGAGTATCGCCTGCGGTATCACTCGTTCGATTGATGTGCCATGATTCGTCGTTGGCATTGGCATGCTCAATGTCCCTTGCGGCGTTATTCCGTGTGGAGTATCGCCTGCGGTATCACTCGTTCGACTGATGTGCCATGATTCGTCGTTGGCATTGGCATGCTCATGTCCCTTGCGGCGTATTCCATGTTGGAGTATCGCCCTGCGGTATCACTCGTTCGACTGATGTGCCATTATTCGTCGTTGGCATTGGCATGCTCAATGTCCTTGCGGCGTTATTCCGTGCGGGAGTATCGCCTGCGGTATCACTCGTTCGACTGATGTGCCATTATTCGTTCGTTGGCATTGCATGCTCAATGTCCCATTGCGCGTATTCCGTTTGGGAGTATCGCCTGCGGTATCACTCGTTCGACTGATGTGCCATTATTCGTCGTTGGCATTGGCATGCTCAATGTCCCTTGCGGCGTTATTCCGTGCGGGAGTATCGCCTGCGGTATCACTCGTTCGATTGATGTGCCATTATTCGTCGTTGGCATTGGCATGCTCATGTCCCTTGCGGCGTTATTCCGATGTCGGGAGTATCGCCTGCGGTATCACTCTTTCGATTGATGTGCCAGTTATTCGTCGTTGGCATGCATTCTCAATGTCCCATGCGTCCGTAATTCCGATTCCGGAGTCATCGCCTGCGGTATCACTCGTTCGATCTGATGTTGCCATGATTCGTCGTTGGCATTGGCATGCTCATGTCCCTTGCGGCGTTATTCCATGTTGGAGTATCGCCTCGCGGTATCACTCGTTCGACTGATGTGCCGTTATTCGTTGTTGGCACATTCCATGTCCCATGTTCCGTAATTCGATTTGGTAGCATCGCCTGCGGTATCACTCGTTCGATTGATGTGCCATTATTCGTCGTTGGCATTGGCATGCTCAATGTCCCTTGCGGCGTTATTCCGTGCGGGAGTATCGCCTGCGGTATCACTCTTTCGATTGATGTGCCATGATTCGTCGTTGGCATTGGCATGCTCAATGTCCCTTGCGGCGTTATTCCATGTTGGAGTATCGCCTGCGGTATCACTCGTTCGACTGATGTGCCGTTATTCGTTGTTGGCACATTCCATGTCCCATGTTCCGTAATTCGATTTGGTAGCATCGCCTGCGGTATCACTCGTTCGATTGATGTGCCATGATTCGTCGTTGGCATTGGCATGCTCAATGTCCCTTGCGGCGTTATTCCGTGTGGGAGCATCGCCTGCGGTATCACTCGTTCGATTGATTTGCCATGATTCGTCGTTGGCATTGGCATGCTCAATGTCCCTTGCGGCGTTATTCCATGTTGGAGTATCGCCTGCGGTATCACTCGTTCGACTGATGTGCCGTTATTCGTTGTTGGCACATTCCATGTCCCATGTTCCGTAATTCGATTTGGTAGCATCGCCTGCGGTATCACTCGTTCGACTGATGTGCCATTATTCGTCGTTGCCATTGGCATGCTCAATGTCCCCTGGAGCGTTACTGTTTGTTCTGTTCCCTTCCGTTCCAACTTTTGCAACAATTGACGTCCCTGTTCCAACAAACTCGTTCCCGCTCCATTCATCACTTCATGCCATGCTCTTTGCCCTTCTCCTTCGATGGATTTCGTCTGAATTGCGTTTTCCGTTTTGATTTCCTTTTCTATTCCAAGTGCCGCCTTTTGTCCTTCCTTTGGCATTCCTCTCATTACATTTGAATCGGATGATGATGATGTGCTTCTGCTGTTGTTGTTGTGTTGCTGGTTGGTCGTTAACTGCTAAAAATCAATTCCATTTGCTTTTACTGAATTTTGTGCGTTTTGCGAATGCCCTAAGTTTTGTTTATTTTATCGTAATTAATTTAACAATTGTTTTTTCTCCGTCGCTGAAATTGTGTCGAATTCCCTCTGTTTGCCCATTCAACGGGAAAATGAGAAGGGACAACAACGGCAGAAAATGGAAATATTTCATTTTGAAGAAAGGCAATCGGAAAAGATTCATTCGATGGCACTCGCTGATGGGAGGAAAGAGGAGAGGGTATAAACAAAATTAGGAGGCAAATGAAAAACCGAAAGGTGTGAACTGTGAACGAACGATGGCTGGGACGGAGGAGGAAGGAAATGAAATGCAAACCAACCGGTATTTGTCCATCATTTTCCCCTTTTTAGTTGTAACCTATTCATCTTTCCGACCTACCAATTAATTAATAATTGATTCTTTAGTTCATCTTTCCTATTTCGAGAAACTTTTTGTAAAAGAGAATCATAAGCTGTTTTTCATCGAGAATTAACGAAAAATAATACGAAAGGAAAGAATCGGTAACAGAGAGAAAAAAGAGATGGGTTTTAGTTTGGTCCTTTCTGTTTGAATTCGGGTTCAAAATTGCATTTTTATGCTACAATACGTTAATTAACAAATCAGACCCAATAATAAATTGATTCGCAACAGTTGTATTATTTTTCATATTTCCAAAATAAAAGAGGGGGGAGGGCGACATTGCCGTGACCATTCATAGGCTTTCACTTTTTCTCGACCTCCACCTTTTTGATTACAGTCATGGTCACGAACAATAATTTTATTTTTCGACTTATTCATCAAGTGCGGGGTCCGGAGTTCGAAATTGGTCGAAATGGATGCCGGAATCATGAACAGCGAGGTAAATACTCAACTCGTTTTTGGCCAACTCGTTTTTGTTACGACTCGTTTTTGACTCAACTCGTTTTTATTGTCTCAACTCGTTTTTATTGTCTTAACTCGTTTTTCGGGTTGAAAAACCCTAAATCGAAGGGAAACGAAAGGGAAAAAATAAAAGCCGGAGGTTTTCGGGGTCGCTGATCACGAATATGGCATTAGTTTTTGCCAATTCCTAACTCCGGACCCCGAACTCGAACAAAAAGTCGAAAAATTTTAATTTTTTCTAATCGCTTTTATCGACAATAAATGTTCGAGAATATCTGTTCAAAGCTATATGATCTGTTTTTATGGGCTTTAAGTAGATTTTTGGACAAAAAAATTTTTTTTTATGGAAAATAGAGTTCACGACTTTTGTTCGAATTCGGTACCCAAAAAACAAAATGACATCATTCCAAGTCGAATCTGGCCTATTAGAATAATTTTGACGGATAAAAGCGACTTAGAAAAAATTAAAAATTTTCAACTTTTTGTTCGAGTTCGGGGTCCGGGGTTAGGAATTGGCAAAAACTAATGCCATATTCGTGATCAGCGACCCCGAAAACCTCCGGCTTTTATTTTTTCCCTTTCGTTTCCCTTCGATTTAGGGTTTTTCAACCCGAAAAACGAGTTGAGACAATAAAAACGAGTTAAGACAATAAAAACGAGTTGAGACAATAAAAACGAGTTGAGTCAAAAACGAGTCGTAACAAAAACGAGTTGGCCAAAAACGAGTTGAATGCCGTCCAACAGCGACCCCAAAAACTCCTAGAAATATGTTTTGTATTCGGATAATGAGTGTCGGTTTTTTGTTCGAGTTCGGGTTCGGGAGTCGGAGTTTTGGAAAACTAAGGTCATATTCGTGATCAGCGCCCCAAATTACCCTAGAAACGACTACAGTACTTTTTGAAGACAGTGAAATTTATCTTCCTATATCTCATTGAAAAACGTCGTAGAGATAAGCAGTATTTTGCAATTTTGTAAAGCATTTTGTGCTCTACTTAAAAGGTTACTCATTTTTTGCAGAAAATTTTTCTAACCTCTAGGAATTTTTCCGAAAATTTTCCAGGTTTCAAGCCATTTCCGTCAGATCATCATGAAGGAGTAGTCATACATCTTGGTGTAATTACCTTTTTTGATCAGCACCAAAAGGTAAGCTAGCAGAAATTTTCTCACATTGTTTGACCAACAATATTGAAGAATTTCAATAAGTTTTTGGTCGTAAATGTACTTATGATGGCCACCCAAAAACGGAGTTGAAACACTTCTTGACAAAGCTGATTCTTACCAAGCAATTATTCGAAAACCCATTAAAATGCTATAAAAAATGCCTCTAACAAGGGAACATCCCGAACTGTCAGTGTCCAAATCACTTTAAAACAGGGCTCGGATTCGTACTTTATTTCAAAGTACGTACTTTATTTTCGGCTTTCATGCTTTGAAAATTTGAAGGCATACTTTATTCCAAAGATGTACTTTGAAAACGGCTTTTTGCCCAAAAATGTAAAAAAAATATTAATTTTTAAGCCAAAATCCATTAGCAGATCAGACCCAAATTCTCAAATTTTTTCCCGGCGGCGCCTATCGGCACCGCCTCCCCCCTCCCCCCGCTTGGTGAAAAAATCTAAACATTTAAATAAAATAACGATTTTTTTTATTGCAAATGATTATTTTTTGAAGTGTACTTTGAATTCACAAATTTTCCCCCTTATGTACTTCACACATTCTCCACCTCAGCAGCAACACATCAAGCAACGCTCTCAACGATCATCAACAGTATCATCAACAACAACAACAACAACAACAATGGCGCAACTCCCTCCAGAAGACATCACAACAATGCCCGCCCAGAAGGTCGTCTTCAACGCACCGTTCGACAACAAGGCCACCTACTACATGCGGGTACGTTTGCACGCGTTGCATTTGATATGCGGAAGGAAGCATAATCGTTTTTCAAATTCAGATCATCAACCCCGGGACGAAGCGCATCGGCTACGCCTTCAAGACCACCAAACCGAAGCGCATCAACATGACCCCGCCGAATGGAGTGCTCGGTCCAAAGGAGAACGTGAACGTGGCCATCTCCTGCGACGCCTTCGACCCCAGCGGAGAGGACACCAAGGGCGACCGTGTGACCGTGGAGTGGACCAACACGCCGGACCCAGCAGCCACCGCCTTCAAGCTCGAGTGGTTCCAGGGAGACGGAATGGTGCGCCGCAAGAACTTGCCGATCGAATACAACGTCTGATGGAAGGATGCGTCACTCCAACACGATCTTCATAGGATCTTATCCCATTCCCATCAATTTGTCTTTGTGCTCCCCCAATGATGTTAAATATTGTATGTGTATGTAAATTTCTGTGATCATCACTTTGTATGTTCTTTTGTTGTTGCAACTGTATGTATTGTTGTTCTATGTTATGTAATGCAATAAAGTGATTTGAAGTTGTTTTGTTACGACAAAAAAGGTGCAGGTCTTGGGAAGACGGGGTAGAGGAATAAAAAACCAAACGAAAAATAACTCTATTAGGTATGCCCCTGAATTCGTGTGTTTCAAACAATGTTAGACCAAAATCACCAAAGAGAATAAGATAACAAACAAAAATTTGTCTTTATTTTGGTTCATCCCTATTGAGTTGTGCTTTAAAAGACATTACACTAATGTCTGAAATACTTTTCGTGGGTTACTACGGTTCGGGATTGGTCGAAATGAACATTTTTTCGGACATCATCCAATTGGCGCATTAAGAAAATTTATATTCATAATACACCTTTATGCAATTAAAAAAAACTTATTTTGAATATCACTTAAATGTAGACAGGAAGAGCGGAATGAGAACCCAATAATTTGAAAACCAAAAGGAAATTTGAGCCAATTTGAAAGGCGATTATACGGATGAAGAAATGCATTCGAGAATTTTTATAAATTCGAGTTTTGAGGCAAGTAAGATGACAGACGTTCGACTCGGGTTGGGTGGGGGATTCAGAAGCTCACAGAATGAAAGGAAAGGCAGGACAAGTTCAAGCGGGGTTGGGCTATACAGATGATTAAGCGAAAACTTCAATTCATATTTGCAATACCTAAGCACCTTTGAACCGTTCAGTGGATAAATTTATTCCGGCACATTTATAGAAATACAATAATAACAGCGGTAATCAAACAATAGATGACATCGAAAGTGAACATTATCATTACATACACACATACATACAATACATAGTTAAATATCATCACAATCATGGGGTATTTGATTTCGTGTATTTGCTGACAGGCTCCTCTCTTCAGATTTGGTCCATCCATCCGGTCGTCGTTGCTTCTTTCTTCTCACATGTAGGCGCTCTGATCCGGAGCTTTTTCCTGAAATAGAAGGGATGCAAATTTTTTTCACCAAATCCCAACTAAACCAACCACGACGGGCGCTGCCGGCTCGTACACAGGTCCTGTTGTGATGTAGGCGCTCGTGGCTCCAGTCGATGAAGAAGGCGCGTCTCCTCCGGGCGAGGCTCCAGTCGATGAAGGCGCGTCTCCTCCGGGTGACGACATGTAGGCGCTCTGGTCGCTCATGGTGAAATGATGAGTTGTTGTTGTGGCGAAGTGTGTAGACGAACTCGGGTCGGGCGGCGGAAGTTGATGTTGCGTTGCTTTGGCAGTGTTTGCAGATGTGAAGAATGAAGAAATGTTTCGCCTTTTATACCTTTTTTCTGCTGCATAAATTGAAATTTTGTGCATGCTTCAAACAGAAATTGTCGTGAAAAAATTTGTATATAAGTGGGCTGATTTTCACACATTCTCCACCTCAGCAGCAACACATCAAGCAACGCTCTCAACGATCATCAACAGTATCATCAACAACAACAACAACAACAACAACAATGGCGCAACTCCCTCCAGAAGACATCACAACAATGCCCGCCCAGAAGGTCGTCTTCAACGCACCGTTCGACAACAAGGCCACCTACTACATGCGGGTACGTTTGCACGCGTTGCATTTGATATGCGGAAGGAAGCATAACCGTTTTTCAAATTCAGATCATCAACCCCGGGACGAAGCGCATCGGCTACGCCTTCAAGACCACCAAACCGAAGCGCATCAACATGACCCCGCCGAATGGAGTGCTCGGTCCAAAGGAGAACGTGAACGTGGCCATCTCCTGCGACGCCTTCGACCCCAGCGGAGAGGACACCAAGGGCGACCGTGTGACCGTGGAGTGGACCAACACGCCGGACCCAGCAGCCACCGCCTTCAAGCTCGAGTGGTTCCAGGGAGACGGAATGGTGCGCCGCAAGAACTTGCCGATCGAATACAACGTCTGATGGAAGGATGCGTCACTCCAACACGATCTTCATAGGATCTTATCCCATTCCCATCAATTTGTCTTTGTGCTCCCCCAATGATGTTAAATATTGTATGTGTATGTAAATTTCTGTGATCATCACTTTGTATGTTCTTTTGTTGTTGCAACTGTATGTATTGTTGTTCTATGTTATGTAATGCAATAAAGTGATTTGAAGTTGTTTTGTTACGACAAAAAAGGTGCAGGTCTTGGGAAGACGGGGTAGAGGAATAAAAAACCAAACGAAAAATAACTCTATTAGGTATGCCCCTGAATTCGTGTGTTTCAAACAATGTTAGACCAAAATCACCAAAGAGAATAAGATAACAAACAAAAATTTGTCTTTATTTTGGTTCATCCCTATTGAGTTGTGCTTTAAAAGACATTACACTAATGTCTGAAATACTTTTCGTGGGTTACTACGGTTCGGGATTGGTCGAAATGAACATTTTTTCGGACATCATCCAATTGGCGCATTAAGAAAATTTATATTCATAATACACCTTTATGCAATTAAAAAAAAACTTATTTTGAATATCACTTAAATGTAGACAGGAAGAGCGGAATGAGAACCCAATAATTTGAAAACCAAAAGGAAATTTGAGCCAATTTGAAAGGCGATTATACGGATGAAGAAATGCATTATAGAATTTTTATAAATTCGAGTTTTGAGGCAAGTAAGATGACAGACGTTCGACTCGAGTTGAGTGGGGGATTCAGAAGCTCACAGAATGAAAGGAAAGGCAGGACAAGTTCAAGAGGGGTTGGGCTATACAGATGATTAAGCGAAAACTTCAATTCATATTTGCAATACCTAAGCACCTTTGAACCGTTCAGTGGATAAATTTATTCCGGCACATTTATAGAAATACAATAATAACAGCGGTAATCAAACAATAGATGACATCGAAAGTGAAGATTATCATTACATACACACATACATACAATACATAGTTAAATATCATCACAATCATGGGGTATTTGATTTCGTGTATTTGCTGACAGGCTCCTCTCTTCAGATTTGGTCCATCCATCCGGTCGTCGTTGCTTCTTTCTTCTCACATGTAGGCGCTCTGATCCAGAGCTTTTTCCTGAAATAGAAGGGATGCAAATTTTTTTCACCAAATCCCAACTAAACCAACCACGACGGGCGCTGCCGGCTCGTACACAGGTCCTGTTGTGATGTAGGCGCTCGTGGCTCCAGTCGATGAAGAAGGCGCGTCTCCTCCGGGCGAGGCTCCAGTCGATGAAGGCGCGTCTCCTCCGGGTGACGACATGTAGGCGCTCTGGTCGCTCATGGTGAAATGATGAGTTGTTGTTGTGGCGAAGTGTGTAGACGAACTCGGGTCGGGCGGCGGAAGTTGATGTTGCGTTGCTTTGGCAGTGCTTGCAGATGTGAAGAATGAAGAAATGTTCCGCCTTTTATACCTTTTTTCTGCTGCATAAATTGAAACTAGCGGGTTTTTTGCGCCTTCGGCGCAATACCCGCTAGGGACGACTAATTCAATTAGTTTCATTTAACTTATTTCTTAATCTTTTTCTTTTGCTTTCAACGTTTCTCCTCAATTCCTTTCGTCTCTTCTCTTTTAACGTCAAAATCGTCTGTGCCCTTAAATAAAGCCTAAAACCAATTTTTTTTGGATAACAGTATGAAAATTAATTTCAAGAGTCATAAGTAATACGTCAATTCAGGCAATTAAAAAACTACATTTTAACAAATTGTAATCACATAATAAATTTAAAAAAGAAATCTCTCCATTTTTCTCTCCATCTCATGTTTGGTCCAGCTGGCACTTTCTTTCTTCACTTCGCCTTTGAAATGAAGTCATCGCCGCTTTGTTCAGCAATTCTTTTCGAAGTCAGCTCTGCGTCCAAAATTCGCGGCATTCATATTGGTCGGCTTTCTCCTTGGGATTCTTAAAATTTTGGCAATTATGCTTAATTCTGTTTTTCTTGAAAACGAAAAATTTACCAATTGTTGCGGTCATTTACCAAACTTTTTGATGCTCCAGCTGGCACATTCTTTCTTCACTGCGCTGTTCGAATGAAGACCAACACACAAAAACTAATTCACGACATATCCATTGGTCGTCTCCTTGGGTGGGGAGAATAACAAAAAAGAAAAAATTTACCTTTTCCAAAATTCAGAAATCCTAATCAAATACTATTTCTAATCTAATCAAAAATCTATTCTTAATTAATCATCTCTGTCTAACAATTCTTTATATACTACATTCTTTGTCCTTCTTTCTAAATTGCTATTATCTAATCTAATTCTCAACTTATTCCAAGATCTAATATTTGCAAAAAAATTCTCGTGTCTTGCGTCAAACTTCATAAACAAATCTTTCAACATTTCAGGAAAATCCTGTTCAGGGATCTTAGGAATGAAAACTTTGCCATAGTGGCAACTATCCTTAAAGCAATTGTTGCGACCACTCACTTTCTCTTCTGTAAAATGCAATGCATCACAAAATTCACATCTTATGTTCATTGGACTAAGTCTGTGTTCATGAGCATTCACATAAGATCCTGCTGCATAGACATTAACCACGCCTTGTCTATTTACTATGTGTCTAATTCTGTCTTGCTCTAAACGCAACTGACGTTCAAATGCTTTTTCTTTTGTTCTTTGGCTACTCATTCTACTTTGGTTCTGTTCTAATCGCAATTGTCGCTCTAATGCATTTTCTTCAGATCTTTTACCAATCTTTCTATCCTGTTCTAAACGCATATTTCTTTGACTCTGGAACTCATTTTCTCTTCTCATCCTCTCATTTTCTCTTTTTTTCTCAAGTACTCAATTCTCATTCTTTCTTGAAATTCATTATCAGACATGCGGGAAGGACCCGGTACCTGAATGCCTAAATTCTGAGATTCCTGACTGGCATCATAAAAATCATTCCCTTTTCTTGGTCTCTTTGCATAGCTATGCTCATCCAGAACATCCAAATTACTAAATACATTATTATCCAAATTCATTTAACAGAGTAGTGACAGCGATTTTAAAAGCTGAAACAATTATATGGTAAAAATAAACATCAAAAAATACTTGCAGTTTAAACAAAATCAAAAAACAAACGAAGTATAATATTTTACATTTATTATCAGATTACATGAGCAATTATAAACTGATGAGGTGTGGTGGAAAAACGTACTGAAAATGAAAAAGACAAAACGACAACGTCAAAACAAACACTGCAAATAGTGTAATTGACAAAACATACATTAACTAAACTTTTGGTCATGGCTTTTTACATGCCATACACATATAAATTCTAATCCTTACAAATTTCTCGAAACAGAAAACGCTAAGCCTAAGCCAGCATACGTTTAGCTTTTATATATAAAACAGACTATTGCATTTTTCGTAGTATACATTTCGACTTATCGTTTTGTCTGTAAAAAATTTATAACAAAAGAGGACCTGTTCGATATTAAACATTTTAATTCCTTTTGTAAAACCATCCGCAATTGTAATGATAAATAAACATTTCCAATTGATGAAGGCGTAATTGTTTGTAATTGTAAATTCATTCTCAGTTTGACAACGGCACAATTCTCTCTTGAAAGCTTATTACAAAAAAAAATTAATTTCAAAACAAAAACTCAAATGCAAAATCAAAACAAAAGATTTAAACCCGTCACGAAAATAATGATACTTAGCTCATAATAATAATACATAATTATCACATAAGTACCCTGTCAAATTCTATCAATAACAATATCATCACAATTTTTTGTTGGCCTTCTTAACTACGTCCATTCGCTCATTACTCTGACGCTTTAGCGGTGTGTGCAAAACACGTTCCAAATTGACTCGCTCAGTTACCTTTTTAATGCATGTCACCGAACAGACCAATTGGAGACATTCATCTTAGTGTAAAAAACAAAAGCAATGCATAAAACGTTTCAAAATTACGATTTATCTACCTTCTTTTTTGACAAAAAATTTGTGAAGCTCCAATTGTGTGTTTTTCGTGAACGACCCAAGATTCTCAACCAATGCTTCGCCAGTCACGTAAAGGTCCGCTCTTGCGCCGTTGGTGTCACCGACTACAGCTGCGAGTTGCTTCCCAATGGATGCAAAAGGTGTTGCGAGCACACACTTCATACCTAAAATTTTAGTTAAAGGCCAAATGAAATTCTTATTTTTGAAAATTTATGTGTAATAAAATTCCGTTTATACAAATCAAGAAACTCACCGAACCAACCAATTCCTGTCAATTCGCCAAGAGTTGACACCTTCTTTACTTCCGCTTTCATTGTTTCGATTTTTGAGCTTTTCATCACAACAAACTCAAACTCCAATGGTGTGTTGTAGATAGCTTTGCCATCAAACGATCATGAGCAAAACGCTGAGCCTTCAAAGTAGACAATTTCACAACCTAAATTAAATTCATACACTAAAACAGATTAAAAGGCAAAAACTCATATTCATCCAACACAAAGAAATCACATAAAGATAAACTCACATTTCCGAGAACACAATGGTTGACAAAAATCGTTGATGCATTCTTAAATTCTGTCACGGCAAAAAATTCGCCAGTTGAGCGGGATAAAATTGCAGTCAACTTCTTATCAGACGGCAAAACTTTAACAATTTGTCCACAAAAACTACTTAAATTTAAGCAAAGAAAACAAAGAGTATATTGAGAAACATACGCAAGTTGTGTCCCGCATGGGATGGCTTGCAAATCTTCTAGGCTGCTAAACATTGGTCGAGCAAATAACGACAAAATTACAAAGTTCGTTTATATAACCAAAATTAGCAAAGAAAATCTAAAAAAAGCAAAGAAAAAAGTATACAAATATAAACATTTTCATAAGGCTAATTTCTGCAATGCAGAAAACAAAACAATACAATGAAAATCAAAAAAAAGTTTTAATGACAATGAAAAAATACATTTACATATTTTAATAGCAACTTTTGGATGACAAAAAGAAAATGCAAATGCAAAATCAAAACAAAACTTTTCTTTTTTCTAACGCAAAAACCACACAACGCCACACATAAATTCAAACCATGCCACAGACACACAGACACTCAACTTTATATATATAGATTTTGTGCATGCTTCAAACAGAAATTGTCGTGAAAAAATTTGTATATAAGTGGGCTGATTTTCACACATTCTCCACCTCAGCAGCAACACATCAAGCAACGCTCTCAACGATCATCAACAGTATCATCAACAACAACAACAACAACAACAATGGCGCAACTCCCTCCAGAAGACATCACAACAATGCCCGCCCACAAGGTCGTCTTCAACGCACCGTTCGACAACAAGGCCACCTACTACATGCGGGTACGTTTGCACGCGTTGCATTTGATATGCGGAAGGAAGCATAACCGTTTTTCAAATTCAGATCATCAACCCCGGGACGAAGCGCATCGGCTACGCCTTCAAGACCACCAAACCGAAGCGCATCAACATGACCCCGCCGAATGGAGTGCTCGGTCCAAAGGAGAACGTGAACGTGGCCATCTCCTGCGACGCCTTCGACCCCAGCGGAGAGGACACCAAGGGCGACCGTGTGACCGTGGAGTGGACCAACACGCCGGACCCAGCAGCCACCGCCTTCAAGCTCGAGTGGTTCCAGGGAGACGGAATGGTGCGCCGCAAGAACTTGCCGATCGAATACAACGTCTGATGGAAGGATGCGTCACTCCAACACGATCTTCATAGGATCTTATCCCATTCCCATCAATTTGTCTTTGTGCTCCCCCAATGATGTTAAATATTGTATGTGTATGTAAATTTCTGTGATCATCACTTTGTATGTTCTTTTGTTGTTGCAACTGTATGTATTGTTGTTCTATGTTATGTAATGCAATAAAGTGATTTGAAGTTGTTTTGTTACGACAAAAAAGGTGCAGGTCTTGGGAAGACGGGGTAGAGGAATAAAAAACCAAACGAAAAATAACTCTATTAGGTATGCCCCTGAATTCGTGTGTTTCAAACAATGTTAGACCAAAATCACCAAAGAGAATAAGATAACAAACAAAAATTTGTCTTTATTTTGGTTCATCCCTATTGAGTTGTGCTTTAAAAGACATTACACTAATGTCTGAAATACTTTTCGTGGGTTACTACGGTTCGGGATTGGTCGAAATGAACATTTTTTCGGACATCATCCAATTGGCGCATTAAGAAAATTTATATTCATAATACACCTTTATGCAATTAAAAAAAAAACTTATTTTGAATATCACTTAAATGTAGACAGGAAGAGCGGAATGAGAACCCAATAATTTGAAAACCAAAAGGAAATTTGAGCCAATTTGAAAGGCGATTATACGGATGAAGAAATGCATTCGAGAATTTTTATAAATTCGAATTTTGAGGCAAGTAAGATGACAGACGTTCGACTCGAGTTGGGTGGGATTCATAAGCTCACAGAATGAAAGGAAAGGCAGGACAAGTTCAAGAGGGGTTGGGCTATACAGATGATTAAGCGAAAACTTCAATTCATATTTGCAATACCTAAGCACCTTTGAACCGTTCAGTGGATAAATTTATTCCGGCACATTTATAGAAATACAATAATAACAGCGGTAATCAAACAATAGATGACATCGAAAGTGAACATTATCATTACATACACACATACATACAATACATAGTTAAATATCATCACAATCATGGGGTATTTGATTTCGTGTATTTGCTGACAGGCTCCTCTCTTCAGATTTGGTCCATCCATCCGGTCGTCGTTGCTTCTTTCTTCTCACATGTAGGCGCTCTGATCCGGAGCTTTTTCCTGAAATAGAAGGGATGCAAATTTTTTTCACCAAATCCCAACTAAACCAACCACGACGGGCGCTGCCGGCTCGTACACAGGTCCTGTTGTGATGTAGGCGCTCGTGGCTCCAGTCGATGAAGAAGGCGCGTCTCCTCCGGGCGAGGCTCCAGTCGATGAAGGCGCGTCTCCTCCGGGTGACGACATGTAGGCGCTCTGGTCGCTCATGGTGAAATGATGAGTTGTTGTTGTGGCGAAGTGTGTAGACGAACTCGGGTCGGGCGGCGGAAGTTGATGTTGCGTTGCTTTGGCAGTGCTTGCAGATGTGAAGAATGAAGAAATGTTCCGCCTTTTATACCTTTTTTCTGCTGCATAAATTGAAATTTTGTGCATGCTTCAAACAGAAATTGTCGTGAAAAAATTTGTATATAAGTGGGCTGATTTTCACACATTCTCCACCTCAGCAGCAACACATCAAGCAACGCTCTCAACGATCATCAACAGTATCATCAACAACAACAACAACAACAACAATGGCGCAACTCCCTCCAGAAGACATCACAACAATGCCCGCCCACAAGGTCGTCTTCAACGCACCGTTCGACAACAAGGCCACCTACTACATGCGGGTACGTTTGCACGCGTTGCATTTGATATGCGGAAGGAAGCATAACCGTTTTTCAAATTCAGATCATCAACCCCGGGACGAAGCGCATCGGCTACGCCTTCAAGACCACCAAACCGAAGCGCATCAACATGACCCCGCCGAATGGAGTGCTCGGTCCAAAGGAGAACGTGAACGTGGCCATCTCCTGCGACGCCTTCGACCCCAGCGGAGAGGACACCAAGGGCGACCGTGTGACCGTGGAGTGGACCAACACGCCGGACCCAGCAGCCACCGCCTTCAAGCTCGAGTGGTTCCAGGGAGACGGAATGGTGCGCCGCAAGAACTTGCCGATCGAATACAACGTCTGATGGAAGGATGCGTCACTCCAACACGATCTTCATAGGATCTTATCCCATTCCCATCAATTTGTCTTTGTGCTCCCCCAATGATGTTAAATATTGTATGTGTATGTAAATTTCTGTGATCATCACTTTGTATGTTCTTTTGTTGTTGCAACTGTATGTATTGTTGTTCTATGTTATGTAATGCAATAAAGTGATTTGAAGTTGTTTTGTTACGACAAAAAAGGTGCAGGTCTTGGGAAGACGGGGTAGAGGAATAAAAAACCAAACGAAAAATAACTCTATTAGGTATGCCCCTGAATTCGTGTGTTTCAAACAATGTTAGACCAAAATCACCAAAGAGAATAAGATAACAAACAAAAATTTGTCTTTATTTTGGTTCATCCCTATTGAGTTGTGCTTTAAAAGACATTACACTAATGTCTGAAATACTTTTCGTGGGTTACTACGGTTCGGGATTGGTCGAAATGAACATTTTTTCGGACATCATCCAATTGGCGCATTAAGAAAATTTATATTCATAATACACCTTTATGCAATTAAAAAAAAAACTTATTTTGAATATCACTTAAATGTAGACAGGAAGAGCGGAATGAGAACCCAATAATTTGAAAACCAAAAGGAAATTTGAGCCAATTTGAAAGGCGATTATACGGATGAAGAAATGCATTCGAGAATTTTTATAAATTCGAATTTTGAGGCAAGTAAGATGACAGACGTTCGACTCGAGTTGGGTGGGATTCATAAGCTCACAGAATGAAAGGAAAGGCAGGACAAGTTCAAGAGGGGTTGGGCTATACAGATGATTAAGCGAAAACTTCAATTCATATTTGCAATACCTAAGCACCTTTGAACCGTTCAGTGGATAAATTTATTCCGGCACATTTATAGAAATACAATAATAACAGCGGTAATCAAACAATAGATGACATCGAAAGTGAACATTATCATTACATACACACACATACATACAATACATAGTTAAATATCATCACAATCATGGGGTATTTGATTTCGTGTATTTGCTGACAGGCTCCTCTCTTCAGATTTGGTCCATCCATCCGGTCGTCGTTGCTTCTTTCTTCTCACATGTAGGCGCTCTGATCCGGAGCTTTTTCCTGAAATAGAAGGGATGCAAATTTTTTTCACCAAATCCCAACTAAACCAACCACGACGGGCGCTGCCGGCTCGTACACAGGTCCTGTTGTGATGTAGGCGCTCGTGGCTCCAGTCGATGAAGAAGGCGCGTCTCCTCCGGGCGAGGCTCCAGTCGATGAAGGCGCGTCTCCTCCGGGTGACGACATGTAGGCGCTCTGGTCGCTCATGGTGAAATGATGAGTTGTTGTTGTGGCGAAGTGTGTAGACGAACTCGGGTCGGGCGGCGGAAGTTGATGTTGCGTTGCTTTGGCAGTGCTTGCAGATGTGAAGAATGAAGAAATGTTCCGCCTTTTATACCTTTTTTCTGCTGCATAAATTGAAATTTTGTGCATGCTTCAAACAGAAATTGTCGTGAAAAAATTTGTATATAAGTGGGCTGATTTTCACACATTCTCCACCTCAGCAGCAACACATCAAGCAACGCTCTCAACGATCATCAACAGTATCATCAACAACAACAACAACAACAACAACAATGGCGCAACTCCCTCCAGAAGACATCACAACAATGCCCGCCCACAAGGTCGTCTTCAACGCACCGTTCGACAACAAGGCCACCTACTACATGCGGGTACGTTTGCACGCGTTGCATTTGATATGCGGAAGGAAGCATAACCGTTTTTCAAATTCAGATCATCAACCCCGGGACGAAGCGCATCGGCTACGCCTTCAAGACCACCAAACCGAAGCGCATCAACATGACCCCGCCGAATGGAGTGCTCGGTCCAAAGGAGAACGTGAACGTGGCCATCTCCTGCGACGCCTTCGACCCCAGCGGAGAGGACACCAAGGGCGACCGTGTGACCGTGGAGTGGACCAACACGCCGGACCCAGCAGCCACCGCCTTCAAGCTCGAGTGGTTCCAGGGAGACGGAATGGTGCGCCGCAAGAACTTGCCGATCGAATACAACGTCTGATGGAAGGATGCGTCACTCCAACACGATCTTCATAGGATCTTATCCCATTCCCCCATCAATTTGTCTTTGTGCTCCCCCAATGATGTTAAATATTGTATGTGTATGTAAATTTCTGTGATCATCACTTTGTATGTTCTTTTGTTGTTGCAACTGTATGTATTGTTGTTCTATGTTATGTAATGCAATAAAGTGATTTGAAGTTGTTTTGTTACGACAAAAAAGGTGCAGGTCTTGGGAAGACGGGGTAGAGGAATAAAAAACCAAACGAAAAATAACTCTATTAGGTATGCCCCTGAATTCGTGTGTTTCAAACAATGTTAGACCAAAATCACCAAAGAGAATAAGATAACAAACAAAAATTTGTCTTTATTTTGGTTCATCCCTATTGAGTTGTGCTTTAAAAGACATTACACTAATGTCTGAAATACTTTTCGTGGGTTACTACGGTTCGGGATTGGTCGAAATGAACATTTTTTCGGACATCATCCAATTGGCGCATTAAGAAAATTTATATTCATAATACACCTTTATGCAATTAAAAAAAAAACTTATTTTGAATATCACTTAAATGTAGACAGGAAGAGCGGAATGAGAACCCAATAATTTGAAAACCAAAAGGAAATTTGAGCCAATTTGAAAGGCGATTATACGGATGAAGAAATGCATTCGAGAATTTTTATAAATTCGAATTTTGAGGCAAGTAAGATGACAGACGTTCGACTCGAGTTGGGTGGGATTCATAAGCTCACAGAATGAAAGGAAAGGCAGGACAAGTTCAAGAGGGGTTGGGCTATACAGATGATTAAGCGAAAACTTCAATTCATATTTGCAATACCTAAGCACCTTTGAACCGTTCAGTGGATAAATTTATTCCGGCACATTTATAGAAATACAATAATACAGCGGTAATCAAACAATAGATGACATCGAAAGTGAACATTATTATTACATACACACACATACATACAATACATAGTTAAATATCATCACAATCATGGGGTATTTGATTTCGTGTATTTGCTGACAGGCTCCTCTCTTCAGATTTGGTCCATCCATCCGGTCGTCGTTGCTTCTTTCTTCTCACATGTAGGCGCTCTGATCCGGAGCTTTTTCCTGAAATAGAAGGGATGCAAAATTTTTTCACCAAATCCCAACTAAACCAACCACGACGGGCGCTGCCGGCTCGTACACAGGTCCTGTTGTGATGTAGGCGCTCGTGGCTCCAGTCGATGAAGAAGGCGCGTCTCCTCCGGGCGAGGCTCCAGTCGATGAAGGCGCGTCTCCTCCGGGTGACGACATGTAGGCGCTCTGGTCGCTCATGGTGAAATGATGAGTTGTTGTTGTGGCGAAGTGTGTAGACGAACTCGGGTCGGGCGGCGGAAGTTGATGTTGCGTTGCTTTGGCAGTGCTTGCAGATGTGAAGAATGAAGAAATGTTCCGCCTTTTATACCTTTTTTCTGCTGCATAAATTGAAATTTTGTGCATGCTTCAAACAGAAATTGTCGTGAAAAAATTTGTATATAAGTGGGCTGATTTTCACACATTCTCCACCTCAGCAGCAACACATCAAGCAACGCTCTCAACGATCATCAACAGTATCATCAACAACAACAACAACAACAACAACAATGGCGCAACTCCCTCCAGAAGACATCACAACAATGCCCGCCCACAAGGTCGTCTTCAACGCACCGTTCGACAACAAGGCCACCTACTACATGCGGGTACGTTTGCACGCGTTGCATTTGATATGCGGAAGGAAGCATAACCGTTTTTCAAATTCAGATCATCAACCCCGGGACGAAGCGCATCGGCTACGCCTTCAAGACCACCAAACCGAAGCGCATCAACATGACCCCGCCGAATGGAGTGCTCGGTCCAAAGGAGAACGTGAACGTGGCCATCTCCTGCGACGCCTTCGACCCCAGCGGAGAGGACACCAAGGGCGACCGTGTGACCGTGGAGTGGACCAACACGCCGGACCCAGCAGCCACCGCCTTCAAGCTCGAGTGGTTCCAGGGAGACGGAATGGTGCGCCGCAAGAACTTGCCGATCGAATACAACGTCTGATGGAAGGATGCGTCACTCCAACACGATCTTCATAGGATCTTATCCCATTCCCCCATCAATTTGTCTTTGTGCTCCCCCAATGATGTTAAATATTGTATGTGTATGTAAATTTCTGTGATCATCACTTTGTATGTTCTTTTGTTGTTGCAACTGTATGTATTGTTGTTCTATGTTATGTAATGCAATAAAGTGATTTGAAGTTGTTTTGTTACGACAAAAAAGGTGCAGGTCTTGGGAAGACGGGGTAGAGGAATAAAAATAATGTCTGAAATACTTTTCGTTGTTCTTTTTGTTTCACTGATCATGTTTCGGACACCCTTTTCCATCCATTGTGATGGAGTTTAGAACCCAAATTGGGACAAAAAAGTGGATAATTTTCTGGATTTTACAACTTTGGGTTACTACGGTTCGGGATTGTTCGAAATGAACATTTTTTTTAATATTCATGAACTGTTTAAATTTCTTCACAAATCAGACGAAAGTTGCTGAAATATATAATCTCAAAAAAACAAATTTTTTTTGTTGACGTAAACTAGGCAAGTACCGCAATTTGTTATTCGTTTTGCATCTCTATTTATTGTCACATTTCTCTTTTGTTGTGACGCGCTGTTTAATATCTTCTTATTTTTTACCATTTTTTTTTAAATCCAATATTTTATTGTCTTTGAGATTAAATCAATCATTAGTATAATGCTGGACGCCATTCTGGGATATTTGCCGCTGTGGATTCGCAATATCAGTTCTGTGAGTTAGACTATTTTTTTTTTTAAATTAGAAGTTCCTTAGGATTCATTTACATGTAGTTTTTTAGCATATCGATTACGAGGGTCAGCGTAAGTCTGAACGTTTTTTCCAGGTTGTCATCTCTTCATTGAAGTTTTGGTGTATTTTTAGCCTTAGGTTATTTTGATCGTCCATGGTGTGCTTGGCTTTGTTGCTGGCTATCTCACCCAACAGCTGTCGGTGACCATGTACAGTGTCGGAGTTGGTTTTTTGATCTCGTGTCTGATTGTCCTTCCTCCTTGGCCATTTTACCGTCAAAATCCTTTGAATGTTTGTCATTTTTTTTTTCTTCAAAATTGTTTTTTAGTGGCAGCCAAATAGTCCTGCGGAGGAAGACAAAGCCCCAAATGCGTCGTCCGCAACTTCGTCGTCCAGCAACAAGAATGCTAAGAAGACTCGTTGAGTGTGATCTAATTTAGTAGCGGTTTCTCTGTACACTTTTTATATTGTTGATAAACAGCTGATGTTGCATTGTTTGGGGTTTTTTTTTTTAATTCTGATGCCTTTTAACAATGGCTTAAATTATTTACTTAAAACTCATTAGTAAATTTATTACTTGTCTAGAATGTCGAATATTCTGCTTGCGTCCACTTTAAAAAATTACAAAACTTGGCAGACCCTTTTTAAACATTCCCATTTTCCTCAAATTGGGTGTTTCGGTGGCCGTTTATTCAGCTCAAATACGTAAGTGTTAGTAAATCTATGAAAGGGGTAAATTTACTCTTGCAGAGAACATTCTGATGACGAGTCAATAGATCCGGACAAAAGTGGACTTACTGTTTATAATGGAGCCGGAGCAATGGCATTTATAATTATGTCACTAAAAGACGTCAATTTTTTCAGCTGTCGTCGCCTCGAATTCCAAAGGAATGGCCCAAAGTGCCGATCATTGCGATTAATCGGCGGCCCCTTTTTCCGGGCTTTATGAAAAAAATTGATGTATGATCCGATAATTTAAGAAAGGCTAATGACCAGAGTTATGTCATATTTAGTTGGTTCAAAATGATCAGCTGATGGACTCCATCAAAATGGTCTGTGATCTCAAAAATCCTTACGTTGGGATTTTCGTGAAAAAAGACGATTCGTAGGTTTTGCTTTGTTAATTAGCTTGTTAGATTTTGTTTTAGAAATATTTCTGATGTTGTCAATACGATTGATGAGCTTTACCCTGTCGGCACATTCGGCAATGTCGTTGAACTCAATCGGGTCCATCCCAAGAGGCTGGAAATGTTCGTCAGCGCTCATCGCCGCATTCGCCTGTTGGAAAAGGTGGACGCACTCGACAATGAACAAACGAGCAGAATACAGCGGAGAAAGAAAAGGACACAACAACAGCAGCTGTCAATAAGCAAAGAAGAGAATGTAAATGATTCAGCAACGGAGGACGAAAAAACGACCCAACAGAACAATGAGAAACCGCTTCTCTACGCTCGAGTCGAAAACGTCATCGAACCGATGTTCAAGCCAGACGATTGGATGAAAGTGTGGCAACTTTCTATTTGGCAGAGTCAGTGTTCCTTTTAGGCAACCATCGACACCATTATAATGACCATTCGTGAAATTGCCAGTTACAGCCCACTTTTCCAACAACAGATAATCAATTTGCTCATTCCAAAACAAAATGTGACGGAAGACCCCATTGCTTTATGTGACTTGGTGGGAACAATTGTCGAAACATCGACAGCATCAACACAGGACTTACAGGATTTGATGGAAAAGCCGGACGTTAGTTTTAGCGGCATTTTGCCAAAGGTTAACGAATATACATAGGAAATGTTCATTATCAGATAATGGAACGACTGAGGAAGGCGTTGGAATTGCTGGAGAAAGAGAAGACTATTTTAAGAATGCGTAATCAAATAAAGGAGGATGTTGAGCGAAAAGTGAACGAACAGCACAGAAAAGCAATGCTTTACGAACATGTGCTGTGAAAACCATTCATCCTTTTCAAAACCATCGCAAATTTAGCTTAAAGCCATAAAACGAGAACTTGGCATTGAAAAGGAAGACAAACAAGCAGTTCTTGAAAAAATGGAAGAACGGCTGGCCAACCTTAAGGTTCCCGAATACGCGATGAAGGTGATCAAAGAGGAGCAGGCAAAACTGTCGTTTCTGGACCCGCATAGCAGTGAATTCAGCATTTCCCGGTAAAAAAAAAAAAAAAGCAGCAGGTCAATTTGATTTGCTCATATTTTCAAGAAATTATTTGGATTGGCTAACGAGTGTACCCTGGGGAAAGACTTCGGAGGAGAACATGGACGTTCACAAAGCACGACAAATCCTGGAAGAAGACCACTACGGAATGAAGGATGTCAAAGAGCGCATTCTTGAATTTATTGCAGTGGGGATACTCAAGCAGCAGACTAATGGGAAAATATTGTGCTTTCACGGTCCTCCTGGTGTGGGGAAGACGAGCATAGCGAAATCAATCGCACGGGCATTAAATAGAGAGGCAAGGCACAATTTACAAAAAGAAGCCGAACCGATTCCTTTTTGGTTTCAGTACTACCGATTTTCGGTTGGTGGGATGACAGATGTTGCTGAAATTAAAGGCCATCGACGGACTTATGTTGGAGCAATGCCGGGAAAATTGATTCAATGCCTAAAGAAAGTCCAAACTGAGAACCCACTGGTGCTCATTGATGAAGTGGACAAAATTGGCAGAGAAGGTGTTTTTATTTGCTACTTAAATACTCTGTAACTTCGAGTTGTAAGGGTACCATGGCGACCCTTCCTCTGCGTTGCTCGAAGTTTTGGACCCAGAACAAAATAACAATTTTTTGGACGTGAGAACGGGTTGCATTTATGACATAACAAAGGGTGCTTTATTTTTAGCATTTCTTGGATGTACCCGTCGACCTTTCAAAGGTTTTGTTCATATGCACCGCTAACGTAACTGACACAATACCGGGGCCACTGAAAGACCGAATGGAAATGATCGAAGTTGCGGGATACGTCGCCGAAGAGAAACTGGAGATTGCTCGCAAATACTTGATCCCCAAATGCCGAGAAAAATGGTTGGAATTTAGCTTCTTATTAAACCCAGTTCGTTTTTAAGTGCTTTGTCCGATGAAAAATTGGTTGTAAAAGAAGACGCAATTGATTCGTTGATCAAATCTTATTGCCGTGAATCGGGTGTACGAAATTTGGAAAAACATATCGAAAAGGTTTATCGAAAAGATAAATCCAACAATTGTTTTTTTAAAGATTTTCAGAAAGGGCGCCTATCAGTTGGTCAGCGGGGAAGAAGGCACTCATGAACAGATGCTGCCGATTGTGATTGACAACAGCAATCTTAAGAAATATGTAGGGCGAGAAAAGTTCACTTCCGATCGATTGTACCCGACAACTCCGGTCGGTGTAGTAATGGGATTGGCGTGGACAGCGATGGGTAAGAGTCCAAATTCAGAAAATGCATTTTTATAAATATTCCATCCGGGACTCAAATAGGCGGATCGGCCCTTTATGTCGAAGCGACGCTTGCCAAACGTTTGCACATGAGCACACCTTCAACACCTGTTCAACAGCCATTCACAGATGAGAAAATGCAGCAGCCGACGGTGAACGGCAATTTGGAAGTGACTGGACACCTTGGGGATGTGATGAAGGTAATTGAAGACCTTTTTATTCATTGTTTGATGGATTGAAAGGAATCCATGAGAACCGCTTACACTGTGGCGAAAAATGTGCTGCTGAGAAAGGACCCGCAAAACGAATTCCTTGAGAAGGCACATATTCATCTCCACTTGCCCGAGGTTGGCCTAACCAATTCGTCTCTTTCGCAATTCGTCCATTCATCGTTTTCGCTTAGGGCGCTGTGCCTAAGGATGGTCCATCCGCCGGTTGCACCGTCGTCAGTGCCTTCCTGTCGCTGGCACTTGGACGACCTGTGGCCCAACAGACAGCGATGACTGGGGAAGTCTCGCTAACGGGAAAAATTTTACCTGTTGGTGGTATTAAAGAGAAAATTATTGCGGCAAAAAGAGCAGGAGTGAGTCGGATAATACTGCCTAGCGAAAACAGAAAGGATTTTGATGACTTGGCTGACTTTATCAAAAAGGATGTTGATGCCCATTTTGTTTCTCATTATGATGAGATATACGACCTTGTTTTCCAATGACACCTGGTATTTTTTTGTTTGTTTTGTTACTGTTTCATTTTTGATTTTTCATACTTCATTATAAATTTTTATTGGCATGAACTGGTTAGTTTAATTTTCGGGTTTACCGTCAATCGTTATTATTTGATTCTGTCCTTTTATTCTTAATTCTTTTTATCAATTTGTTTTTCGATATGAATTTTCATTATGAAGAACTGTCCATGGATGACTTGGAAAATGATGAAGAGCTACTTGCTGAACTGCGTGCATTGGAGGGTCATTTGGGTGACGTCATTAAGAAACCGGACAGAATCGGGTTGCATTTTTACGGTGGCATGTCTTTTTTAGAGTTAGGACAAATAGCTCTGCTATATTTACAGCATTTTGCTGAGACGTTAATGCAATAATCGTTTGTTTTTTAGGGCGTACAATTCATTTGCCACAACAGACATTGACAACTGTAGACGTTCCTGATGATTTGCCAGAAGAGACATGGCAAAATGAGGAGATGGATCTGGATGACGATGATCTTCTGAACGAACTCAGTGAACTGACCGGACAAAGTGTGGAACTGAGTCCTTCGACAAAAAGGGAATTTCAACAATCATCGACAGGCAAAATGGAACTGGGAAAAACATCACCGGGACGTAATGTGTCGCCAAAACGTCCAAAAACATCCGAAAGAGATGCAGAATTTATCGAAAATACAAAGGAACAAGGTGGAGATAGGAAATTGTTCATTTTGTAGTCAAAAACTTTAGCTCCATCCGATCCAAAGCCTTCTGCTTCACTGGGACTGCCAAATGTCGCACCTCCCATACCACCAGCTAGAACTTCTTCTATTTTGTTACCACAAAAGACAGAAATTGCGCAACAGAGCCAACAAAATACTGTTGGTTCCATGAAAGACGTATCTGGAAGTGAACCGCTTGAAAGCCGGGCCAAGAATCTGCTTGTTCATCGTCGCAAACTTTACATGGACTGTGCATTGGCCGCAAAACAGGCAAACGATCGGTCTGCTGCCGATGAAGCGCTCAAAACAGTGAAAATGTTCAACCAAGCATTGCGTCAGTTGCATTGTTTGCTTCTTTGTGAATATTTTTGTTTAGAAGCAATAAACGACGGTGCTGAACTCTCTGAGGAGGATTTTTGCCAAATTCCGCCAACCCCGCCGCCTTACACACCCCCACCAATCCAATGCGTGGTTATCCTATGCTCATTTAGCCTCTATTTTCAATGAATTTTTAGGGCTCTGAACAAATGACGACTGGTTCTGCACCATCCGTTCTTCCTGATAACACTTCAAAAGGGAAGCCAATTGGTACTTACTTAAATATTTATATAAAAAAAAATTGTTATTTTGAAGAATTAAGTTTGGTTTATCTTAATTTTGTATTTTTTCATATTTTGTTTTTGGTTTTTGTCTTTAGCTGCGTTACCGAAACAGAAACCCCCGGTTTATTTTTGTTTAATTTAGCAAGCCCTTCAATGGCCGAAGAACTTCAACTGGTGTTAACGCGACAAGTGCAGCTCAAAAAAGAAGCGTTGGCTGCTAAAAAAAGAGGCGATCTGACTGCAGCAAAAGGTACTTTTTTCGCGACCGGCGCCTCTCCCCAGAAATTTATGGATTATTTTGGATATAAAAGGTTATTTTGGAAACTTTCTTTTGAAAAAGGAACGAAAGTTGTCCTATTTTTGTCTTTTATGGACTTTTTTTTATTGGCGCTACACAAATTATTATTTCAAGAATTTCTTTCGCTTGCGCATCGTATGGACCAGATGGTTAGACTTCCTTTCTTTTCTATTACATGAATATTTTTAGGTGGAGGCTGCAAAATGTGGTATTCCAATAAATGTACAGCAGCTTCCCGAACTCCATTCCAACGCGAAAGCTTTGCCAAAATATGCCACAAGAAAAATGGAAACGATTGACGAAGAGACACTGAGTTAAGTCAAACTCACAAAA
This sequence comes from Heterodera filipjevi, assembly GCA_039877585.1. Taxonomy (NCBI): domain Eukaryota; kingdom Metazoa; phylum Nematoda; class Chromadorea; order Rhabditida; family Heteroderidae; genus Heterodera; species Heterodera filipjevi. The sequence goes on along the minus strand of JBDPZO010000006.1, from coordinate 12,640,691 downwards.
TAAAATAAAAATTTGGTTTGAACTTTCAGAAAAATGCAAACTCCTGGAAAAAGAACTGATTAAACAAATAGCTTTTTGTGAGGAGCGGGCGAGCAAATTTCAATCGGCTGGCGATTCCAAAAATATTCTTTTGTACGAGGGATTGTTGCAGAAATCGAAGGTATAACAGTTATTTTGGTTACCCGACATTTGCGGACAGCTTTTTTAAATTATTATCAACAAAAAGTTTCTCAAGCAATGTTAATTTTTTTCCATCCCAATGATCAAAATTATTTTTCATATGCCGGTACTGTAGAGCCTTCAAGTGCTGGAGATACTGCTCAGCAAGGTGGAATCCGGGGCAATCAAACTCATTAATCAGCTCTTTTATGGCGGCATCATTTGTAACGTAAAAATAGTTTTCCATCCGTAAAAATCATTGTCCGCAAATGTCGCGACACGGTTCTTTTGCATGTATTGTTAATATTTTCAAAATAAGAACGACCTGCAACGGATTCAACTTGTTGCGCTAGGACAAGCGCAACTTCCTGGGTGAGTTATAAAACCTTGGTAAAACTACCATCATCAACAGTTAGGGATTTTTTTTTTTTCATAGCTTCAAGTTGCCTGAATTGTCCTTGCCAATGGTCGAACTGAATTCCTCAATTTCTGACGACAAATTGGAACTCAAAATAAAGAAAATCGAGCATTTGAAACTTTCTGAGGTTAGATTTATCAAAATTTTTGTTACACATCATTTTAGAATTGGAAACCCTCGGATTGTGCTTTGTATGTTTTCTACAAATTTCCATTTCCCCATGGTACTCACCAAACTGGTCGAACCTCCACAGTCAAAGGGACGAATTCGCCCGGTAATTACAGTTAACAGGAGGAATTCTCAATGATTTCGATTGGTTATTTTAGAGTTTACGGACGTGTTCCAATTGGACATAAACCGTAAAACCAAACAATTTTTACGAATATGCAAAAGGCAGCCTATAAAACTGGAGGTTTTTCCCTGAAAAAGCCCACGCGCCGTACTTTTACTTAGATTTATCAAAAAGGCGGATTTCTGCGAAGCGACAAATTGTTTGCGAGTGCCGACATTTCAATGCAAGAATTGGAAAAAACTGCGACCATTTGCAATTCATTCCCATTACTGGAAGGACGCAAAAAAATGGGTGGAAATGTGCAAATTGAAGTCATCCTTTGGTTATTTCAGTAATAATTTTTTCATTAATTTAGATTCGAATTAGAAGTCCCCTTGGCGATATTTCTAGCACGTCAACAAAGCGTAAATGGGTGAAACTTGAATGTTGATGGACGAGATTGTTTATTACGGGAATTTACGCAGTATAACACAATGCTGTTTAGTTTGCTATTTCAGTCTTAATTGGCCATATCAAATTGACAAAGTTATAATCGACTTATGATTAGGGAGCGAATTGTATGCAAATGCATATTTTTTGGCTAAAATTCCAATGGACTAATAAACACGAAAAATGCATTTGTGTGGTTCGAAGCTTCTATGCCTCATTTTTGGTGCATATTTTCATGCATATTTCGCATTTTTGCTTTGTGTTTTAGAATTTACGGCTCCTAAAAATCAACTTTAAAAATTTCGAAAAAAATATCCCAAAAAATGAAAAGTTAAAATTCTTGAGAAATTGTTAAATTAAAAGTGATATCCAAAACATTTCTTAGAATTTTTTATTTAAAAAAAATTGCATTTTGCTTTTAAAATAGTCATTTGAGTCTTTGTGCATATAAATCCGTTCCCTACTTATGATATTTTAAGACGGATTTATTTATTTTATGATATGTTATTTTAACAACTAATAAATATATTCTATTTTGTCAAGTTGTAAAGTAAAATCACCGATGAAAATTTGATCGCTTTATTTTGTTATTGAGTTTACTACACAATTTAAATTTGTTTTGATAATAATGGACCGATCATTTGCAAGTTCATCCTCAGGGCGGCACCATTCGCACCAACAGAAACGAGTCCAAGAGTGAGTGAATGAAAAAGCCGTCCATTGTTAGAGGGAGTGTACTATAATTATTCCTCAAAAGGGACAGAGCCGTTGTGTCTTGGATCATATTTTATTAAAAAAAAAGCCCCCCCCCCCCTGCAATATTCACGAGTCCGATTAAATTTTCAGACGAAACGTTGATTTTATTTGTCGAGTGAAATATGGCAATACTTTACCGGATTTACCATTTGAGCCAAAGTTCTTGCAAAGTCCCTTTATTTCGTTGAACAGGTATTTCAAAAAGAATTTTTACATTTTGATTGCTTTTTCCATTTAGATTCGTTGGGTACAGGCCATCCAGCCTTGAGAAATGCTTCAGATATGAATTGTTGACAGAACCCGACTTGAATGTGAAAATTGATCTTATCGACCCGATGACATATTATTCTGACCCCAATGACAAAACTCCGCTCGATCCAATTGACGAACAGCTCCTCGAGGATGAAAACTTGTCGCAATTAAATACCCGACGGTTTATCAATTTATTTTAATCATTTTGATGATTATTTATTTTCTTTAGATCGATTCAGCATCGAAAAGTCGTACCATGGATGAGAAAAACGGAGTACATCAGCACGGAGTTCAGTCGTTACGGAATTGGACAGACTGGGGCTGAGCGGCCTGACACCAAAATTGGATATGGAACGAAAAACCGAATCAAAGATGAAGTAAGTGTCAATTGCAAAACAACGGGGAGTTAATGAAGGGGTCTTTTGAGACGTGAAAAACCTCACATTCAGTCATTTGAATACAAAGACCGCGATTCACAAATTACGGCCATCCAACGAACTTTCGCTGAAGTTCAAAAGCCGATTCGTCACCACTACAGTAAAAAAGGAGTCACAGCGGAAGAAGAATATCCGATATTTCCCGATTTTGAGGTGAGTGAATTTGATGGGTAGTCAAGTTTTTCACATGTCTCTTTAAGTTATGGAAATACCCATTCGCCCAAGTGATTTTCGACGCCGACCCGCTGCCGTATTGCAAAGAGAATCGGGAGGAAAAACTAGTCGAAGCAATTATAAGGTGATGACCGGTTGGGATTTGCTCTTCTGAGTCTGTCATTCTGTAAACGGTGTGTTAACATTTTGTCACAGAGGTATGGTCGATACGGATGGCAATCAATTCGTCGGCTTTTTTGCTCCACTTGATGAAGCTCTCCAACAGCGTATGATAGATGACCAAGAAGAATTTGGGTCTTACAAAGCGGGAATGGAGTAAGCCAAATCAAAATCATTTAGAAAGGAATAAGTCTATTTCGAATATGTGTTTTCATTTTGTAGGTATCACTATAAACTAGAGCGCGAATACAATTGGGCGGTGCAAAACATTTCGACGAAGGGTTACGTGCAAGAGAACTATTTTTTGATTCGTCGTGAATCGATGTTCAATTACATTGAATTGGATACAAAAGTGAAGTTGACGAGACGATCCAAGCGCGGATTAAAGAACACCATTCTTTCGATTACCAACAGACAGATGAACAACAGAGAAACGGCTATTATGGTTTTGGATTTTAACATCTTAAAATGAAAAATTGCTTTATTAGTGCATTTTTTCCCTAAAAATATGCCCTTTAAAAATTATAAGGTCACCAATTTTTCCTTCACTTCTACCCTCCCGTTGTACAAATGAGCTGGAATTTTGACCATGAGTACCTCTCAATAATATTACGAAATGCACACAAAAAAAAAATCGAAACTGTTGAAAAATATTTTTTTTATGTTTTCACGAAAATCCATCCAGACTTGGTCAGATCACCACTTCATATCCAACTGAAAACCCGAAAATGGCATGAAACCGGGGTAGATTCGGGAAAAAGGGTGGCTGGAAAATTTTACTGTGAAAACGAAAATTCCCTACAAACATTGGACCCACTTTTGTGAAAAATTATATTTTTATTCTTCTACAGTGCGGGGGAGATATGCATGTTAAAATAACGGGAAGTGGTAGAAGTGAAGGAAAATTGGTGGCCCTGTAATTTTGTTACAGAGCATACGTGCCTTATCATCGTTTCAAAATATGAATATATATTTAATTCCCTTCCAGACAAACCGAACAAATCAACTTTTTGGTATAAACGAGGAAGAAACTGTGGAAGATGAGGAAGAAGAATCCCGCGAGAATATTGCAGATGAGGATGGTACTAGTAAAGAGGGGGAAGAGGAGAATGAGTCAATGGACCAAGAAAGGGATGAAGAAACGGCTGAAGACGACCACAACAAAGAGGTGGAGGCCGAAGAAAGTGAAGGCCAAAGCGAATACGAAGACGGGAGAGACAGAGAAGAAAAGGGAGAGGAGGAGCAGCTGAGGAAAGAGACGGAGCAGAAACGCTCTTCCGAGGAAGAAACTTCTTCCGAGTCGGAAGAAGAAGAAAGTTCCGAGGAAGAGGAGGAGGAGGAAGGATGAGATTCTTTGTCATTAAATTTTGTTTTAATTTAATTTATTTTATTCGTTTTTCAATATTAGTACATTATTTTTTTTTGTGTCTTATTAGTGTTTGTTTCTTCAATTTTATCTCATTTTACTATTTAATTGAATTAGTTTTTTAAATTTTGAGTATGGCTGACGATGAAGCTGAAACGTTCAAGCTTTGGCGCGTGCGTAAGACTGTTATGCAGGTGCGATAATTTAAATTGAAAAATTGGACACAGTTTATTTCTACACAGATGTGTCATGATAGAGGTTATTTGGTGACTCAAGACGAGTTGGACCAAACGCTGGACCAATTCAAGGAGCAATTTGGCGACAGACCTAGCGAACGCAGGCCTGGAAGAGGGGAGCTGACAATTTTGGTGGCCCATAACGACGATCCCACGGGTTTTTGAATGCTTTAAAAATGTTTTCTGACATGCTGTTTCCTAGATCAAATGTACGTGTTCTTTCCCGATGACCCGAAAATCGGCATCAAAACAATCAAACAAATCTGTCAACAGATGCAGGAACAGAACATCACTCGGGCAATCATCGTGGTCCAAAATGGGATGACACCAAGCGCGAAACAGGTGGCGAAAATTTGTATCGGCGGAAAGGGGGTGCGAATTTGTATATGACGCCACTGTTTACAATAAAGGCAATTGTTGACATGGCGCCCAAATACATCCTCGAACATTTTTTGGAAGCTGAGCTGATGATAAACATTACGGAACACGAGCTTGTGCCGGAACACGTGGTGATGAGCAGCGAGGAGAAAGCGGAATTGTTGGCGCGATAGTTAGTCTTCCGTACTAATTTTTTGATCCCCTATCAATTGTTTTAGCAAACTCAAAGACAATCAGCTGCCACGCATTCAAGTCAGTGACCCGGTTGCACGGTACTTCGGGCTGAAGCGAGGCCAAGTGGTCAAAATCATTCGACCGTCAGAAACGGCGGGCCGCTACATTACTTATCGACTTTGTAATTGATCAATGAATGCTTTATATGAGCGGTTGTCACTTGGATAAATTTGTTTTGCGTAATAATTGAATTTCATTGACCAGATCATTGTCCTCAGATATAAATATTTTGTGTTTTTTCAACATATAACTATAAATTTTCTTTGTATATATCTCCCTTCACTTATGAGTTCGTCTGTCCATCAGTTTACCTATTTAGGGTTCTTCCAACTCAATGATAATTTGGACAAAGGGATTGAGCTTTATTCCGATGGTCTGCCCCAAAGAACGATCGAGGAACAACTCATTGACAGTGCCGAAATGGCGCAATTAAATGGTGAATTGGTCCGCATCGATTGTATCGACCGAAATGTTTCCGATGAAATTGAATTGCGTCTCCTTTCCGGTGCCTTACAATTTGTTAATTTCAATTCGTCAATTCCTTTCGAACGAATTCCTTTGCACAAAATCAAGCACATTATTAGCTTTGAAAATGGACAAGGAGGTTTGAATGTGCTCTTGGTGGAGAGTTTTGCTTATTCGTCGGCCCATCGACATTGCTTTGGCAGCAAATGCCATTTATTGGAAACTCAACGCGGCGATGATGGCAGAGGAATGGCAATGGTGCAAGAATTCTGCCAAGGATTTAAGCAGAAATTTGAAGAAATTGTCATGAAATTGGCGGAGCAAAAATGAAGTTTTTCTGTAATAAAATTATTATTATTATTGTGGATTATTTTCCATTTATTTGCTTATGCAATAATTATATGTATTGAAAAGGGTGAATTTCCATTAATCTGTGTTTTTGCGATATGATGTCTTTTTCTTCCACCGAAAATTCGTTTGACGAGGGTAAATTTCTGTTGCAATTCGCTTTCAAAAAATTGCCCTTTGAAGTGCCGATGCCAATCGTTGGGACCGAGGTCGGCGGTGCCGTTGTCGTTGTCCCTTCTCCGCCGATGTCCCGCTCGACTTCGTCTTCTTCCTTCACGCGCCGTTCTTGGACTGAGTTGAAAGCTGACACAAACATTTCTGACGAAGAGTTCGGTTTGTACTGCAGGGCGGAGAGAAGAGAATAAATTGTGGCTGCTTTAGTTTCAGCGGATCAGTGGGGAATGGTCGGGCACGGCCATTCCCTTCGACGCAAGGAATTCGCGGACGATGACTCGACTTTCGGAGCATTTGACTGTGAAATTGTTGGTGTCGCGTCCGACGCATTCAAACGGAATTTGGCAAAAATGACAATTTTCGGGATTATCCTAGCAATGGTTTTCGGAAAGGTCAATTAAATGATAACAAAAGTCACTTTTTTAGAATTTAGACTTTTTACTTTTGGGATGATCCAACGAAAATTGACGAAATGAGCGAGGAAAATGCGACGAAATTGCGCTCGGAATTGGACAAAATAGTGACCGAAAAATGGGAATTTGAGCTGATGTTGGTGCAACTTCGAGAACAATTGGAGACGGAAAGAAAACAGCGAAATGATGCTGAAAAGGTGGCATTTGCGTGCTTTAAATTTGGAAAAATAAATACACGGTTCAAAAGTTAATATTCTTTGGGTAGGTCGCTACTATTACTACGGTGTGTTAATTTAAAATAAGACCATCCCATTGGATAACCAAACCAGTAAACGTGAAAATTTTTAGATTTTTTTTTTTTTTTTCTAAAAATGGGGTGATCTTTTATAAATTAACACAATGTAAGAAAAAACATCAAATATTTCTTTTCTTTTGTTAGAAATTATGGAAAGCGCACGAACAATTGGAGACGGAATTGAACGATCGAATTCGATTGGAGACGGAATTGGGGAAGACGCGGGCGGAACTGATGGAAGCGGAGGAAAAGGTGGCGGAGGCGGAAAGAGAGGCGGACGGAAAATGGATGGGTGCCGAAGGAATGGGGGCACTGAACAGAGCGTACCGCAAAGTCAAGCGGACGGAGTTGGCTCATGGCAAACTGAGGGTGGGTCAAAATGAAAGGCGTGAATTGGGGGGGGGGGCAATGAACGGAACAAACGGAGGAAAAGAAAATAAAAGTGATAAGAAAAGGGAGAGGGGGGGGGGGCATTGGAAAACGACCAAAAAAGGGTTGGTTGGTGAGAGTCTGGTGACTGTCATATTCAGTAAACAATCAACCCCTTTGGTATCGTCTCTTTCTAAAAAGGGACACTCATTTAGGAGACCTCCGAGTGGTGGGTGCCTTTGTTTTGGCGCGTGGTGCGTGTCACTTTTTTCAAAGAACTTTAAATGTTTGTCGGAATGCTCTTTCGATAGGACAATCAGAAGTGAATGCACCCATTTATTAATTGTAATTGTACATAAACCCGATTCCGCACCATTCACAGCTTCTGTTCCTTTGCTTTTATTCAAACAAAAAACAACACACACAGTAAAAGCTGTACAAATTTGTAAAATAAAATTAAATACGAAAATTTTCTCTGTCCGGCTTTTCGTGAGTGATCACTGATCAGAATCCCTCCTGAATTATGTTTCTATATTTTGCTGGGGGGGGGGGGGAGAGGGGAGACGAAGGGATCGAAATTAAAATTCGAATTGGTTATACAGTATTACCTCTCAATGTGTCCCCTCCCCCACTTTGTGATTCGTCGTTGGATAGTAGCGATATGAAAATCCGCCATTTGTGACTGGTTGAGGAAGGAACGGCGGTTGGAGGCGGAGGTGGCAACGGTGTAAGATTAACGGGCAGAAGAAGAGGACGATGGGGCGAAGATTGGGACGGAAAAGTGAGAGGATGGGGAGGAGAGGAGAGACGAGACAAAGCTAAATGAGGGCATAATTAAGGGTCAACCAAACAAAGGTATTTTCCCTTAAATGCTTACTCACCCCCTTCCCCCCCCCGCCCTCGGCTATTTGCTTTGTTCTTTTGCCCACCAAATTCCCTGCCGGTCCCTCCCCCGTTTCTGTCCGTCCCCTGTCCGTCTCTCTCCAATGCCATCATTCTCATGCCGGTCATCCCTCCGTCGTCCTTCTCCATCTTTGCGCCTTTACCCGCTGTTCTTCCGCATGGCAATGCCCTCTTCCACGAGTTCAGTGTCTTCGGCGACAGCATCCACAGCCCCGAGGCCATCCCCGCGGTTAATTCCATCGTCGCGCCCAGCACCTTTAGACGAAAGCCAACAAAATATTTTGTGCATTTTGACTTTTCACAATCGACCAAAAATATGGATTGACCTGCAATTGGCCTGGGGGCTGTTCAGGCCGAACGCATTCCCCGGAGAAGGCGCCCCCGCGCAATTTACAGCCGACGGTGTGCGGAAGCCATTGGACGAGCACTGACAAATAATGGAAATCGCACGCGGAAGCGACCAGCGAAGGGAACACGAACAAAAGGGCGAAGACGCCCATTTTGAACAGGAACTTGTCCAGCTTGGATGTGTCTGTCCCCTGTTGTGTTGGAAAGAATGGCATTTCCTCCATTCTTTGGCATTTGTCCCCTTTCTCCTCTCACCGACCCGCAGTCTGAAGTGGTTCCGCTCTTTGCACATTGCGGAAAACCCCGCGAGAATGAGGTACAGCCCGAGCAGCGTGGACACCGACCGAGGCACAACCCAAAGCCACAAAAGTGCGCTTTCGTCCGCATTGCCCACAGAACAGAGGCCGCTGAGTTCAGAGGCGTCAATTCGATCAGTGCAAAGAGTAAAAGTTGCGAGGGATGCGGGGACAGTCCACGCAAACAAATGGAGCTGAACGGAACGCCGACCGATGGCCTCCTCCGCCCATTTGCGTGCCGCCGACAAATACCTTCGGGGAAGGGCCATCAGCAGGGCGAATTGAAAGGGCGACCATTCATTTATTCGCCCTTAACGTCCGTTTTGCGCCCTCGCCCCAATTTTTGACCTTTGCCTTACCAAGTAAAGGTGAGTGTCAACCACCACATGGAAGCGGCCAGCGAAAAGTAAAAATGGAGCAAAAAGGAGAGAAAGCAAAGCGAAGGGAGTGAAAAAGTGCCGGAGAAAACACCGGCGGAGTTTGGCCCATCCAACAAAAGGAACTTAGGCCCTGAGGGCATTTGGACGCAGGCAATGGCATCGAACCCGAACAGCGAACGGAGCAAATGGGGGAGGGAGGAGAGTAGCGAACAGAGTGCCAAAAAACAGACGGACCTGAGAAAAAAGCGAATACAAAGGCGAAAGTGGGGGGAGAGGGGCAAAGACCGGTAAGAACCTGCTTCAGACTTTAGAAATATTTTTGATAAAAATAATTAGGTATGTATAGTTTGTTGAAACTCTATCTCGTCAAAAAATAGGGTCCGAATCGGTTCGTCGCGTACGTTTTGTCCCGGGGTTTTCGTCGCCCCAAGTTCATCAGGCGAAATGAAACATTCCGCGACGAAAAATCTCCGCTCACGAAACGTCACAGGGCAAAAACGTCGCTGGAAAAAAATGCCAAAACTGAGACTCCTTCCGAAAAACTCCAAAAATTGTCTGAAAGTAATTTTAAAAATATGAAAACATTTTTTCTATTTTTTTAGAAAAAACAAAATTCTTAGTATTTGTATCCAGCGACGTTTTGTGTTCTATGACGTTTCAGCCAGTTGACGAAAAATTATTTTCTGGCTTTCTGAGAAAGTTCTTAAGAATTTAGCCTCAAAAAGTATAAAACGGGCGTCATTCCCAATAGCCCAACTGCTGAAAAAAGGGCCAATCCAACCCCTCCAAAAAGTCCTATTTATTTTTTATTCTTTCCAAAAGCCAACAGATTCCCCTTCCCTCCCTTTTTCCCCCACCGTTAACCTTCCCCTTCCCTCGGTCTCTCCTTTCCCCACTTTTCCCATTTCTCTCCCCCCCCCCCCCTAAAATCTTCGACGCAATATTTCTTTTCCCAAATGGGTTTCTTCCTCAATTTGAATAAATAATAAATCAACCACCTAAGTGGAAGAGATAGGATGTGTTTCTCTCTTTACCAATACTCCTCAGTGAGTGCCCCCGGGGGATCCGTCGGTCCCTTTGAATCGACAATTTTATCGGCCCTATCTCTTCCCGAAAATTTCCCTTCCGCTTCTCTGTCAGCCGTAATTTATTTCAATTGACAATTTTTTTATTACGAGGAAAGAAAATCTTAAGGAAACAAAGAAAAAGATTTGTTGTTATTCTCTTAAGTGAGGTTTGGCGCCCCGACCCTTTGGGGAAGGGTCGTCCGCCGGAGATGTGGGGGATGGCTCACTCATTGGTCGGCGAGCGGGGGGGGGGGGGGGAGGTAGGGGGGTAGGGCCAAAAAAGTCGGTGGCGACATTACTCTAAAGAGAGAGTGCCAAATGACCGATCAACTCCCATTACTGATCATTCTTTGCCCAATTCAATTCACTTGCCTTTCCGGGAAGGCAAAGCGGCGGCGATCGATGCAAAAGGAAAAGACGGCAAAAGATGCAATGGAAACGTTTAGAAAGGCACACATCATCAGCCAAAGACGTGCCTTTTCCTTCAGATCCTTAAGGGGGGGGGGGGGTCCGAGGGAGTGCCAAAGGAAAGGTGAGTTGGCACTAAACGTTAATTTACATCAAATGATCATTTTGGGAGGGAATGCCAACGGATCAAAGAGTTAATAGTCAAATGTTGTTTTATTTATCTGTCTACTCGCCTTTTTGAACATTGTGCTCTTCTCACAACGAAAGGCACACTTCGCCCCCGCGTCGGCCGGGTCCAAGTCCACCAAATCCTGGGGGCACTCGGGCATTGGCACTTTTTTTTTGGCGGGTCCCGTATTGTAGGGCGATGTCCGTTCGGATGTGGTCGGCTCGGGGCGCATGCACAATTCGGGGGAGACGGGGAAACGGGAACAGTTGAGAACGGGGGGCCAGGGGAAGTCGAACTCGTGGAAAATTTTGATGCAATCGCGTCGAACCTTAAAGAAAAACACAGCAAGTTAAAAATGTCAAAATGGAAAAGTGAAGAGGGCGAATAAACGACGACCTCTTCACAGACGGAACGGCACGAAGTGACCGCCTGAGGCAATTGTTCGGGACACATTGGCACGAACACGGAGCAGACGAAGAAGAGAATGTGCGGGGAACATTTAGTACGGATCAGCGGCTTGAAGTGTTCGGTTTGTGATTGAAGCTGAGTTGGAATTGGTCAGAAAAAGAGGTTGCCTTTTGGGCACTCACACTTTGAGGGTCCAACCCATCGATGAACGGATTCGGAAGAGTCGTCCGATTGTAAGGGATGTCACGGCACAGCGGAACATCGATGGGATGGCACAGGGGGGCCTATATATGAACTCAACCGGCTTTTTATTTGGCAGTTATTTGCAACTTGCTCCGCCCTTCTCCTTCCCTAATTTCCCTTTCATTTGTTTCCAACCGACCTTGACCCTCTCAAAAATGGATGACTGACGCAGGGGCGAATTGTCGAATTGGGAAAGGTGGGGGAGAGCAAAGGACGAAGGGGAGAAAAACAGTGGCAAAAGAGGGAACAGCAGAAAAAGGGACGGCATTATCAGCGGGAGAGATTGGCACAAGCAAAGCAAAAAATAACGAAATTAATGATGCCTAATGAAAAATTTGTTTGAAAAGAAAGGGAAAACAAACCCAAGTGACGAAAAGGAACGGGGGGGGGGGAGGGGAAGTCATCCCAAGTGAAATGAGAAACATCGGCGGATTGGGTTTTGGAAGCGGACAAACGGAAGGAAGTAATTAACGACGGATTGGCGAGGGCGGAGGCTTAAGGGAGTGGCCGATCATTAAACAGAGAAATAAGCCAATCATTTTAAGATTTTAAACTGGAAGGCTAACACAGAAAAACAGCGGAGTATGTTGAGAAACTTACACATTTTCAACAAATCACACAATAAAACGGGGAAAGTACAATAAAATTTCAAAAAGAGGAGGGAAAATACGTGCCCATTTATTAATAGCCATAGTTAAAATCAGAGAACAAAGATGTTTCTTAATGTATTGAATGCCAAAAAATGCATATTTTGAAGCATAGAAAGGAAGGGCAAAATTAGCATGGCACAAAAAAGAGTGGGTGAAAAAAGGGAGAGAAATTGAGATGAAAAAGCAACAAATGCAAATCGGGGGGAGGGGGGAGGAGAGCTAAGAATATGGGACAGAATTCAAAATGCCATCACCGTCAATCATCACAAGCAAAGCGAAGGGGCGGGGGGAATACGGAGGGGCGGGGGACTGACCAATTACGCCTGGCCATCTGAGTCTCAGCCAAGTTTTGAGTGCAATAAAATTTTTAAGTTTGGTATCAGATCAGGGATGTCCTTTTGCCTCTGGCTCGGCGCCACAATTCTGGATTTTCGAAAGGACATCCCTGTATCAGATCTTAGAGCTTTATTAAATATTCAGGTCACAAATACATTTTTATAAATGAAAAATAACAAAAAAAACAGATTTCACAGTTTTCAGTTGGGTTTTTTCTTAAAATTATCCCGGATTTTTAATGATATTTTCTAAACAAATTAAGCTTGCTCCGGATGTCGTAGGATGGAGGGAGCATGCTCGTAAGGGGTTCCGGTTTACCTTAATTCTCGGGTAACGGGATAGTTTACGGTGCCAATTCATGGCGTTTTTGGGCACGACGGATCCCTAGGGAAAAGAGAGGAGGGTGCAGAAGGATAGAGAGTATGAGGAAGGGACAGAAGCAATGGAAGCACCGGCGGGAGGCAGAAGAGGCGGGACAAGGAGAGGGAAGCAGAGAGAGAGAGAGAGGGGGGGGGGGGAGGTGAGACTATTTAACAAAACGAAAGATGCATGGCGGGAAAAGGGGGTGGAGTCCTCCCCGCCTATGGGTGGACGGAGGCGCGAGAGATGCGATGACCAAAAAACCAAGGCGCCTTTAGGGGCGAAGGCGATGAAACGAGGGGGGGGGGGAGAAAAAGTGATCGGACGGACGGACGGACGGTCACCTCCTTACCACACTCGTCACAGATAAAAAGTAATGGAAACATTTGCAAAATAAGAGGAAAAGGGACAGAAAACTATGTAAAGAGAGAGAGAGAGAGAGGGGAAAAGGAAATGGGAGAAGAAAGAAGAGAGAGTGAGAGGAGAGACAGATAGAAGAAGAGAGGCGGGGAGGGGGGGAGTTGGCGGGTAGCGCAACAATCAAAAGAATAACCTGAGAGATAAAGAGGAAAGGTGGTATTGATGGATGACGATGGCCAGAAAAGGGAGTGCATCGGTTCGGGATTGACAATTTATAAAAGAAAAGTGAAAAAGAGGGGGAGGGGGGGGGGAAAGGAAAGGACAAATGGAAAGACAGTGGTTTGAAATGAGAAAATTTGAAAAGCAAAGTGAGTGTTAGCCAACTTTAAGGTGTCATCGCATTTCGGGGAAGGGAAAGGAGCAGCGCATTTTTCTCCTCCAAATTCACTCCCTACGAAAGACCCTTTTTTTATTTGGCTGCAAAAAAGTGCAGATGGACGAAGGAAAAACAGCAGGGGGAAAGAAAACGCATTGAATGGGAAAGGGCAATAAAAATGAGAGGGGGGGGGGGGAGGGGGAGGGGGGAGGGGGAGGGGGGCAATTGGATATTTGGGCAAGGAAGGCGAGGGGGGAGGTGGACAGGGTGGGAAGGGCGGTGGAAGAAAATACACAACGCCGGGGGAAGGGGCATTTCGCGAGGGTCAGCGGCTAGAGAGGAGTCTTCCGCCCTCGGCGCTCCCTTTCGGATAAGCCCATTCCCCCGTTTTGTTTGTTAGACATATGCCAATTTGACGAGAAGGCAAATCTATGAGAAAGTATTTTTGTTCATTTGTCAAAGGAAAATCAATGCGGAAGGATTGTCAGATCAAAACATTCTTCAATTCCTGTAGCTGATCAGTCTTCGCTTTCTGCTCAATCAGCTCGATAAATGCCCTCCGCCCGACTTGGCACTGTTTTTGATATTTTTTGAGATCCATTCCATTCCGTCCTGATTATTCGACCCTCAGTTTGGCAAATCCCCTCAATCCACCTTTATGCCTTCGCCCGACAGTGCCGAACACGCCTGAATCTGCCATGACCTGTCCCGAATCTTCACCAATTGGAGTCCACCGGCAATTTCACTCGCTTTTGCCGCTGTCAACAAATCCTAAACAATGAAATAAAGCATTAGGCGTATTGCTGCAGGACGTTGGCACTTGTTTGTTGGCAAAGATCAGCACCTAAGGGGGGAAAACCGATAGAAGGGCACTTTTCAGAGGGAGTGCCCACTCACCGGCACATTCTTCAGCTTTTCCTCCTCCAACAGTTCCGACAATTCCTAAATGCCCAATGTCTCTCTTTCCTTCGCTTTTTTCTTACCATTGCCGTCTCATCGAATCTTTTTCTGTCGGCACTGTCGATCACGTAAATGAGAACCTTTGACAAACAATGCACAAATGCTTTTTTGTCTTAGTTTTCTGCTCACTTACGTCGGTGTTGTCGAAGTAATTCTTCCAATACGGCCGAATCTTTCGTTGTCCGCCAATGTCCCACACATTCAGTCGCACATCGTCTGCCATAACACTGAACGAAAAGGCTATTCAACACTGGGCGAAATTGCTAAGGCGGACATTGGTCGACCTTTTTATGTTGAAGCCTTGGGTTGGACTGATGTGAGACGCCTCCTCAAAAGGGGGGGGGGGGGGGGGGGGAGAATGGTCATTTGTCGGTTGTCGGGGGGCGGGAGAATGGTCAGGGGGTGGTCATTTTCAAAATCTTTACCGTGCCGCCCCCCTCCCGCCCCCCCCCCCGGGGATAGCACACCTCCGACGCCAATTTTTTCAAAATGGTCGTTTTGCCCGCATTGTCCAACCCCAACAGCAAAATGCGCAGTTCGCGCCCCTGCTGATGTTTGAACTTGCGAAGAATGCCCAGCAAACCCTTAATAAGGATGAAATTTACAATAGAAAAAACAATAGGAATACGAACGACCATTTCGGCACTTCAGCTTAGTCGATCGCAAAAATCATTCTTTGGAGAGAGACTTCGGCGAAAGTGCCAATCCGTCGAAAACCGTCGCCATGGAAACGGAGGAGGAAAAAGCAACGGAACGAAGAAAAGCAAGCACCAACCGCGAAATAAATGATAGAACGTTGACATTTTATGAACCAAAAAAAACGATTGTCGTGACATTTTTTTTTTTGAATTGTTTGAAATATTGAACTAAGCTTTTTTTCTTAAAACCCTTAATATATTTAATCTTATTGATGAATATTGAAGACAAAATCAAAAAATTTAAACGCAGAAATTCTTCTTTTGAGCCCCTTTCTTCAAAGCATATAAGCAAAAAAATATATTAAAAAACACATTCGTAGCATGGGACGCGGATTTGGCCAGGCGGATTTTTGTTGGTTTTACGCCGATGTTAAATTTAGAGAAATGCCGGACAGATTTCGTCTAAATATTGGATAAAAAAAAACTATTTCCCGTAAGCTCATTTGTTTTATTAGAGAAGCAGCACACATTGATATTCAAAGCACATCATCAAAAATAAACGAGTAATTTGTTATGATTGTGCGAATGGACGGGCGAATGAATGGCCTCTGTCAAAAAGCCGACACAGCAGCATCATTCCATCCCTCCCCTCGCTTGGCCTGAGTTTGCCATGTCACAGTTCGTCTTTGTTTGTCCGTTTGCCTGACACAACTTTTTTCAGATCGTCAACTAAAATAAAAAAACAAAATAAGGTCAAAGTTTCCAAATGTCATTACTATTTCTAAAATTATCCTAATCGATAAAGGGAGGGGGGGGGGACAAATTCTTTAATTTGGAATGCTTCAGAAACTAACTTGTAAGTTGGCCCGAACTTGCCCTAAAAGATGCTGGGCCGTGTCCCAAATTCCTAGGCCTGGTTTTGGGTCGGTTGGCTAGCCCCTTGGTCAATAATCCATCATGTCCAACCACTCCATTGTTTTGCCTACCCAATTCTCCTCGGCTCTTCAATTCCGCGGTGCTCTCCACCGAGCGTAAATCTCCGACGATCTGCCGGGCCTTCCCAAAATACACTTCGTTGAGTGTCGCTCTCATTTTGCTCTCTTGGTCCTGTTAACAGAAATCGTGCAAGTTATCTACTGCGTTCATTGGCCCACTTCAATCATTTTGCCGATGTTAGCCAAGTGCGGGTTTTGATCATTCACAGCATTGTCCTGTTCCGTCTGCCGGGTCAGTGATCCACCAAGGTCAATGGTGCCGGTCGTGGTCGGGTTTTGGGTTTGAAGCCACAGCATCACCGTGCTGGTCAATTTGTATTTGACAAATTTCGACGACTTAATTTTGAAAGAAATGCCAGTCCCCAACTGTCCACCCCCTCCCCTCGCCCACTTTCGTCTTCTCGTTGACTTCGAGCACGTGAATGGAGTCCCAACACCCCTTAACTCCCTGCCTTCCCGACAATGAACTGTCCGTCTCCTTCTTGAGCAGTACGACACCCGCAAATCCGTTGTCAATATCCCACAGGTAAACGCTAGACACTCCGCCCTCGAAATACCTTTAAAAAATTCAGTGAAAAGATTTTATTTTTTGGTTTATTAAAAAATTTATAAGTATTTACATGTCGCGATACGCCTCGAAAGCGGCGTTCACTTCAATTTCCAATTTTCGAATGCTATCGGAGGGTGAAACGCCATCCTCAAGCGGGGGGTCGTAAGTGTTGGTCCAAGGCGACCTGTAATCGCAAAAATGGAATTTCAGTGAGAAATCGTCAAATTTAATTGCGTTAACACTCGGGAAATACAAAAAATGACCTGTAACTGTCACCATCTCTGTTGTAATCTTAAACAACATCAAACGAAATGAGTTTAAAAACCAAACCAACCGCAAAGCAAATACTCTCTTCCCGTCGTTTTGTCTAAACAAATCAATGTCTTTTCTTTCTCATTTTCTCAGATTCACTCGTTGTTCCAATTACCAACCCTTCGCCACTTTGAGCGGCTGATCAACAGCAGTAAGCAGAGACTCGCAAAGGTCGGGCGCAAGTGCAATCAAATCGGTCAAATGCTTCTCACAGTTTTGTGGTGGCAAACGCCGCATCAGATCGAGGCTCGAGTCAAGTCGTAATTCACTACTCTGAAGAGTTGGGTTGGAATTTTCGGATAGACGATGAAACGAACCATCACTGAAGTAAGTGAATGAATAGCCGAGAGTAGAAAATAAACTGACGAGAGCTGGTCCTGACAGATTTTCTTGTTAGTCGAATTTGGAAGAAAGAATACCTAATTGAGAGTAATAAACAAAATAAAACATTTTTATGCTATGTTTGGCTTATGATTTCAAACTTCAAACCCATAAATTGACTAAAAGCACAAAAAACCGGGCAATCCTGTAGAATGGGGTCCCTAATCAAGGATGTCCTTGGCAAAACTCAAAAACCCGGCAAACCTGTTCAAATATCAGGCAAAAACCCGGCAAAAATTTTCAAAAATAGGCAAAAAAATAAGGCAATTTTTAAGCCAATAATTCAATGTAAAATAACGTAAAAAAATTCAAATAGCATATTTATCACCACTTTTCACCTGTTTGAGCAAATTTGGCAATGAAAGAAGTTAACAATGAGCATTGGGGCACGAAAATTTTGAATTAAATTTTCCGATTTTTGTGTTTTTTGAGAAAAATTTTGAGTAAACATACATAGGCGAAAAGAAATCTGGTTGCAATAGAATGACTGGAAATAAGAAACACGGCAAAATAAGGCCAAAAGCCCAAAAACCCGGCAACTTCAAAAACCCCGCACGGACCCCTAAAATAAGGCAAATGCCTTATTTATAAGGTAAAAGGATATCTCTGTCCCTAAATTAACGGTAATACTAAGGTTTGTCCCCCCCCTTTTTCTTAATTTTTTTTTTTTTGGTTATATGTAAGTCATAGAAAGTATGTCTTAAGGGGTTTTCGGAGTTGCTGATCACGAATGGACGGACCCCCATTCGTTTCGGGCCAATTCGTTTTAGCCCGATTCGTTTTTTGTCTATATAATTACGTGTGAGTCCAGACAGTGATAAGTTAGACAGTCCTTATACTTATAACACGTAAAAAACGAATCGGGGTAAAAACGAATTGGCCCGAAACGAATGCGGTATTTACCATCACGAATATGACATACATCCATTTTGCCAATTCCCAACCCCGGGCCTGAATTCGAACAAAAAATTGAAATTAAAAAATTTTATTTTTTGACTTATTCTTCGAGTGCGGGTTCAGGGTTGGGAATTGGACAAAATGGATGTCGTATTCGTGATCAGCGACGCCGAAAACCCCTTAAGACATACTTTCTATGACTTATAACCTGAAAAAAAAAATTTTCGAAAAAATTAACTTTGCTATTTTGGGCCGAGGGTAAAAGTGAAGAAAATTGACGTAGTAGTTGAATTTCTATAATTATATTTATCAATCGATCCTCTAGGTCTGTAACAAACGAATCCGAAACAATTTTTGGCACTTATGTAGCGGAGAGTGTTAATTTGAAAACAATAGGGGGGAGGGACCCTTTTGTTTTTTTCAACTAATTTTTTTTTTCAGAACTGGCCAACCCAATGTCATTCATATCTAGGGTTGGGAATTATATTTACGAAAAATCCTAAAATATTTAAATAAATATTTACTAGAAAAAGTTAAAAATATTGACGAAAATACTGAAAAAGCCTAAAATATTGGAATAAAAAATACAATTTTGCAGTGCAAAAAATCGAAATGGCGTTTTATAAATGTAGATACAGTCACGGTCAAAAGTATTGGAACAAAATTTTTTTTTTCGAAAAATTCGATTTTCTCAAAAATGAAGGGTGGGAAAAAAGTGTTCTTTACACCAAAAGAAACATCAATTAGTGCACTAACAAATACCCAAAAAATGCCCCGATAACATTCCCTTTTGACAATGAGATCGGCCACGACCCAAAAAGCCCCCTTTTTTGGTGGGACAAAAGTAATGGAACAAAATGTTTAATCAATGAAAATCAATATTTTGAGTGTCCAGAAAATCTAAGAAAATTCATGCTAGTATAACTTTTGGTACTGATCAAAAAACTTAACTACACCAACTCGACCAGATCACTCTTTCATAAAGTTCTGAAAACCCAGAAATGGCTTGAAATCTGGAAAATTTTTGAAAAAAATTCCTAGGGGGTACGAGTAGGGCCATTAGAAAGAGGCTAAAATTCTCTACAGAATTGCTTTTGGTATGGTGGCTCTATGACTTGTCTCAGCGGCTGATCGGGACGATGCTAAAACTGTCATTACAAAAATATTCATTTTTCGGTCATTTTCCACTGAAATACTGTAGAAATCAGTCATTTTTGGGGTAACCGAATTTGACACCCTATGTCCTTCCATGGGGACAAATGGTAGAGCCACCATACCAAAAGCAATTCTGTAGAGAATTTTAGGCTCATCGGGGCATTTTTTGGGTATTTGTTAGTGCACTAATTGATGTTTCTTTTGGTGTAAAGAACACTTTTTTCCCACCCTTCATTTTTGAGAAAATCGAATTTTTCGAAAAAAAAAATTTTGTTCCAATACTTTTGACCGTGACTGTTAGGATAAATAAATCTAATAAATCGGCAAGCAAATTTCTTCACTGGTTACAGTTGCAAATAAGGTACTTTTCAAAATTCTCAGGCAAAAAAACTCATACGGTTGTCAGACAAAAAAAAAAAATTGTAAAAAATCAAGAAATATTTTTAAGATTACAAGCAAAAAAAAAACATAGGGTTCTAGTTGACTGCCTACCATGACTTTATATTTTTTGAAATCCTTAAACATTTCCTAGTTGCTTTCCATTTTTGTAGACCCAAAACATCAAACAATGTACTCAGGGAAAAATACGGAGAAAAACCTAAGCGGTTTAAATTTTTTTAGCAGAATGTCCAAAGGCCAAAAAATTCATGCGCCAATTCAGCGATTGAAACTAGGCGATCATATGTATAGATAGATTAATGAATAACAAACAAATCATTATATATTTTTAACATTACTAATTTCTTAAGTGGAAAAAAGCTTATTTTTCGTTTGTCAGATGCTGTCGAGTACATAAGATGAACTTAATAAAAATTTATTGTTTTAATTTACTTTTTACTCAATGAAAGTTGCAAAAACAATTAAATAAGAGATTTGACAATCATTTTACGTTGCGCATCAAATTGAAAATTGTTTGCAGTAAACTGACAACTTTTATAGAATTTGTTTGCCGAGTCGATCTTCAACTGGTGTGCCTAAATACTATAATATTATCGTTATGGAATTGGTTTATGCCTTTTCCAAAAATTCGCTCTCAGGGATTGCAATCGTATCGATGTCAATGCTTCCTGAAACACCGCCCCCATGGCGCGCTCTTTCGTATACAATGTGCTCGTTGACTAATTGTTTGAGCAAAAAAAGCAACAAGTCGTTGTTGTCGCGCTTGTAACTGAGTTGTTTCCAGAACTTCTGCATTTTTAATTTATTATTATTTCTTTCGGTGCTTAATTAACCAACCTTTTTCATTTGACGCATGACCGATGCCTGTGAAATACCAAATGTAAATATAGTCAAATAAAGGTGGCCCACTTTCTGAGTGCTGATAAAGCATTGCAACAAGATTTTCATTGAAATACTGACATCGTCATCGTTAACAAAGTTTCGCAAATGCATTTTGGCATGCGCTTCAGCCATTCGAATGATTGACTCCACGTTCCGAATGGTAATTGCAACAGATCCAGTCTCCTGCAGAGGGACAAGCAAAGCAAAAGATTAAAAAGGCTGTTTCTCATACGTCCGACTCTTTTCGCAGGTCACTATACAATTTTGAGATGCGTTCATCGTCTATTTCGAGTTTTGGATGGATGTGATCACGTGCATAAATAAGGTACTTCCTCAGCAGAGATAAGGGGATTAATTCAATGCCTGTCATGGAGTCGATTTCAACCTTAAAAACCGTTATCTTCTCATTTTCTATTTCTTGTTACTGTATTTTGCTCATTTTCTTGTGCTTCTGCCAAATTATGTTGTACATCCGGGTGCATTTTCGTATGATTTCTTATCACGAAATCGGCCATGTGTTCATCATCAACTGGGTCAGCTTGGTCACGCATAACACAAAGAATATCGAAACGACTGAGAATCGGTTCGGTCAAATCCACGTTGGCCGAAAAAGTTCGAGATGAGTCATAGCGGCCACCAATTGGATTCGATGCAGCAATAACAGTGCAACGAGCTTTCAGTGAGGTGACAATGCCCGCCTTCGAGATCGAAATGGACTGCTGCTCCATTGCTTCGTGAATGCTTGTCCTATCCTGCTCGTTCATTTTGTCAAATTCGTCGATGAGACAAACGCCGGTATCCGCAAGAACCATTGCACCCGCTTCCAACGTCCATTCTCTAGTGATGGGATGACGCTGCACATATGCAGTGAGGCCAACAGCCGATGCGCCTTGTCCAGTGGTCAGCACAGACCGAGGTGCCAAATGGGACACGAAGCGAAGAAACTGCGATTTGGCAGTGCCAGGGTCTCCACAAAGGAGGACATTGATGTCTCCTGAAATATACGATGCAAGGATTCTGTCGTGTACAAGGTCGTTTCGCTAAACAAATACTAGGTCGTACCATAAAAAAGGGCGCTTTTTAATATGATGAAAAAAAAAAACTAAGAATTAAATTTTAAGATTATTTTTTTACGGAGTCATTCTGTTTATTAGAGTGTTCTCGTCATTTTAACACCAAACTTTATATGTTTACCCTTTTTTATCAAAAGTTATGACCCAAAGAAGGACCAGTCCTAATGAAAAAATTTACACCCCTTTACACCTCCAATTCTAAAACGGGGTTAATGTGTTGGAAGCAATCCGAAACATTAATGGTCCAATGGGCAGGGTGTTATCCTGTGTCTGACTACAAAAAACAGAATCCAGAATGTAAGCACAGATAGAAATGGCACAAAAGGTAAACTAGGCTCTGGAAAACCGACTACTGAGGACAATGCTTCCTGAGGTTAAAGCAGCAGCCGGATACTTCTTGCACTGAATGTCAGTGGGACATTGCTCTATGAATATGGCATGGCTTCGGTTTCGAAAAACTAGCCAAAAGTCGAGGAGGACCAAATTGGTTACGCGTTGTCAGACGGATGAACAGAAGCAGAGACGGCTGGACCTGTGTCTTTCGAACATCGCCAGACACAGGAGGGGTCAAATACTCAGCCAGATTGTTACATGAGATGAAAGCCAGATATGTTCTGGTGACATGACACCAAAAATGCTTGGCAGAAGAAGGATAAAAGACCTCCTTTTGGCCCACCGCCCAATCCACCCCAAAAAAACGGGTGTTCTGCAGTTTTTTGGTCAGCCCTTTGGCCAAAGTAAACGGAATTGCTGCCAACCGGTGCCCTTTTGAAGATTAAAGGATATATTAACCAACTATGGGCGGTGGTTATTGTATACCACATCCGACATGAGTTGGGCCAATTGATTGGCCCCTACTCTCCCCCCCAAGAAATGCCCCTACAGACCACTCATTTTTGACCACCCAGAATATCTCGACCACTTTGAATTGGAAAGTGCTACCCCGCCCGTCTTGTTCTCCTGACTTTTCTCTATCAGAATGTCGCTTATTTTTTTCTTCCAAAATTTTTTACGGGGTAGGTGCCTCACTGAATATGCTGAGGTCGAGGAAGCTGTTGGGCAATACCTCACCTCAAAGACCGACCCAGACTTTTTCCTTGAGAGGATTCTCAAACTTATTTCCCGTTAGAGAAAGGTCAAAACCAATCAGGGAAACTATTTTGATAAGTGGAATTTACATTACTTTTGTTATCATTGGTATTTTTGATTTTTAGTTCATAAATTTTTTTTTCTCAAAAAGCGCCCATTTTATGGTACGACCTAGTAAAAGCTCTTGTGACAGTCAAAACTGAAGAAATATACGACCTAGTAAAAGCTCTTGTGACAGTCAAAACTGAAGAAATATAGTTTTTTTGAGTGGTTATCCTCTAGCGGGAATTGCGAAATTCCTTATGGAAAAGTTAGTGCAGGTCTTTGATTGAAATGAATTCTCCGATCTCAGTGTCTTCAGTGAAAGTCTGTTCCCTAAGTAATTTTTCTTTCATTTATTTTTTTATGATACGAGTTTGTATAGTAGAAAAGATCATTGTCAGAGGATGTGAAAAGCAATCTCACCTCGAATGTTGTGCTTTCCTTGTGGGTTTTTTGCTTCTCCACCAAAAAGGGCCAAAGCAATTGCTTGCTTCACTTCTGCATGCCCATAAATGTTCGGTGCGATACTGCAGAATATTTGTTGGGCTATTTTCGGGTGCTTTGATAATTCGTGGATTGCTTTGATGTCCTCATCCGTGAGCGAATCCGACTCGATACGATCCTTTCGTATGATATGATTAGCAATGATCACTGTGTTGAACACAGGAAAGCCCTGACGCGAGTTTAAGGACCCATCATAACCATTAGAGTAAATACCAGTCAATTCCTGAAAAAATTAAGAATTAAATATGATAGAGAGAGAGAGATTCACAATTTCGTCTCCAGGTTTGCAAGAATCGCACAAATCGCCCAGCAAAATCACTTCCTTTGAGCGCGGAAGTCGCCCCGCCGCAATCAAATTCGGACTTTCTTGGATGCTCACTCGTTGATAATTGTGATAAATTGTCTCTTCAGTATTCAATTCAAATGGTCCACGACTTTGACATGAAGGGCAAGTGCTCGGTTTTGTCTCTTCGTCCTGACGCTGAACAAACGGGCCGAGAACATATGAGCACGTTTTGCAATCATATTTGACAATCCCAAGTTGCGGAAGAATACCCGTGGTGATGGTCACAACACCGGCGGTTTTTATGAGCATATTCAAGTGCACTTGGCGCAACATGCGAATGTCTTCCTCCATCGGAAGGTTTTTGATTCTGACCTTCACCTCAGTGGTAATCCGATGGTACCACGGGAAAATGGAAACAACAACAGTTGTGGCAGCGCGATTCAAACTTTCGAGCACCTTGAGTTTTGAGAATTACTAAAATATGAGATTTGAAAATAAACTTCAGTTGGAGCCTCAGGTAAAAAATAAGTAATGTCCGGTTCTCCCGCTTCGTGTGCAAGGTCGTTGTAATCCACTTCAAGTGATTCGCGATTCTCGGCGACCATGTGTTTAATTGCTTGTACATATTTGTTTTGTTTGCTAACCGTATCTTTAAAAATACGCAAAAATTTGCAGAATCTAAATAAAATAAGTAAATTATCCTTTGCTTTTGTATGGGACTGACTGTTAGAAGGCAATGTTGTTTAACCCGTACTAAAATATTTTAAAAATTAATCCAAAAAATAACTTTGATATATTCAGGCTCACAATCAGCAGCTAATAGTAAGAGCCCATTACTTATTTTTAGGGCTAAATCAAAAGATGTAACGACGCGCACCCTCCTGCTGGAATTATGAAATGGCACTTTGTTCGTCCTCTATTACCTTTTCTCAACCTCTTTCGCTATAACTTCTTCCTTGACATGTTCTCGCGTTGGTCTTCCGCGCGGATTTTCAATGATATCTATGCGAATGTCCTCTTCTGTCTGTTCTCCGCTGATCGACTGCTCATCGGTACCGCGTCGCTTCCTCCGTTGCATTAAATGAATCCCCTCCTCGTCTCCATCTTCCCAGTAAATCTCAAGAAATTGCAAAAAAAATTATTTTATTATTTTGTTTGAAAACACAAACAGCGTCATCCACACCCATTTGGTCGCGTCTGGCCATGGCAAGGTCAGCACGACGACGAGCATCGATTGTGAGTTCAGTGATATCAGAAGTGTCATCAATTCCCGACTGAGAAAGCACATCTAATTCAGGCTGCTGTCGATAATCTCTGGAAAAATATATACATTCCTTGTCGCTGAATGATATTCAATATTTAGTAATTACCTCATCATATCGTCTCCATATAAGTCTTCCCCTTCTACACCATCTTCCTCTTCAAGTTGGTCACGCTCATCACCATAAAGTTCAGCTATAGCATCCTCATCATCATCTTCTTCATTTTGATTGTTTTCTTCTTCATTTTCAATATTAAGGCTTTCATTATCACTCATGTTAAATCTAAAAATTACTTTTTATCCTTAACTTACAAAATTTTCTGCAGTAATGGATGCGATTGGTTATCTTATGCTAGACAGCAAATACAGCTAGTTTATAAACTTACTAGTATTTTAAATTTATTAATGCTTTTGGAACGTGCGGGCCGAAATTTTAAATTTAAATTTGTTTTATAAAAAATCTTATAAAGATCATGAAATCGGAAACAGAAAAATCCCGGTATGGTCGTTTGAGTCTGGCTCCGCGCCACGCGCCATCGTCTTTTTTCTTTGCCAACCAAATTAGGTAGGTATACAAATTCATGTCATTCGAAAGTTCTCTATGATTTAATTAGTGAGCGAAAATTCAAAAAATTCTCTCATAAAAAGTTATAAATGAAATAAATATAAAATAGACTGAAGTTTC
This sequence comes from Heterodera filipjevi, assembly GCA_039877585.1. Classification (NCBI taxonomy): domain Eukaryota; kingdom Metazoa; phylum Nematoda; class Chromadorea; order Rhabditida; family Heteroderidae; genus Heterodera; species Heterodera filipjevi. Next base: position 12,614,924 of record JBDPZO010000006.1, on the reverse strand, counting down.
AAATTTTTTTTCTTTTGCTTAATGTTAATCGTTTAACAATAGCTTATTATTATTTTCTAAAAAATATTCCAAAAATAAAAAGTTTTCGATTGATTCTAAGCTCGTTTAATTTGGTTGCTGAGAAAAAAGTTAGGAAGCCTTAAATTGCGTCTGGCGCGGGAACGGCGCGGAAACGAATCGATCCGGAAAAATTCGCTTTCACCTGAAAATCCTCAAAGTACTGTTACATTTTGAAAGTATTTCCTTTATTTTTTTTGTCAGATGTTTTCCATTAGTTTAATTAAAATTGTCAGTCGTCGATTTGAATGCTTCAGTAGACATGTTAGATGCTCCAGCAATTTCGTTCAGCCCACACCTTTTATATGTGAAAGGATGATGACTGATCATAAATTGAAGGAAAAAGTGGAAAGGATCCAGAAAGAATACGAGGTTTTTTTGTTTATTTTTTTTTCTTCCATTTACACTTAGTTTAAGTCATTATGGATTAGGAAATTAATACTATAATATCTTATTTCAGGTTTATGAATACTTCTCAGAATTTATTCCTAAATTGTTTGACGATAAAGAATGGGTTCGGTAAATGGTTTGTCCGCCTGATTCCTTTAATTAAACTTTTTTTTTCAGGACATTAGAATGTTTGTCTGTTTATGAACGAGTTAGTTATTGGGCTTTTTTGGCACTGACTCAACATCGAAAAGACTTGGATGAGATAAAACACAATCGTGGACTTCAGCTTACTGATAATTACCTTAAAGAACAAGTATTTTTTTTTGTTAAGGGCAACTCAGAAAATAGCCGAAGAATAGTTCAAAAAATGGGGAATTTCTTTTCTTTGTTTAACTTAAATGCTACTGTAAAAATGTTTTTTACTTTGTTGTTAATGTCCGTAAATGCAGGTCCGTATTTACAATGAGGGAGGCATGGGATACAGTGAAGATGCATACTGTTTATATTTAAATTCACACAAAGCCAGGAATTATGCCGCGAGGAAATGTAAGTTCTGTCACGGAAATATTAAAACTATCGAATAAACGAAACTCTTGGAGTTTAGTAGTAATGCTCGAGACCGAAAATTTCACGAGACCGAGACTTGACCCCGAGACTCGAGGCCGAGACTTGACCCCGAGACTCGATACCGAGACCGGACCAGAAAAACCCTGAGACTTTTTGAAAAATTTTTCTTACGCACTTAAAAAATTAAAAAAAAAAAAAAAAACTAAAATCATTTATATATAAGGTCTGCCGTGAATAATTACCATAATTTGGTAGCTTTTGAAGGGGGCAGGTCAAATATGATATTTATTGAAATGAGGTTTGATGATTTTCGTGATTTTTTTTGGAAAAAAACCTTTAAAATGGCCTTTTTTAAAGAACACTTTTTGAACAAAAAATAAATGTAAATTTATTTAAAATTGGCATGAAGTCTTTTATTTATTCAAATCCCAAATTCAACCCAATTTAATGTTTTGCTAGCTAACGAAAAGCCAATCCTTAGTGCTGTAAAAAGTCTCGTTTTTCGAGACTAAGAACTCGAGTCGAGAACGAGACTCTCGAGCATCACTAGAGCTTAGTCATATATGAATTTTGGGAGAGGGCGTGCATTTCCGTATTGCCGGTACCGTGCAATTATTTTCGTGCCGAAATTTTAGAGGTTTGCTCATCAAAAAATCTTCTGCTTTCTTTTTCCTAATGCGGTTATTTAGTTCAAAAAACAAAAATTGAAAAAAATTTCAAGGAAATAAAAAATAAATAAATAAAAAAGGAAACAAACATTAGATAAACCGATCAATTCGTGGTTGGAATTGATCGGAATGAATATTTTTGACTTCCCCTTAAACTAAAAATGTATTTGAATTTTTCATTAAATTAAAAAAGAATTCGAATTTTTACGAATATTAATTACCCAGATTGCCTTAAATAAAAAAAGGCTCGAAAAAAACTGATACGATATTGACTCAACCGACTTTTATACTTAAAAACATTTGGTCAGATCGCGCAATTGAAGAGTCAAAAAATTTGGCAGTGCAATTGGCGCTTAAGGAATCACCTCGCCTTCTTTTCGACTGTCAATTTTTTCCTCAATTGAATCAAATGATTTATTCAAAAGTGGCAAAAGCGGCCGCCCATACTTATTTTGTAGGTGTTGCACTTTTTTAATAGCAATAATTTTTTTCAGAGCAATCTTTACCTTCATTCGCCTTTTCCTTATTCATTCATTAATGTGCAACCAAGGAATCGGAATACGATGGACTTTTTCCTTTAGTAACTTTTGATAATTTTATTCTTTTTTATCGTTAGAGATAAAAAAAAATCGAAGAAAGTTATAAAAAACGAAAATTACTCATTTTATCTTGCAGCAAAGTCGCGCACATTGCCACTGCAAGAAATTGGTCAATTCGGCCCGATATCTATGCAAATGATCCATTTCACCATCCAAATGAAACTGATCCCCGTAACCAAGTTGTTTACCTCTCGAAGTATAATTCAATTTGTTTTCTTAAATAAAAAAAGAATTCTTTTTTTGACATGCTTCTGAATTTTTGGATGGTCCTTTGATACACAAAGCGTATGTCATTCCGCTCACATTCGACGCAAACCAAGTAAGTTATGGAATTTTAATAAAACAATAATTAGCTTTTAGCTCATTCTTTTAGGCCTCTTATGGAGCCATTAAGAAAGGGAATTACAGAGGGATGACTCTTCCAATTAGAAAATACATAAAGTTAGTAAAGAGTCACTGTCCATCATCATACGTTTATTCAATCGCAGATGGAACTCTGGGCCGGTGTTTCTGCCGTGGGTTGTTCTTTTGAACGTGTTGGAAGAAGTCCGAAGAAATGGCGGAGATTGGGAATACGCTCTTAAAAACTTAGTGCCAAAGTCAGCTAATAGTAAGAGCCCATTACTTATTTTTAGGGCTAAATCAAAAGATGTAACGACGCGCACCCTCCTGCTGGAATTATGAAATGGCACTTTGTTCGTCCTCTATTACCTTTTCTCAACCTCTTTCGCTATAACTTCTTCCTTGACATGTTCTCGCGTTGGTCTTCCGCGCGGATTTTCAATGATATCTATGCGAATGTCCTCTTCTGTCTGTTCTCCGCTGATCGACTGCTCATCGGTACCGCGTCGCTTCCTCCGTTGCATTAAATGAATCCCCTCCTCGTCTCCATCTTCCCAGTAAATCTCAAGAAATTGCAAAAAAAATTATTTTATTATTTTGTTTGAAAACACAAACAGCGTCATCCACACCCATTTGGTCGCGTCTGGCCATGGCAAGGTCAGCACGACGACGAGCATCGATTGTGAGTTCAGTGATATCAGAAGTGTCATCAATTCCCGACTGAGAAAGCACATCTAATTCAGGCTGCTGTCGATAATCTCTGGAAAAATATATACATTCCTTGTCGCTGAATGATATTCAATATTTAGTAATTACCTCATCATATCGTCTCCATATAAGTCTTCCCCTTCTACACCATCTTCCTCTTCAAGTTGGTCACGCTCATCACCATAAAGTTCAGCTATAGCATCCTCATCATCATCTTCTTCATTTTGATTGTTTTCTTCTTCATTTTCAATATTAAGGCTTTCATTATCACTCATGTTAAATCTAAAAATTACTTTTTATCCTTAACTTACAAAATTTTCTGCAGTAATGGATGCGATTGGTTATCTTATGCTAGACAGCAAATACAGCTAGTTTATAAACTTACTAGTATTTTAAATTTATTAATGCTTTTGGAACGTGCGGGCCGAAATTTTAAATTTAAATTTGTTTTATAAAAAATCTTATAAAGATCATGAAATCGGAAACAGAAAAATCCCGGTATGGTCGTTTGAGTCTGGCTCCGCGCCACGCCATCGTCTTTTTTCTTTGCCAACCAAATTAGGTAGGTATACAAATTCATGTCATTCGAAAGTTCTCTATGATTTAATTAGTGAGCGAAAATTCAAAAAATTCTCTCATAAAAAGTTATAAATGAAATAAATATAAAATAGACTGAAGTTTCAAATTTTTTTTCTTTTGCTTAATGTTAATCGTTTAACAATAGCTTATTATTATTTTCTAAAAAATATTCCAAAAATAAAAAGTTTTCGATTGATTCTAAGCTCGTTTAATTTGGTTGCTGAGAAAAAAAGGAAGCCTTAAATTGCGTCTGGCGCGGGAACGGCGCGGAAACGAATCGATCCGGAAAAATTCGCTTTCACCTGAAAATCCTCAAAGTACTGTTACATTTTGAAAGTATTTCCTTTATTTTTTTTGTCAGATGTTTTCCATTAGTTTAATTAAAATTGTCAGTCGTCGATTTGAATGCTTCAGTAGACATGTTAGATGCTCCAGCAATTTCGTTCAGCCCACACCTTTTATATGTGAAAGGATGATGACTGATCATAAATTGAAGGAAAAAGTGGAAAGGATCCAGAAAGAATACGAGGTTTTTTTGTTTATTTTTTTTTCTTCCATTTACACTTAGTTTAAGTCATTATGGATTAGGAAATTAATACTATAATATCTTATTTCAGGTTTATGAATACTTCTCAGAATTTATTCCTAAATTGTTTGACGATAAAGAATGGGTTCGGTAAATGGTTTGTCCGCCTGATTCCTTTAATTAAACTTTTTTTTTCAGGACATTAGAATGTTTGTCTGTTTATGAACGAGTTAGTTATTGGGCTTTTTTGGCACTGACTCAACATCGAAAAGACTTGGATGAGATAAAACACAATCGTGGACTTCAGCTTACTGATAATTACCTTAAAGAACAAGTATTTTTTTTTTGTTAAGGGCAACTCAGAAAATAGCCGAAGAATAGTTCAAAAAATGGGGAATTTCTTTTCTTTGTTTAACTTAAATGCTACTGTAAAAATGTTTTTTACTTTGTTGTTAATGTCCGTAAATGCAGGTCCGTATTTACAATGAGGGAGGCATGGGATACAGTGAAGATGCATACTGTTTATATTTAAATTCACACAAAGCCAGGAATTATGCCGCGAGGAAATGTAAGTTCTGTCACGGAAATATTAAAACTATCGAATAAACGAAACTCTTGGAGTTTAGTAGTAATGCTCGAGACCGAAAATTTCACGAGACCGAGACTTGACCCCGAGACTCGAGGCCGAGACTTGACCCCGAGACTCGATACCGAGACCGGACCAGAAAAACCCTGAGACTTTTTGAAAAATTTTTCTTACGCACTTAAAAAATTAAAAAAAAAAAAAAAACTAAAATCATTTATATATAAGGTCTGCCGTGAATAATTACCATAATTTGGTAGCTTTTGAAGGGGGCAGGTCAAATATGATATTTATTGAAATGAGGTTTGATGATTTTCGTGATTTTTTTTGGAAAAAAACCTTTAAAATGGCCTTTTTTAAAGAACACTTTTTGAACAAAAAATAAATGTAAATTTATTTAAAATTGGCATGAAGTCTTTTATTTATTCAAATCCCAAATTCAACCCAATTTAATGTTTTGCTAGCTAACGAAAAGCCAATCCTTAGTGCTGTAAAAAGTCTCGTTTTTCGAGACTAAGAACTCGAGTCGAGAACGAGACTCTCGAGCATCACTAGAGCTTAGTCATATATGAATTTTGGGAGAGGGCGTGCATTTCCGTATTGCCGGTACCGTGCAATTATTTTCGTGCCGAAATTTTAGAGGTTCGCTCATCAAAAAATCTTCTGCTTTCTTTTTCCTAATGCGGTTATTTAGTTCAAAAAACAAAAATTGAAAAAAATTTCAAGGAAATGAAAAATAAATAAATAAAAAAGGAAACAAACATTAGATAAACCGATCAATTCGTGGTTGGAATTGATCGGAATGAATATTTTTGACTTCCCCTTAAACTAAAAATGTATTTGAATTTTTCATTAAATTAAAAAAGAATTCGAATTTTTACGAATATTAATTACCCAGATTTCCTTAAATAAAAAAAGGCTCGAAAAAAACTGATACGATATTGACTCAACCGACTTTTATACTTAAAAACATTTGGTCAGATCGCGCAATTGAAGAGTCAAAAAATTTGGCAGTGCAATTGGCGCTTAAGGAATCACCTCGCCTTCTTTTCGACTGTCAATTTTTTCCTCAATTGAATCAAATGATTTATTCAAAAGTGGCAAAAGCGGCCGCCCATACTTATTTTGTAGGTGTTGCACTTTTTTAATAGCAATAATTTTTTTCAGAGCAATCTTTACCTTCATTCGCCTTTTCCTTATTCATTCATTAATGTGCAACCAAGGAATCGGAATACGATGGACTTTTTCCTTTAGTAACTTTTGATAATTTTATTCTTTTTTATCGTTAGAGATAAAAAAAATCGAAGAAAGTTATAAAAAACGAAAATTACTCATTTTATCTTGCAGCAAAGTCGCGCACATTGCCACTGCAAGAAATTGGTCAATTCGGCCCGATATCTACGCAAATGATCCATTTCACCATCCAAATGAAACTGATCCTCGTAACCAAGTTGTTTACCTCTCGAAGTAATTCAATTTGTTTTCTTAAATAAAAAAAGAATTCTTTTTTTGACATGCTTCTGAATTTTTGGATGGTCCTTTGATACACAAAGCGTATGTCATTCCGCTCACATTCGACGCAAACCAAGTAAGTTATGGAATTTTAATAAAACAATAATTAGCTTTTAGCTCATTCTTTTAGGCCTCTTATGGAGCCATTAAGAAAGGGAATTACAGAGGGATGACTCTTCCAATTAGAAAATACATAAAGTTAGTAAAGAGTCACTGTCCATCATCATACGTTTATTCAATCGCAGATGGAACTCTGGGCCGGTGTTTCTGCCGTGGGTTGTTCTTTTGAACGTGTTGGAAGAAGTCCGAAGAAATGGCGGAGATTGGGAATACGCTCTTAAAAACTTAGTGCCAAAGTCAGCTAATTGTCGTAACAGCAGTTAATTCCTCGTTTTTAAGGAGAAATTTGAGAACGACGGAGGAAAGAAAAATGGTCATGGGACTAAGAAGGTACGAACTATTGAAGGAGCGATCTACCGAAAAACACCGAATCAAAAATTTAATTATTGAAGCACTGGGAGATTATTCAGAATGAGTTTCTTTGGCATTGTTTTTTTTTGTTTGAATTTTGCATCATTTAAATCATTCTGTTATTATTTTTATTTAACATTCTTAGAAAGTTCTATTCTTTCATACTTATGGAATCGGATCAATGCCAATTTCTGCATTTAGATGCTTTTTGGCGGAGACATTACGAAAATTCAACGGGGAAGTGGTAAAGAGGATGAGAAAATAATACATTGTTCAACAGAAGACAATGAAAATACGGGAGATTTAAGCAGTTTAAGTATGTATCTGGAGCCGGACACCGGGATAATTTCGTTGGACGAATTCCAAGTGATGGGTTCAAAACGTTTGGCCGTTCTAAGGAAACTCGAAACGCTTAAAGAGAAGTTCGGAAATGCCAACTCGCAGGAGGAATACAAAAAAGCGTTTCGTGAGGTAGCATTCAATGAAAGCTGAAATGAAATTTTTTGAAAGGAAATCGGAGTTCTGATGCCTCTGGCAACCAATTCTTGTGTAAATTCCAATCTCAATGATGCGAGGAGAGAGGACCGTATTTCTCATTTTATACTTCGGCTTGCCTTTTGTCAATTTCCGGAACAATCCGATTGGTTTGTTCGGCTTGAGACCGAACTTCTTCGTTTGCGTTTTCAAAATGAAACGAAAAAATATTTGGCACAGTTTTTAACTTCAAACGGCATAAGATTAAATTCTGTAAATGAATTGCTCTTTTTTTGTGGTTTGATACATTTTTTAGGTTGATATTTCTGAGAAAGGGCATTTGACTGACGAACTTTGCCAGGCATTGGGGCTAAGCGTTGAAGAGATGGAAAGTACAGATTTTTACAAAGTATACAATTATATTTCAATTTTTTGCTTAACGATGTCTCATCCTCAGGTTGACTTTGTGGATGTTTTGGAGTTGCTTTCCTCTCACCGGGTTCTGCTGAAGAATGGAACCGCGTTTATTTCCAACAATGAACTTTTTGCGCTTGTGGCGCCTCGTTTCCGTGACAACCTTTCTGCGTCGATGACTCGTGCGAGGAAAGAAATTGGGTTTTTGCAGGAGAATGATAGGCTCTTGCCTCTGATGAGCAACATGGTCCATGGTGAAGCAGTGTACCAAAAGGATTCACAGTTCGGCTGCTTTTGTTCGTTTGGCATGACCTTTTTCGCTTTAGAGACCCAAATGGCGAGCACATCTCTTTGGATATGATTGACTCTCTCTCTCAAAGTGCTTTTCCTCTTTGTATGCGGCAAATCCACTTAGTTTTGCGGAGGGAGCACCACCTTCGACACTTTGCAAGAAGACAATTTGGACTCTTCTTGAAAGTTCTATTTTTAAGTGAATTAAATATTAATATTTAACGTACATTTTAGGGCATCGGATTTTCGCTTGAAGGATCTTTGGAGTTTTTTAGGTCGGAATTCACTAAAAAAATGGACATTGATAAATTCTCAAAAGAATATGCGTATAACATTCGGCATATGTACGGCAAAGAGGGAAGTCGCATCGATCAAAAACCTTTGTCATGTGCCTCTATTATTCTTGGCAGTTTACCGGCGGCAAACGATTGCCATGGATGTCCATTTAAGTCCGAAAGTGAAAAGTCAAATAAATTAAATGGTACAAATTTTTAGACATACTGATGCAATTCGCTTGGGTAAACAGCTCGAACGTTTGTCACGACTGACATCGAAATATTAACCTACTTATAATTTTCAGTTATTGGGCTCAACGATAATCAAATAAACCATATTTTGGACCTCTCAAAAACTCACCGTTTTGATAAGGCATTAACTTATGCATTTATTCCCCTTATTTTTTCATTTAAGGCTTGCACCAAATACTTCGAATACACCCATAATGTGCCTGATTTAGAGGAGATTATTACACATCCGAACCAATTTTACAGTTTATCACGGAAAGTCAAGCGTGGAGAATTTAATTCTCGGAAGTACTATTCTGAAGGCGATGACGAAAACATGGAATAGACAAAAGAAAATGACCGACAAAAGAAAATGACCTTTTAGATATCTCTTTAATATTTTTTGATCTCTGAAGCGGCTAATATTTTATTTTCAAATTTGTACAAAATTGTTGAGGAAATATTTGGTGCTGTCAGGCGGACCAATAGGCGCCGCCGGAAAATAAAAAAAAATAACTATTTATAAGCAAAAAATTCTGATTAAAGAAATGATACAATTGAGAATAAAAATGGGGTTGAGCATTTAATTTGAGTTTTTGTTCATGTTAAATACTTGGGGAACCAAAAAGGTTCTATTTCACTTTATGAGTCCAATCAGAAATTATGAGTCCAATCGAACTTTTATGAGTCCAATCATAGTTTATGAGTCCGATCCATTTTTGGTTAAATACAAAACATTTTAAATAAATAATTTTTTGCATTTCTCTTCTTTCCATTTTCATGAGAAAGAACAACGTTTTGACTTTGTTTGCGTTTTTGTTGGTAATTCTGATTGGACTCATAAACTCTAAATGGACTCATAAAGTGAAATAGAACCAAAAATTTTGTGATGTATGACATAACGAAAAATTAAAAAACCCGACTGATTTTGCTCACCCCTACCTCGCCATTTGTCAACCCCGGGGTCGCAATCAGCCTGAAGAGGGCAAGCGCGTCCCTAATTTTCTTTTTTTCCACTCATTTCGAACCTTATATTGATTCAGACCATTTTTGAGTTTGGGCCCTCAAATAAATATTTTCCTTCGATTTTCATGTTGTCATTTCGAGAACGACTAGTGTTACGGTTCGGGATTGGTCGAAATGAACATTTTTTAGGACATCATCCAATTGGCGCATTAAGAAAATTTATATTCATAATACACCTTTATGCAATTAAAAAAAAACTTATTTTGAATATCACTTAAATGTAGACAGGAAGAGCGGAATGAGAACCCAATAATTGGAAAACCAAAAGGAAATTTGAGCCAATTTGAAAGGTGATTATACGGATGAAGAAATGCATTCGAGAATTTTTATAAATTCGAATTTGGAGGCAAGTAAGATGACAGACGTTCGACTCGAGTTGGGTGGGATTCATAAGCTCACAGAATGAAAGGAAAGGCAGGACAAGTTCATATTTGCAATACCTAAGCACCTTTGAACCGTTCAGTGGATAAATTTATTCCGGCACATTTATAGAAATACAATAATAACAGCGGTAATCAAACAATAGATGACATCGAAAGTGAACATTATCATTACATACACACACATACATACAATACATAGTTAAATATCATCACAACATGGTGTATTTGATTTCGTGTATTTGCTGACAGGCTCCTCTCTTCAGATTTGGTCCATCCGTCCGGTCGTCGTTGCTTCTTTCTTCTCACATGTAGGCGCTCTGATCCGGAGCTTTTTCCTGAAATAGAAGGGATGCAAATTTTTTTCACCAAATCCCAACTAAACCAACCACGACTGGCGCTGCCGGCTCGTACACAGGTCCTGTTGTGATGTAGGCGCTCGTGGCTCCAGTCGATGAAGAAGGCGCGTCTCCTCCGGGCGAGGCTCCAGTCGATGAAGGCGCGTCTCCTCCGGGTGACGACATGTAGGCGCTCTGGTCGCTCATGGTGAAATGATGAGTTGTTGTTGTGGCGAAGTGTGTAGACGAACTCGGGTCGGGCGGCTGAAGTTGATGTTGCGTTGCTTTGGCAGTACTTGCAGATGTGAAGAATGAAGAAATGTTCCGCCTTTTATACCTTTTTGCTGCTGCGTGAATTGAAATTTTGTGCATGCTTCAAACAGAGATTTGTCGTGAAAAAATTTGTATATAAGTGGGCTGATTTTCACACATTCTCCACCTCAGCAGCAACACATCAAGCAACGCTCTCGACGATCATCAACAGTATCATCAACAACAACAACAACAACAACAACAACAACAACAATGGCGCAACTCCCTCCAGAAGACATCACAACAATGCCCGCCCACAAGGTCGTCTTCAACGCACCGTTCGACAACAAGGCCACCTACTACATGCGGGTACGTTTGCACGCGTTGCATTTGATATGCGGAAGGAAGCATAATCGTTTTTCAAATTCAGATCATCAACCCCGGGACGAAGCGCATTGGCTACGCCTTCAAGACCACCAAACCGAAGCGCATCAACATGACCCCGCCGAATGGAGTGCTCGGTCCAAAGGAGAACGTGAACGTGGCCATCTCCTGCGACGCCTTCGACCCCAGCGGAGAGGACACCAAGGGTGACCGTGTGACCGTGGAGTGGACCAACACGCCGGACCCAGCAGCCACCGCCTTCAAGCTCGAGTGGTTCCAGGGAGACGGAATGGTGCGCCGCAAGAACTTGCCGATCGAATACAACGTCTGATGGAAGGATGCGTCACTCCAACACGATCTTCATAGGATCTTATCCCATTCCCCCATCAATTTGTCTTTGTGCTCCCCCAATGATGTTAAATATTGTATGTGTATGTAAATTTCTGTGATCATCACTTTGTATGTTCTTTTGTTGTTGCAAATGTATGTATTGTTGTTCTATGTTATGTAATGCAATAAAGTGGTTTGAAGTTGTTTTGTTACGACAAAAAAGATGCAGGTCTTGGGAAAACGAGATAGAGGAATAAAAAACCAAACAAAAAATAATCTTTCAGTATTAGGTATGCCCCTGATTCGTGTGTTTCAAACAATGTTAGACCAAAAAATCACCGAAGAGAATAAGATAACAAACAAAAATTTGTCTTTCTTTTTGGTTGTTCTTTTTGTTTCACTGATCATGTTTCGGACACCCTTTTCCATCCATTGTGATGGAGTTTAGAACCCAAATTGGGACAAAAAAGTGGATAATTTTCTGGATTTACAACTTTGGGTTACGGTTCGGGATTGGTCGAAATGAACATTTTTTAAGACATCATCCAATTGGCGCATTAAGAAAATTTATATTCATAATACACCTTTATGCAATTAAAAAAAAAACTTATTTTGAATATCACTTAAATGTAGACAGGAAGAGCGGAATGAGAACCCAATAATTGGAAAACCAAAAGGAAATTTGAGCCAATTTGAAAGGCGATTTACGGATGAAGAAATGCATTCGAGAATTTTTATAAATTCGAATTTGGAGGCAAGTAAGATGACAGACGTTCGACTCGAGTTGGGTGGGATTCATAAGCTCACAGAATGAAAGGAAAGGCAGGACAAGTTCAAGAGGGGTTGGGCTATACAGATGATTAAGCGAAAACTTCAATTCATATTTGCAATAACTAAGCACCTTTGAACCGTTCAGTGGATAAATTTATTCCGGCACATTTATAGAAATACAATAATAACAGCGGTAATCAAACAATAGATGACATCGAAAGTGAACATTATCATTACATACACACACATACATACAATACATAGTTAAATATCATCACAATCATGGGGTATTTGATTTCGTGTATTTGCTGACAGGCTCCTCTCTTCAGATTTGGTCAATCCATCCGGTCGTCGTTGCTTCTTTCTTCTCACATGTAGGCGCTCTGATCCGTAGCTTTTTCCTGAAATAGAAGGGATGCAAATTTTTTTCACCAAATCCCAACTAAACCAACCACGACGGGCGCTGCCGGCTCGTACACAGGTCCTGTTGTGATGTAGGCGCTCGTGGCTCCAGTCGATGAAGAAGGCGCGTCTCCTCCGGGCGAGGCTCCAGTCGATGAAGGCGCGTCTCCTCCGGGTGACGACATGTAGGCGCTCTGGTCGCTCATGGTGAAATGATGAGTTGTTGTTGTGGCGAAGTGTGTAGACGAACTCGGGTCGGGCGGCTGAAGTTGATGTTGCGTTGCTTTGGCAGTACTTGCAGATGTGAAGAATGAAGAAATGTTCCGCCTTTTATACCTTTTTGCTGCTGCGTGAATTGAAATTTTGTGCATGCTTCAAACAGAGATTTGTCGTGAAAAAATTTGTATATAAGTGGGCTGATTTTCACACATTCTCCACCTCAGCAGCAACACATCAAGCAACGCTCTCGACGATCATCAACAGTATCATCAACAACAACAACAACAACAACAACAACAATGGCGCAACTCCCTCCAGAAGACATCACAACAATGCCCGCCCACAAGGTCGTCTTCAACGCACCGTTCGACAACAAGGCCACCTACTACATGCGGGTACGTTTGCACGCGTTGCATTTGATATGCGGAAGGAAGCATAATCGTTTTTCAAATTCAGATCATCAACCCCGGGACGAAGCGCATTGGCTACGCCTTCAAGACCACCAAACCGAAGCGCATCAACATGACCCCGCCGAATGGAGTGCTCGGTCCAAAGGAGAACGTGAACGTGGCCATCTCCTGCGACGCCTTCGACCCCAGCGGAGAGGACACCAAGGGTGACCGTGTGACCGTGGAGTGGACCAACACGCCGGACCCAGCAGCCACCGCCTTCAAGCTCGAGTGGTTCCAGGGAGACGGAATGGTGCGCCGCAAGAACTTGCCGATCGAATACAACGTCTGATGGAAGGATGCGTCACTCCAACACGATCTTCATAGGATCTTATCCCATTCCCCCATCAATTTGTCTTTGTGCTCCCCCAATGATGTTAAATATTGTATGTGTATGTAAATTTCTGTGATCATCACTTTGTATGTTCTTTTGTTGTTGCAAATGTATGTATTGTTGTTTCTATGTTATGTAATGCAATAAAGTGGTTTGAAGTTGTTTTGTTACGACAAAAAAGATGCAGGTCTTGGGAAAACGAGATAGAGGAATAAAAAACCAAACAAAAAATAATCTTTCAGTATTAGGTATGCCCCTGATTCGTGTGTTTCAAACAATGTTAGACCAAAATCACCGAAGAGAATAAGATAACAAACAAAAATTTGTCTTTCTTTTTGGTTGTTCTTTTTGTTTCACTGATCATGTTTCGGACACCCTTTTCCATCCATTGTGATGGAGTTTGAACCCAAATTGGGACAAAAAAGTGGATAATTTTCTGGATTTACAACTTTGGGTTACGGTTCGGGATTGGTCGAAATGAACATTTTTTAAGACATCATCCAATTGGCGCATTAAGAAAATTTATATTCATAATACACCTTTATGCAATTAAAAAAAAACTTATTTTGAATATCACTTAAATGTAGACAGGAAGAGCGGAATGAGAACCCAATAATTGGAAAACCAAAAGGAAATTTGAGCCAATTTGAAAGGCGATTTACGGATGAAGAAATGCATTCGAGAATTTTTATAAATTCGAATTTGGAGGCAAGTAAGATGACAGACGTTCGACTCGAGTTGGGTGGGATTCATAAGCTCACAGAATGAAAGGAAAGGCAGGACAAGTTCAAGAGGGGTTGGGCTATACAGATGATTAAGCGAAAACTTCAATTCATATTTGCAATAACTAAGCACCTTTGAACCGTTCAGTGGATAAATTTATTCCGGCACATTTATAGAAATACAATAATAACAGCGGTAATCAAACAATAGATGACATCGAAAGTGAACATTATCATTACATACACACACATACATACAATACATAGTTAAATATCATCACAATCATGGGGTATTTGATTTCGTGTATTTGCTGACAGGCTCCTCTCTTCAGATTTGGTCCATCCATCCGGTCGTCGTTGCTTCTTTCTTCTCACATGTAGGCGCTCTGATCCGGAGCTTTTTCCTGAAATAGAAGTGGTGCAAAAATTTTTCACCAAATCCCAACTAAACCAACCACGACGGGCGCTGCCGGCTCGTACACAGGTCCTGGTGTGATGTAGGCGCTCGTGGCTCCAGTCGATGAAGAAGGCGCGTCTCCTCCGGGCGACGGCATGTAGGCGCTCGTGGCTCCAGTCGATGAAGGCGCGTCTCCTCCGGGTGACGACATGTAGGCGCTCTGGTCGCTCATGGTGAAATGATGAGTTGTTGTTGTGGCGAAGTGTGTAGACGAACTCGGGTCGGGCGGCTGAAGTTGATGTTGCGTTGCTTTGGCAGTACTTGCAGATGTGAAGAATGAAGAAATGTTCCGCCTTTTATACCTTTTTGCTGCTGCGTGAATTGAAATTTTGTGCATGCTTCAAACAGAGATTTGTCGTGAAAAAATTAGTATATAAGTGGGCTGATTTTCACACATTCTCCACCTCAGCAGCAACACATCAAGCAACGCTCTCAACGATCATCAACAGTATCATCAACAACAACAACAACAACAACAACAATGGCGCAACTCCCTCCAGAAGACATCACAACAATGCCCGCCCACAAGGTCGTCTTCAACGCACCGTTCGACAACAAGGCCACCTACTACATGCGGGTACGTTTGCACGCATTGCATTTGATATGCGGAAGGAAGCATAATCGTTTTTCAAATTCAGATCATCAACCCCGGGACGAAGCGCATTGGCTACGCCTTCAAGACCACCAAACCGAAGCGCATCAACATGACCCCGCCGAATGGAGTGCTCGGTCCAAAGGAGAACGTGAACGTGGCCATCTCCTGCGACGCCTTCGACCCCAGCGGAGAGGACACCAAGGGCGACCGTGTGACCGTGGAGTGGACCAACACGCCGGACCCAGCAGCCACCGCCTTCAAGCTCGAGTGGTTCCAGGGAGACGGAATGGTGCGCCGCAAGAACTTGCCGATCGAATACAACGTCTGATGGAAGGATGCGTCACTCCAACACGATCTTCATAGGATCTTATCCCATTCCCCCATCAATTTGTCTTTGTGCTCCCCCAATGATGTTAAATATTGTATGTGTATGTAAATTTCTGTGATCATCACTTTGTATGTTCTTTTGTTGTTGCAAATGTATGTATTGTTGTTCTATGTTATGTAATGCAATAAAGTGGTTTGAAGTTGTTTTGTTACGACAAAAAAGATGCAGGTCTTGGGAAAACGAGATAGAGGAATAAAAAACCAAACAAAAAATAATCTTTCAGTATTAGGTATGCCCCTGATTCGTGTGTTTCAAACAATGTTAGACCAAAATCACCGAAGAGAATAAGATAACAAACAAAAATTTGTCTTTCTTTGGTTCATCCCTATTGAGTTGTGCTTTAAAAAGACATTACACTAATGTCTGAAATACTTTTCGTTGTTCTTTTTGTTTCACTGATCATGTTTCGGACACCCTTTTCCATCCATTGTGATGGAGTTTAGAACCCAAATTGGGACAAAAAAGTGGATAATTTTCTGGATTTACAACTTTGGGTTACGGTTCGGGATTGGTCGAAATGAACATTTTTTAAGACATCATCCAATGGGCGCATTAAGAAAATTTATATTCATAATACACCTTTATGCAATTAAAAAAAAAACTTATTTTGAATATCACTTAAATGTAGACAGGAAGAGCGGAATGAGAACCCAATAATTGGAAAACCAAAAGGAAATTTGAGCCAATTTGAAAGGTGATTTACGGATGAAGAAATGCATTCGAGAATTTTTATAAATTCGAATTTGGAGGCAAGTAAGATGACAGACGTTCGACTCGAGTTGGGTGACAGATGATTAAGCGAAAACTTCAATTCATATTTGCAATAACTAAGCACCTTTGAACCGTTCAGTGGATAAATTTATTCCGGCACATTTATAGAAATACAATAATAACAGCGGTAATCAAACAATAGATGACATCGAAAGTGAACATTATCATTACATACACACACATACATACAATACATAGTTAAATATCATCACAATCATGGGGTATTTGATTTCGTGTATTTGCTGACAGGCTCCTCTCTTCAGATTTGGTCCATCCATCCGGTCGTCGTTGCTTCTTTCTTCTCACATGTAGGCGCTCTGATCCGGAGCTTTTTCCTGAAATAGAAGTGGTGCAAAAATTTTTCACCAAATCCCAACTAAACCAACCACGACGGGCGCTGCCGGCTCGTACACAGGTCCTGGTGTGATGTAGGCGCTCGTGGCTCCAGTCGATGAAGAAGGCGCGTCTCCTCCGGGCGACGGCATGTAGGCGCTCGTGGCTCCAGTCGATGAAGGCGCGTCTCCTCCGGGTGACGACATGTAGGCGCTCTGGTCGCTCATGGTGAAATGATGAGTTGTTGTTGTGGCGAAGTGTGTAGACGAACTCGGGTCGGGCGGCTGAAGTTGATGTTGCGTTGCTTTGGCAGTACTTGCAGATGTGAAGAATGAAGAAATGTTCCGCCTTTTATACCTTTTTGCTGCTGCGTGAATTGAAATTTTGTGCATGCTTCAAACAGAGATTTGTCGTGAAAAAATTTGTATATAAGTGGGCTGATTTTCACACATTCTCCACCTCAGCAGCAACACATCAAGCAACGCTCTCAACGATCATCAACAGTATCATCAACAACAACAACAACAACAACAACAACAATGGCGCAACTCCCTCCAGAAGACATCACAACAATGCCCGCCCACAAGGTCGTCTTCAACGCACCGTTCGACAACAAGGCCACCTACTACATGCGGGTACGTTTGCACGCGTTGCATTTGATATGCGGAATGAAGCATAATCGTTTTTCAAATTCAGATCATCAACCCCGGGACGAAGCGCATCGGCTACGCCTTCAAGACCACCAAACCGAAGCGCATCAACATGACCCCGCCGAATGGAGTGCTCGGTCCAAAGGAGAACGTGAACGTGGCCATCTCCTGCGACGCCTTCGACCCCAGCGGAGAGGACACCAAGGGCGACCGTGTGACCGTGGAGTGGACCAACACGCCGGACCCAGCAGCCACCGCCTTCAAGCTCGAGTGGTTCCAGGGAGACGGAATGGTGCGCCGCAAGAACTTGCCGATCGAATACAACGTCTGATGGAAGGATGCGTCACTCCAACACGATCTTCATAGGATCTTATCCCATTCCCCCATCAATTTGTCTTTGTGCTCCCCCAATGATGTTAAATATTGTATGTGTATGTAAATTTCTGTGATCATCACTTTGTATGTTCTTTTGTTGTTGCAAATGTATGTATTGTTGTTCTATGTTATGTAATGCAATAAAGTGGTTTGAAGTTGTTTTGTTACGACAAAAAAGATGCAGGTCTTGGGAAAACGAGATAGAGGAATAAAAAACCAAACAAAAAATAATCTTTCAGTATTAGGTATGCCCCTGATTCGTGTGTTTCAAACAATGTTAGACCAAAAAATCACCGAAGAGAATAAGATAACAAACAAAAATTTGTCTTTCTTTTTGGTTGTTCTTTTTGTTTCACTGATCATGTTTCGGACACCCTTTTCCATCCATTGTGATGGAGTTTAGAACCCAAATTGGGACAAAAAAGTGGATAATTTTCTGGATTTACAACTTTGGGTTACGGTTCGGGATTGGTCGAAATGAACATTTTTTAAGACATCATCCAATTGGCGCATTAAGAAAATTTATATTCATAATACACCTTTATGCAATTAAAAAAAAACTTATTTTGAATATCACTTAAAATGTAGACAGGAAGAGCGGAATGAGAGAACCCAATAATTGGAAAACCAAAAGGAAATTTGAGCCAATTTGAAAGGCGATTTACGGATGAAGAAATGCATTCGAGAATTTTTATAAATTCGAATTTGGAGGCAAGTAAGATGACAGACGTTCGACTCGAGTTGGGTGACAGATGATTAAGCGAAAACTTCAATTCATATTTGCAATAACTAAGCACCTTTGAACCGTTCAGTGGATAAATTTATTCCGGCACATTTATAGAAATACAATAATAACAGCGGTAATCAAACAATAGATGACATCGAAAGTGAACATTATCATTACATACACACACATACATACAATACATAGTTAAATATCATCACAATCATGGGGTATTTGATTTCGTGTATTTGCTGACAGGCTCCTCTCTTCAGATTTGGTCCATCCATCCGGTCGTCGTTGCTTCTTTCTTCTCACATGTAGGCGCTCTGATCCGGAGCTTTTTCCTGAAATAGAAGGGGTGCAAAAATTTTTCACCAAATCCCAACTAAACCAACCACGACGGGCGCTGCCGGCTCGTACACAGGTCCTGGTGTGATGTAGGCGCTCGTGGCTCCAGTCGATGAAGAAGGCGCGTCTCCTCCGGGCGACGGCATGTAGGCGCTCGTGGCTCCAGTCGATGAAGGCGCGTCTCCTCCGGGTGACGACATGTAGGCGCTCTGGTCGCTCATGGTGAAATGATGAGTTGTTGTTGTGGCGAAGTGTGTAGACGAACTCGGGTCGGGCGGCTGAAGTTGATGTTGCGTTGCTTTGGCAGTACTTGCAGATGTGAAGAATGAAGAAATGTTCCGCCTTTTATACCTTTTTGCTGCTGCGTGAATTGAAATTTTGTGCATGCTTCAAACAGAGATTTGTCGTGAAAAAATTTGTATATAAGTGGGCTGATTTTCACACATTCTCCACCTCAGCAGCAACACATCAAGCAACGCTCTCAACGATCATCAACAGTATCATCAACAACAACAACAACAACAATGGCGCAACTCCCTCCAGAAGACATCACAACAATGCCCGCCCACAAGGTCGTCTTCAACGCACCGTTCGACAACAAGGCCACCTACTACATGCGGGTACGTTTGCACGCGTTGCATTTGATATGCGGAATGAAGCATAATCGTTTTTCAAATTCAGATCATCAACCCCGGGACGAAGCGCATCGGCTACGCCTTCAAGACCACCAAACCGAAGCGCATCAACATGACCCCGCCGAATGGAGTGCTCGGTCCAAAGGAGAACGTGAACGTGGCCATCTCCTGCGACGCCTTCGACCCCAGCGGAGAGGACACCAAGGGCGACCGTGTGACCGTGGAGTGGACCAACACGCCGGACCCAGCAGCCACCGCCTTCAAGCTCGAGTGGTTCCAGGGAGACGGAATGGTGCGCCGCAAGAACTTGCCGATCGAATACAACGTCTGATGGAAGGATGCGTCACTCCAACACGATCTTCATAGGATCTTATCCCATTCCCCCATCAATTTGTCTTTGTGCTCCCCCAATCTATATATATAAAGTTGAGTGTCTGTGTGTCTGTGGCATGGTTTGAATTTATGTGTGGCGTTGTGTGGTTTTTGCGTTAGAAAAAAGAAAAGTTTTGTTTTGATTTTGCATTTTCTTTTTGTCATCCAAAAGTTGCTATTAAAATATGTAAATGTATTTTTTCATTGTCATTAAAACTTTTTTTTGATTTTCATTGTATTGTTTTGTTTTCTGCATTGCAGAAATTAGCCTTATGAAAATGTTTATATTTGTATACTTTTTTCTTTGCTTTTTTTAGATTTTCTTTGCTAATTTTGGTTATATAAACGAACTTTGTAATTTTGTCGTTATTTGCTCGACCAATGTTTAGCAGCCTAGAAGATTTGCAAGCCATCCCATGCGGGACACAACTTGCGTATGTTTCTCAATATACTCTTTGTTTTCTTTGCTTAAATTTAAGTAGTTTTTGTGGACAAATTGTTAAAGTTTTGCCGTCTGATAAGAAGTTGACTGCAATTTTATCCCGCTCAACTGGCGAATTTTTTGCCGTGACAGAATTTAAGAATGCATCAACGATTTTTGTCAACCATTGTGTTCTCGGAAATGTGAGTTTATCTTTATGTGATTTCTTTGTGTTGGATGAATATGAGTTTTTGCCTTTTAATCTGTTTTAGTGTATGAATTTAATTTAGGTTGTGAAATTGTCTACTTTGAAGGCTCAGCGTTTTGCTCATGATCGTTTGATGGCAAAGCTATCTACAACACACCATTGGAGTTTGAGTTTGTTGTGATGAAAAGCTCAAAAATCGAAACAGTGAAAGCGGAAGTAAAGAAGGTGTCAACTCTTGGCGAATTGACAGGAATTGGTTGGTTCGGTGAGTTTCTTGATTTGTATAAACGGAATTTTATTACACATAAATTTTCAAAAATATGAATTTCATTTGGCCTTTAACTAAAATTTTAGGTATGAAGTGTGTGCTCGCAACACCTTTTGCATCCATTGGGAAGCAACTCGCAGCTTTAGTCGGTGACACCAACGGCGCAAGAGCGGACCTTTACGTGACTGGCGAAGCATTGGTTGAGAATCTTGGGTCGTTCACGAAAAACACACAATTGGAGCTTCACAAATTTTTTGTCAAAAAAGAAGGTAGATAAATCGTAATTTTGAAACGTTTTATGCATTGCTTTTGTTTCTTACACTAAGATGAATGTCTCCAATTGGTCTGTTCGGTGACATGCATTAAAAAGGGAACTGAGCGAGTCAATTGGGAACGTGTTTTGCACACACCGCTGAAGCGTCAGAGTAATGAGCGAATGGACGTAGTTAAGAAGGCCAACAAAAAATTGTGATGATATTGTTATTGATAGAATTTGACAGGGTACTTATGTGATAATTATGTATTATTATTATGAGCTAAGTATCATTATTTTCGTGACGGGTTTAAATCTTTTGTTTTGATTTTGCATTTGAGTTTTTGTTTTGAAATTAATTTTTTTTTTGTAATAAGCTTTCAAGAGAGAATTGTGCCGTTGTCAAACTGAGAATGAATTTACAATTACAAACAATTACGCCTTCATCAATTGGAAATGTTTATTTATCATTACAATTGCGGATGGTTTTACAAAAGGAATTAAAATGTTTAATATCGAACAGGTCCTCTTTTGTTATAAATTTTTTACAGACAAAACGATAAGTCGAAATGTATACTACGAAAAGTGCAATAGTCTGTTTTATTGTTTCAGCTTTTAAAATCGCTGTCACTACTCTGTTAAATGAATTTGGATAATAATGTATTTAGTAATTTGGATGTTCTGGATGAGCATAGCTATGCAAAGAGACCAAGAAAAGGGAATGATTTTTATGATGCCAGTCAGGAATCTCAGAATTTAGGCATTCAGGTACCGGGTCCTTCCCGCATGTCTGATAATGAATTTCAAGAAAGAAGGAGAATTGAGTACTTGAGAAAAAAAAGAGAAAATGAGAGGATGAGAAGAGAAAATGAGTTCCAGAGTCAAAGAAATATGCGTTTAGAACAGGATAGAAATAGAAAGATTGGTAAAAGATCTGAAGAAAATGCATTAGAGCGACAATTGCGATTAGAACAGAACCAAAGTAGAATGAGTAGCCAAAGAACAAAAGAAAAAGCATTTGAACGTCAGTTGCGTTTAGAGCAAGACAGAATTAGACACATAGTAAATAGACAAGGCGTGGTTAATGTCTATGCAGCAGGATCTTATGTGAATGCTCATGAACACAGACTTAGTCCAATGAACATAAGATGTGAATTTTGTGATGCATTGCATTTTACAGAAGAGAAAGTGAGTGGTCGCAACAATTGCTTTAAGGATAGTTGCCACTATAGCAAAGTTTTCATTCCTAAGATCCCTGAACAGGATTTTCCTGAAATGTTGAAAGATTTGTTTATGAAGTTTGACGCAAGACACGAGATTTTTTTTGCAAATATTAGATCTTAGAATAAGTTGAGAATTAGATTAGATAATAGCAATTTAGAAAGAAGGACAAAGAATGTAGTATATAAAGAATTGTTAGACAGAGATGATTAATTAAGAATAGATTTTTGATTAGATTAGAAATAGTATTTGATTAGGATTTCTGAATTTTGGAAAAGGTAAATTTTTTCTTTTTTGTTATTCTCCCCACCCAAGGAGACGACCAATGGATATGTCGTGAATTAGTTTTTGTGTGTTGGTCTTCATTCGAACAGCGCAGTGAAGAAAGAATGTGCCAGCTGGAGCATCAAAAAGTTTGGTAAATGACCGCAACAATTGGTAAATTTTTCGTTTTCAAGAAAAAAACAGAATTAAGCATAATTGCCAAAATTTAAGAATCCCAAGGAGAAAGCCGACCAATATGAATGCCGCGAATTTTGGACGCAGAGCTGACTTCGAAAAGAATTGCTGAACAAAGCGGCGATGACTTCATTTCAAAGGCGAAGCGAAGAAAGAAAGTGCCAGCTGGACCAAACATGAGATGGAGAGAAAAATGGAGATATTTCTTTTTTAAATTTATTATGTGATTACAACCTGTTAAAATGTAGTTTTTTAATTGCCTGAATTGACGTATTACTTATGACTCTTGAAATTAATTTTCATACTGTTATCCAAAAAAAATTGGTTTTAGGCTTTATTTAAGGGCACAGACGATTTTGACGTTAAAAGAGAAGAGACGAAAGGAATTGAGGAGAAACGTTGAAAGCGAAAGAAAAAGATTAAGAAATAAGTTAAATGAAACTAATTGAATTAGTCGTCCCTAGCGGGTATTGCGCCGAAGGCGCAAAAACCCGCTAGTGATGTTAAATATTGTATGTGTATGTAAATTTCTGTGATCATCACTTTGTATGTTCTTTTGTTGTTGCAAATGTATGTATTGTTGTTCTATGTTATGTAATGCAATAAAGTGATTTGAAGTTGTTTTGTTACGACAAAAAAGGTGCAGGTCTTGGGAAGACGGGGTAGAGGAATAAAAAACCAAACGAAAAATAACTCTATTAGGTATGCCCCTGAATTCGTGTGTTTCAAACAATGTTAGACCAAAATCACCAAAGAGAATAAGATAACAAACAAAAATTTTGCCTTTCTTTGGTTCATCCCTATTGAGTTGTGCTTTAAAAAAAAGACATTACACTAATGTCTGAAATACTTTTCGTTGTTCTTTTTGTTTCACTGATCATGTTTCGGACACCCTTTTCCATCCATTGTGATGGAGTTTAGAACCCAAATTGGGACAAAAAAGTGGATAATTTTCTGGATTTACAACTTTGGGTTACGGTTCGGGATTGGTCGAAATGAACATTTTTTAAGACATCATCCAATTGGCGCATTAAGAAAATTTATATTCATAATACACCTTTATGCAATTAAAAAAAAACTTATTTTGAATATCACTTAAATGTAGACAGGAAGAGCGGAATGAGAACCCAATAATTGGAAAACCAAAAGGAAATTTGAGCCAATTTGAAAGGCGATTTACGGATGAAGAAATGCATTCGAGAATTTTTATAAATTCGAATTTGGAGGCAAGTAAGATGACAGACGTTCGACTCGAGTTGGGTGGGATTCATAAGCTCACAGAATGAAAGGAAAGGCAGGACAAGTTCAAGAGGGGTTGGGCTATACAGATGATTAAGCGAAAACTTCAATTCATATTTGCAATAACTAAGCACCTTTGAACCGTTCAGTGGATAAATTTATTCCGGCACATTTATAGAAATACAATAATAACAGCGGTAATCAAACAATAGATGACATCGAAAGTGAACATTATCATTACATACACACACATACATACAATACATAGTTAAATATCATCACAATCATGGGGTATTTGATTTCGTGTATTTGCTGACAGGCTCCTCTCTTCAGATTTGGTCCATCCATCCGGTCGTCGTTGCTTCTTTCTTCTCACATGTAGGCGCTCTGATCCGGAGCTTTTTCCTGAAA
Source organism: Heterodera filipjevi (assembly GCA_039877585.1). Lineage (NCBI taxonomy): Eukaryota > Metazoa > Nematoda > Chromadorea > Rhabditida > Heteroderidae > Heterodera > Heterodera filipjevi. The sequence continues at coordinate 12,590,505 of JBDPZO010000006.1, read as the reverse complement.
TAGAAGGGGTGCAAAAATTTTTCACCAAATCCCAACTAAACCAACCACGACGGGCGCTGCCGGCTCGTACACAGGTCCTGGTGTGATGTAGGCGCTCGTGGCTCCAGTCGATGAAGAAGGCGCGTCTCCTCCGGGCGACGGCATGTAGGCGCTCGTGGCTCCAGTCGATGAAGGCGCGTCTCCTCCGGGTGACGACATGTAGGCGCTCTGGTCGCTCATGGTGAAATGATGAGTTGTTGTTGTGGCGAAGTGTGTAGACGAACTCGGGTCGGGCGGCTGAAGTTGATGTTGCGTTGCTTTGGCAGTACTTGCAGATGTGAAGAATGAAGAAATGTTCCGCCTTTTATACCTTTTTGCTGCTGCGTGAATTGAAATTTTGTGCATGCTTCAAACAGAGATTTGTCGTGAAAAAATTTGTATATAAGTGGGCTGATTTTCACACATTCTCCACCTCAGCAGCAACACATCAAGCAACGCTCTCAACGATCATCAACAGTATCATCAACAACAACAACAACAACAACAACAATGGCGCAACTCCCTCCAGAAGACATCACAACAATGCCCGCCCACAAGGTCGTCTTCAACGCACCGTTCGACAACAAGGCCACCTACTACATGCGGGTACGTTTGCACGCGTTGCATTTGATATGCGGAATGAAGCATAATCGTTTTTCAAATTCAGATCATCAACCCCGGGACGAAGCGCATCGGCTACGCCTTCAAGACCACCAAACCGAAGCGCATCAACATGACCCCGCCGAATGGAGTGCTCGGTCCAAAGGAGAACGTGAACGTGGCCATCTCCTGCGACGCCTTCGACCCCAGCGGAGAGGACACCAAGGGCGACCGTGTGACCGTGGAGTGGACCAACACGCCGGACCCAGCAGCCACCGCCTTCAAGCTCGAGTGGTTCCAGGGAGACGGAATGGTGCGCCGCAAGAACTTGCCGATCGAATACAACGTCTGATGGAAGGATGCGTCACTCCAACACGATCTTCATAGGATCTTATCCCATTCCCCCATCAATTTGTCTTTGTGCTCCCCCAATGATGTTAAATATTGTATGTGTATGTAAATTTCTGTGATCATCACTTTGTATGTTCTTTTGTTGTTGCAAATGTATGTATTGTTGTTCTATGTTATGTAATGCAATAAAGTGGTTTGAAGTTGTTTTGTTACGACAAAAAAGATGCAGGTCTTGGGAAAACGAGATAGAGGAATAAAAAACCAAACAAAAAATAATCTTTCAGTATTAGGTATGCCCCTGATTCGTGTGTTTCAAACAATGTTAGACCAAAATCACCGAAGAGAATAAGATAACAAACAAAAATTTGTCTTTCTTTGGTTCATCCCTATTGAGTTGTGCTTTAAAAAGACATTACACTAATGTCTGAAATACTTTTCGGTTGTTCTTTTTGTTTCACTGATCATGTTTCGGACACCCTTTTCCATCCATTGTGATGGAGTTTAGAACCCAAATTGGGACAAAAAAGTGGATAATTTTCTGGATTTACAACTTTGGGTTACGGTTCGGGATTGGTCGAAATGAACATTTTTTAGGACATCATCCAATTGGCGCATTAAGAAAATATATGCCTTCTCAAAGTGGGCCACGCCGAAACGTCCCACGCCGAAACGACCCCGACCTGGTTTTTGTGCACTTGACACGTTGAGGTGTACGCTCGTTGTGTATATAATAATGCCATTAGAAATTGAAATTAATTTGCGAATTTCTAGGAAAAAAAAGGTCTGTACCAGGGGTGGGACGCGGACCGCGATTCGCGTATTGCGGCGTTTTTTTTTGTTGTGCGTTTCGCGTATCGCGGCCGCGGCAAATTTCAACCGCGTGTATCGCGACCGGAGTAGAGCCCCCTTCTCGATTATAGCCCCTCTTTTTAGGGGGGTTGAACAATAGAGCTCCCGGGGGACCTATTCAAATAAATATGGTAATTGGTTTCATTTGTCTAATATGTCCAGCACAGAAAAGTGAATTGCAGCATTTTTAAATCAGTATTGATTTTACAGATTTTCAAGTTTGTAATCACCGAATATGCCAAATAACGGTGTGCAAAGCCATCACAAAAAGCGCGTCGCTTATTATTACGATTGTGAGTTTGTTTTAAGCCTTACGTTGTGTTTAATGAATTTTAAGCCAATGTCGGTAATTATTACTACGGCCAAGGACATGTGATGAAACCTCATAGAATTCGAATGACGCATCACTTGTTACTTAATTATGGCATTTACCGGCATCTGGACGTTTATGTGCATACTTTTCTTTTTCCTCATTATTAGTTGCCCGTTTTTTCTTTGTTTTCAGCGTCCTTTTCCCGCCTCTCTCGAGGACATGACCCGCTTTCACAGCGAGGAATACATGGACTTCCTGCGTTCTGCAACTCCTGAGACCTTGAAACAGTTCAATAAACAGATGTTGAAATGTACGGCCATTTCCATCTCATTTCTTTTAACGGCTCTTCTCTAGTTAATGTTGGCGAAGACTGCCCAGTCTTTGACGGACTCTTCGAGTTCTGCCAACTTTCAAGTGGCGGATCATTGGGTTTTCATCAGTTATTTTGCCATTTTTATAAAAAATTCTTTCCCTTTAGCTGCTGCTGTTAAACTTAACAAACAAAAGGCTGAAATAGCGATCAATTGGATGGGCGGACTTCACCACGCTAAAAAATCAGAGTTTGTTGTCTGCTGGTGTTCTTTTGATCGTACGTTTTTTTGAGAGCATCCGGCTTCTGTTACACCAATGACATTGTGTTGGGCATTTTGGAGCTTTTGAAATACCACAAACGGTCCTTTACGAATTCAAACGCAATTCATTCTGTTTTAGGGTTTTGTATGTCGACATAGATGTTCATCATGGCGATGGTATTTTCAAATAATTCATAATTTTTACTTTTTTTTTTTTTTGCTCTAGGCGTTGAAGAGGCATTTTACACCACCGACCGAGTGATGACTGTTTCTTTTCATAAATATGGCGACTTTTTCCCGGGAACTGGAGAATTGAAGGTGCCTCTATTTTTCAGGGCTCGTGAAGCGGTATTAGGCGAAAATTTTTTTATTTTTATTACTTATAGTATATTACAACATTCCTTTTTTTAAGTTTCTTAAAAATTAACATTTCAAAAATCAGTTGACAATTCGTACCTAAAATTTTTGCATGCCTATGGCACCGCAGCAGAACATAGCCGGTGGTGATAGAAAAGGCCGTCCTCCGACTGGGGGTCTGACACGCCCTTTGATTGGTCATTAATTAAGGATATTGGAGCAGGACGCGGTCGCTACTATTCAGTGAATGTACCGTTGAAAGATGGCATAACGGATGAGACGTATCAGCTTATTTTTGGACCGGTTGATCATGCGGTGTGAAATTTGTTACGAGTACATTTTGCAGATTATGCGCAAGGTTATGGAAGTTTTTCAACCAAATGCCGTTGTATTGCAATGCGGCGCCGATTCCCTTAACGGAGACCGACTTGGTCCATTCAATTTGACGCTGAAAGGTCTTGCATATTTCATTCCATCCTATTTGCGATTCCAAAGGTCATGGAAAGTGTGTGGAATTTTTCCGTGATTACAATTTGCCATTGATGCTGTTGGGCGGCGGCGGGTAATGCCAAATTTAATTTTTTAATTGTTTTTAAATGAAGTTACACTCCTCGGAATGTGGCGCGATGCTGGACTTATGAGACATCATTGGCCGTGAACATGGAAATATCCGATGGTGGTTCTTAACATTAAGATTTTTCGGTGGAAGGGAAGGTCCGAAACTTTCCAAGTTTTCCTTAGTTTTTATTTCGAGAAGGGAAGGGGAGCTGGGCTAGTGCCCAAACCTCTGGATAAAAGCCTGTCTGACATATATTTTTCAGAACTTCCTTACAACGATTATTTTGAATATTTCGCACCGAATTATCGCCTACACATCGACGCGTCCAATGACCCCAATCAAAATTCGGCTGATTACTTGAGGACAGTTCAGTAAGTTTTTTTTTATTAGTTGTACTTGTAATATGGATCTGATTTATATCAGAAGTGAGTTGAATTTTTTTTTTTTGCAATCGAACGAAATTCTAAAACCCACCCTTTACTTTTTTTCAAAAATTTTTTTCGGCTGTGCCAAGAGGCGCTATCGGGAAAAAACCCGAAGATTTTCTTTTTTTTTCTAAATTGAGAAATAATTCTTAGATCAAAAATGGTTGTTGATTTGATTTTATTTTTTACCGCTCTCTTCATTTTGATATTATTTGGCAGAGAAAACGTAATGGAGAATCTCAGCAAATTATCTCACGTTCCAAGCGTCCAAATGCAAGGTAATATTGCATGCATTTTGTTTTCAGCACCTTAATTGAATAGCAATTCCTCGAGACGGAATGCAAATCGACGAGTCGTTGGAGTACGACAGGGCCAACCCGGACAGGAGACTTCCAGGTATTGTTCTTGATGAAACGGACCTAATTTCATATTGCCCTAAAGCCGAGATCAGTGACCACATGACAGCACACCCTGGAGAATTTTACGACGGCGAAAATGAAAGTGACGATCGGAGGAACAGGCAAGAATACAAACGGAGAGGGAACGCGACAGGCGAACAGAGCGACATGAGAGAGGACAAGCAGGACAACTCCAAACGGATCAAAATTGAGAAACAGCAGCTGAAAGACTGAACAACCCAAAGAGGGGGAACTGTTTGAAAATGATGCGAACCCAAACTGAGGGGAACCGAGAAAGCAAAGTGACTACACGCATAAGTCCATTGAAATATATATGTATACATATATACATCATCCCATCCCTAACTTACTTTTGAATTGACTTGACTTTCTCAATGGCGTACCTCCTTCAGTAATTCCGCTTCCATTTTCCCAATGTTTTTACGTCTCTCTTGTATAAAATAACCCTCCAATTCATTTGCTTGCTTATTCTATTGAATCGACTAATTTCAAATCGGAAAAAGTTATTTTTTTGGAATGCTTGTGTTCATTAAAATGGTCCTTTTAACGTATAAACGCCAAATCATTGAATGGTTAATTCGACTTCCGTTCCTTGCGTCAATTACTTTGAAGAGCAATGCCCCGGTGAACACTTGCATCCCGGCCTTTTTTATGATGAGAACACGTAAGTCTAATTTATTGAAACAATTAGAAAGGCGAAACTTTGCACCCCTTCCCCATAAAATATGAGATGTTATAACAAGTCGAACATGGGCACAGTATTAAAAAATCCTTGGGTTCATGGGCCATAACTTTCCTGTTGATCAATCAATCCCTACATTCTTGGTATCATTCGAAGCTTTAAGTCTATAGAAGCGTAAACTATCAATTTAATATACTAAGTAAATCGAGAAAATAAAATACTATTAATAAAACTTATTTTCTTTTTTCTGCTTTAACTCTTCTGGCGCAAATTACTATATTTTATGTGCTAATACATTCCTGAGACTTAAAGCTTCCAAATGATACCAAGAATGTAGGGATTGATTAATCAAGAAGAAAGTTATGGCCCATGGAACCCAAGGATGTCAGTTGATTGGACGCATAAAAGTCCGTTGGACGCATAAACTGGAGTAGAGCCAGAAAGAGCTAGTGTCGTGATTTCAAATCTGCAATATTCCCGTTTTCAGAAAATTCTATTTGGCTTCGGAAACAGACCTTTTGTCATTTGCTTCTGAAAATGGACAACGCTTAGGGATTAAACGGCACTTTGACAATGTTGTCGGCATTCATTTTTATCGTCAAATGGTTTTTTTATGACTCATTATTAATTTGATTTTTTACATTGATCTCTTTTTCTCGTCTTTAAGCCTTGTTTTGTTTAGTTGGTTTCCATAACCGATGTTCCCGAAATTTACATTTGGGAAGAGAATTCGGATAAGCTGAAGTTGAGGAGGAAAGTCGAAATTCCGCAAGGTTATCGCACTGGGTGGTCGTACCAATCGGACGACGGAGAGATTTGTCTTCTCGCGATAAGTTGCGAAGAAAGTCGGGAAAGGGACGAAGGTGGGCGCGCCTCTGTCCGTCTTTTGCTCACCGTATACAAACGAACCAATCGAACAGATTCAATGCTCCTAAAAATTGCTTTGAATGACTCTGCCGACCAATTCTCTGCCGCTGTCTGTCCCCCGATCGTTTCGCGTTGTGTCTCACTCACAGGGAAACGGCCCCTGTCGAAAAGACACATGGCCATTGGGAAGGACTTTTATGTCAAATGCCAGGAGAATCGGCTGATAGTGTCCAAATTTGAGGACATCTCTGATGATGCGGTGTGTGATGACAGCGCTTGCCAAAATGGGAACAATGCGAAGAGGTAAAAGAGACAGTGGCGGAAGAAGGGGCCAATGCCATTGCCGTAAGGCATTTGAAAACGACAGAATGCTCTTTAAAGGATTTCTGGCCAGTTCGTGCTGAACTCACACTTCCAAGTGGAGGATCAGAGTTTGGTTGAGTTCGACTCCGTCAGAGTTTCGGGCGATTCGTTGTTTTCCACGCTGAATATTGGAAGGATTTATTGCTGGTGCCATTTTTTCTCCCATTTCCTCTGCTTTTTGTAAATGTTCAGGTCCAAATTCGAAACTTGCGGACTCTCTGCCTCGAACTGTTCGCACGTCACATTGACCGGGTAAGTACCGTCGTAAAAATGCCCCCCCCCCCATTTGAACGGCACTCCGTTAAGTCATCGCGTAGTGACGGAATTCACATCGCATGGCACAATGTTCGTGGCCACGGGGAATGGACTGCTGCTAAAGTACAACATCGGAGCAGCGAGGTACAAACAAAGTAGTAGTGGTGGAGGGATCATTGATCACACGAGGGCATTTGGGGGGGGGGATCGACTTTTGCGGGATGTATTTATTTTTCCTCGGTGCAAATTTTTTATGTTATTTTCAAAGTTTGGCATAAGAATGGAGGTCGAGCGAAGTCGGGAATACCGTTAAGTGATCCATTTTATGTTTTTAATAAAAATTTTAAATAAATCTGAGGGAATTGGTGTTTTCAGCTTAGAAATTGAAGTCAATCATCATGAAATTTGAATTTAAAGATGCCTAAATTCCTTTCTAAGATTTTCCTATGTTCGGGGAACAGCTTCCTTCCCTCTCTGGCTACGCCTTAGGGTCACAGTGAATTCTGACTCAGACATTCGTCAAATGCATTTGTTTAATAATGGAAGAATTTCTTTAGCGGCGCTGGACGATGGCATAAATTGGAGCAGTTGAGTTTGGAGTGCCCAATTCGGTCGATGGTGCTCAGTGATGACTATGCTGTGCTTGTACTCATCCATTCCGACAACGGAATTTCCATCGTTCGCTCCTCCGACCTTTCCCTTACGGGCAAAGCGGAGGTAATCGCGAAGGATTTTGATACAGAATAATCTCTCTTCTGATCTTTCCGACGCGTCGATTGGTTTCATTTTTCCGTCCCTTTTCCCAGGGTATCAAAAGGCCAACAGTCAATACGATCGGCATTTTGCACGACCCTCTCAATGCGCATAGTATTTTCACAAATTCCAAAGTTGGCACTCTCCAATGGATTGATCCGCTGCGATGGAAAACAAATAACGAAGTGATGGCCAAATGGGCTGCTATTTTTGCTTTTTGGGCTCTTCCCTTGCCATTTCTTTTTTTGCAATTGTTTTGTGCTTTCTAGGTGGAAATTTCGGAAGAGAATGTGCCGCCGGAGGATACCTTCAATAGACCCGACTTCTTTTGGCTCGACGTTTATTCGATTTGTTTGAGCATCCCGCGAATTGTGACATGTGAACACCGAAGGAATGACTTGGAAAAGGTCCTCCGCGCGACTCCCTTTTAAGCCTATATTCTTGCCTTTTCCGCCATTAGACTTACTTAAAATTTTGGCGACGTTCTGTCGATCCTTGTCAATTGCAAATGGAAAGTTGCGTCGTCCTCCCGCGACGTGTTTCATTCATTCGTTCGACCCTCGACCAATTTTGGCACTGTTCGGCATTAACCGTTCCCATGACAAATGGGCAACAATTTTTGGTCATTTTCTCAAACGGCGAGATGGAAGTATACATTCGAAGTGAAAATAGAGGGTAATAAACTTGGCAAGATATCCTTTTGGTTGGTAAGTTTTTCCCTTTACAGTTGCCTTTGGCATAGCGATTTGAAACGGCACTACCAGAATTGGCAGCAATTTGAGGTGAAGCATTGTTCGACCATCGCAGGCGCAAGTCGACACTTTGCCACAGTCTCTTCGCTTGCCGATAATCCCCACGTTTTACTGTGGGATTTGGCCACCCTTTCGGTTGTCAAAATGATCGACACTTTGGTTGGTCCTGAACAGGTGCTGCTTTTTGTTGTTTGGCTTTTTTTTTTGTGTTATTTCATCGTCCATTTTGTCCGCTTTCCTCAGGTTGAATGGTCCGCACCGTCCGTTTTGCTCATCGCCTGCCAATTTGGCATTGTTTCGTTCGACTCCGATGCAAATGCTTTTATTTGGGCCATCAATCGTCCAAATCTGTCAATTTTTTCCAACCATTTGGCCACTTTTGCGTACGATGGTCACTTTGGTTGGTCCCTTTTCTCACCTCCCAATTTTCGATCGTTCGTCTTTTTTCTTCAGTTTACGTGCTCAATGCTTCCAATGGGACATTGGCAAATTGCCCTTTGCCTTTTTCCGAACGGCAAAAGAGTGTAGTTGCGGTGGGCAGTGAAGGGAATGTTTGGTTCATTGGCATCACCGAAGGGGTGGGCGGTGTGTCTCCCCTCTCGTTGCCCTTTGATACCATTTTTCAGGGCGCTCTTTCCGCACTTAAACCCGACTCACCCCAAAACAAATTCGCGATGGGTGGCAATTCAGCCGAAGGCCCCCAGCGGAAGAGTACCGCCTTTTCGCATTTGATGGCGCTGAATGGGCGGACACCGAAAAGAGACGGAGGCCAAACGGAAGGGAAAGGACGACGCACAAATCGCTCTGTGTTACTATTTGAAACTCCTTCCATAAAACAATTTGTCGATGGACCTGCGCATTCTCTTCCGCCAATTGCTCAATTAGCTCATCAGTTTGTGCTCGCATGTTTGGCCAAGAAAAATGACGCCTCTCGACAGTGAATTGAATTGAAAGATGGATTTTCCGTTTTATGAATTGTCGTTTCCTTTCTCATTGTTTTTTTTTTTGTTAACGAAAAACGACAAGAGGATTCTCGGCTCGACATGGCAAAATTCGAATCGACGGAAGGCAAGACTGGAACGGAATATTGCCTCCACAATTTCAGAAAGAAATGTGGTCTAGGTGTGTGGAAATGTGTTTTCGTGAGTATTTGGCCCACAAATATGACTCACATCCTGAACACAAATTCGAATAAAGAACGTGGAACTGAATTTGTCGAAACTTAATTTCTCTTCGGTCATTTAGGCTCATTTCTTCCCCGCCTAAAAATGGCTAATTTTCAGAATGAGTCGGCACATTTTTGCCTACTCTCATCGTCCCTTTCTTTGGGGATGGCAATTCAATTTCCCCTTCCGCCTTCGTCCGCGGCACGGCTCGCTCCTCCATTTTCCCCACCATTCCTCTCCACCATTTTCCCCCTCCCCTTTTCGCTATCCCAACTTTCATTTCCCCTCACAATCAATTGCCTTGCCATGCTTTTCCTCCTCCGGCCCCTCTTCCTACTGTTTCTCTCGCTCTCTTTTCTGCTTTTCCCTTCCCATTTTTCCTCCCTCCCTCCTATTCCCTTTGGCCAAAATTGTGTCCGTCCTTTACGTGTCGAAGAATCGCATTCGCTTTTTGTTTGTTTACTTACGATAAATGCGAATGTTAGGTGAAGAATCCTTTCAGGAGACAGAGCGAGGCGATTACTTTTCAAATGGTACAAAAGCGCGTTTTACGGTGCATTTGCCATCGTCGGGCTTTGTCTCCTCCGATGGGTGGGCAATTTCAAAAGGACGGGGCACAATTAATGCCAAAAAAAGGGTTAGGGCAAAGGAAGGGAACCAACCAATGACACGGACAAAAAAAAGCGAATGATTGTTTTACGGCAATTGGGAATTTTCCGCTTTAAGGTACCCAAATGGCTATGGCAATCAAAAGTGTTCAGTGGAGTTAGTTGCACCTGCTTCTAGGCATGGATTGGCACTTTCTGATCCAATTGTGCCGTCCTTCTTTCAGTGCTTTGGTGGTCCATCTTTCGTTTGTCCTTTTGGATTTGGAGCCCCCCTACTCCAAATCGGAGCAGTGCCTTCGCGATTATGTTGTGGTCACAATTATCGGTCTTTGCTCAGGGGAATTCGAATTCCGTTTTATTAGCCTTCTGTCAGACCGTGACGGTCGTGAACACAACAGTGACCGAATTTGTGGGGACAGAAGGCCCGAACCGATGCACACAATGCAGTCACGGGCGCGCATTCTGTTCATTGCCTCCTCCTCTTTGTCTTCAAACGAAGAACAATTGCCAAAATGGAAAGGGTTCCGCATGAAATTCGAATTCGTCCCCGAATGTCATTCACTCGTTCGGTTGTCCGTTAACTCGTGTCTTTCGCATTTAGCCACCATTTTGGCACCGTCCAGCTTTTATTATGACACCGACCGACGGCACTTGACGGAGTGCGGTGGGGTCAATTCGGTTGGGTTTTTGGATGTTTATTCATTTGATTTGAAATTTAGTGCAATTTTAGCCGGCCGAATTGAGTGGCGTAATTCATTCCCCGGGTTTCCCGTAAGTTTCTTTCGCTTTTTATTCACCTACATTCCCTCCTCAGTTACACTTTCCCTCGAAATGTAACCTGCAATTGGCTTCTGCGAGTGGCACCCGACCATCGGATAAACATTCGCCTTTTGGAAATTGAACTTTCGTCGGCTTTTGGTCTGTCCATGCCATTCCCTTTCCCTTCCCCCATTTCCTCAATTTTCTTAAGAATGCGAAAGGGCTTCCCTCCAATTTTTCGATGGTTTTCGACACGGTGAATCGCCTTGTCACTTTTTGACAATTACTTGCCAATGTTTTCATCTGACAGACTTTGAACTCGACAAATCGTTCAGCACTTTCCCTTTGCGGCATCCGCAACAGCCGACAGCGACGGACGCCCTTTTCTGTGGGGGCAGTGCTTATTACGGGGAGGAGGGAATGAAGTCATTTCTTTCGGAGAGAAACCGAGTGTTTGTGCGGTAAAGAGAACAAAAACAGTCGGAGAGAAACTCACTAACCAAGGCAAATCCTTCGAAAGGTTCACCACTCGCAAAAGCCCAACGCAAAAGCAATTTGCGGATTATGCAGCGAAAAGAAAGCCAATTGGGTTCCGCTTAATTTGGACGGAGGTCATTCCTTTCATTTGGAGGAAAGCACCCAAAGGATGTCGCAAAATTTCTTTATCACCGGGAGGGAATTGCGCCCTTTGAAGACGGAAACGCTTTCCAACCGCACCCCTCCCAAAAAAGGTTCAATCGTTGGTTTACACGTCAGCGGATGACCCGCGCACCGTTCAAACTTCGCTGAGCGGAGTTACACAGCAATCTTTCGTTACGGCTGATCAATGCGCTGGCTTTGTGTGCAGCGGGGGCGAATTTTGTGTTGACGCTACGGAAAATATTTGCGTGGAGCGGACGCGACTTTGCATAAACGAAACATTGCGCTGCGATGGGTTGGCCAATTGTGCGGAAAATGACCAAAGCGACGAATCATTTTGTGGGTACTTAGGCGGCATTCCGTTCATTGCAGTTTTCACGACTTTAATTTGAATTAGGGTCATTGGCGGTCGGTGTCGGTAAACCGAAATCAGTTTTTTGGGGAAAAAAGGAAAAAGGGGGGTCACAAAATTGGCCTAACTGAAAATGGTGTCCCAGTTTAAAACGACCGCGCCAATAAGCTATTAAATTGTTTTTCTTTGGCCGTGAAACTGTAACAGAGCAATAAATTCAAAGGTGGCGGGGAGAAGGAGGGAGATAGAAATCCGAAAGGGCAGTCGAACTAACAAATTACCATAATTACAACGTAGCTCCAGAAGACTTTTTTTCTAACCCCCACCCTCCAAAAAAAGGGAGTTAAAGTTTGTCATTTCATATAAATGGAAGGGCGGCATTTCATTCGTTTCGGATTTCATTTGCCTTTTCTTAGGTTACGTCCAAAAAGTGCTCTCATTGGTCACTTTCCCACTGCTTTTCCTCTGCTCACTTCTCTTTTCGCTGTTCTGCTTTTCCTATTGCATTTTGAAGTGTTTGAGGTCCAAAGCAGAGAAAACAGAACAAAAACAGCGAAAGAAAGAGACAAAAAGAAAGGAGGAAATATTGGAGGAAAAAAGAGAAAGGAAAAGAAAAGATGGGAGAAAAAGAGGAGAGAAATGTGTGGGAAAAGAGACGGACGCAGCGGAGAGGAGGAGAGACGGGCGGACATTGGAGAAAGAGGGCGCAATGAAAGCGCACGGAGGAGGGAGTGCAAATGACCGTTCCTTTTGCACTTTTGCCAATTCAAAGAATGCTCCGAAGAATGGGTGGGCAAAGGAACAGCCATACACAAAAAAAAAATTCAAATTTACTCCATTCAGAAATGCCAAATTTATTACCAACGTAATGGGCCATTTCCCGTGTAACGGTCGGAAGGAATGGCCAAGAATTCGCACTGACAGCGATGTGTGGACCAAACAATCATTTGCTGGCGAACCGTGCCATGGAAATGGCTTTTTTAAGGAATAAAATAGAAAATATATTACGAATAAAAAGAAGTGAAACAAAGTTTATCCAAGAAATCGTAGACTTATTCAAAATGGCGGTGAGTTCTTTCGTCCGCTTCTTTTGCTGTGAGTATTTGCCTTTGAATGTTTGCCAAATCGCAAAGGATCGGCAGCAACTTCAATTTTTATACCGTATTTTCTCTTTAATTCCAAAATTCTCTCACCGTTTCGATGTTTTTGCGAGCGGCTTTGACGCTATGGTTCTCAAAAACACCAAAGGGTCTGAAATTTCTGTGCCCGCCCTTTTGCTCTGAATTCACATTTGCACTCTTTTCCTTTTCATTGGTTGTTCCGTCTGCTCTCTTCCGTAAAACATTTCCTCCCCCTTTTTCCGTCTGTTTTGGAGGCCAATTGAGAGTGAAAAGGGCACAATCAGCAGTAGTTGTACAATTTTCGTCTTCTTCCACAGTTTGAACCCTTAAAATTGGTATTTTAGGACCAATAAATACTCCTTGGCAACCAAATTGTTGGGCTCATTTCCTTCTGAGACGACAAAAGGGTGGCGACTGACCCAACGGCAAACGCAGTCGAAGTGCCCCTGAAAATGAACTTTCGGTAAATCGTCATTTTCTAAAAATAATCCGAACTTTGCTCTGACTAAATTGAGACGAAAATCATCCAAAATAGATTGGACGGATTTGTTCAGCTCAAAGAATTGCTCGAGGAGAAATAGTTGACGCAGTGCCAATTCGTTTCTGGTCATTATTTCCGGTTGGGCCATTTAACTATTAGCAGAAATTGCTAGGACAAAGGGAAATTGGCAAAATAACGCAAAAAATGAACAAATAAAAAGCGAACAGAAAATAAATGAACCCTTTGAATGATTCATTGAGCAAAGATTATTTGTATATTGAGCACGAGGTTTGTTAAGTGAGAGATCTTTTAAACTGTTCGTAAAAGGAATACGGAGAAAGCAAAGCCATTACAAAACCATTTTTGTGAATTTTATTGCGGTCGAAAGATTTGACTGCCGAGACATCGACGGAATAATCAATGGGAAGTCCGTTGTCCAAAGAGAGAAGGGCACCGCCGGCGGAACGAATGAGCGCATCGCCAGCACACAAATCCCACTTTTTGATTGTTGTTGTATGAATGTATAGGTCTGGTAAAAATAAATAAAATAGTTAATTATTTTGGGATAAGAGAAAGGGTGCGGAGTGCCACCAAAACATCGCCGGAACAAATTGCCAAAAAATCAGGGTTTAATAAAAGTTCCAGAAAAAAATTTTAGCAAAAATTTTCCGAAAAATGAGATAATTCATTGTACAATTTTCAAGTTTTTTTTTTTGTGCTAACCGGCACTCTGTCGGATCAGCCGCAGTGTTTTGTAACCCGCTCCTCCGGCCGGTTCAACGACAAAAGCGGTCGAATCGTTAGCAAATGCTCTTCTGACCAAATCGGACACAGTGCCGGCATGGGACCTTAAGAAAATAGGACTTAAAACAGATAATTTGTCAGAAAAGGACCTCGAGACGAGAATTGTTTGTTGGTGTTGGTTTGATTTGGACGACAACAAATTAATGGGAAGGCCATTGGAGTCGAAAAGGCCGTGGTCGACCATTCCAAAGACTTGAAAAAGGCAAACACAAATTTAGGCCCGGGATCGTAGCTTGAACCGGTTTCGGTTAACTGTCACCCTCCACCTGTTTTCCGGATTGTTAGGCCCCATTTTTTTGACCGGGCACCCGATTGGGCCCGGCTTTTTTTTCAAAAATAGCGAATTAACAATGTGAAATTTTCGGGCGGCTCGGTCTCAGTTTATTCTTTCAATCTCAAATTAGTCTTACCCGTTTCGTTGTTAAACGGCGAGTGAATAGCACCAAAAATCGGCTTTCCGTCAATTGCAACACATGCCATCACAGTCACGAACTGAGTCAAACCCTCTAAATGGGGACAAAGTCAAAAAAAGTCCGCCTTTTCAAGTTGGCATCACCCGTGAATTCCTGAGTGGCATCGAGCGGGTCTATCCAAACAGTGACACGAGCCAACGGAATCCGCCAGGACGGAAATTTGGACAATGCTTCGCGCAATCCAAGCCAAAGCTCGTAATTATCGGCACGGTAACGTTCGATTTCATTTTCAGGTAAAAATTCCGACTTTTCTTCAGAGATAATCTTAAGAAAAAGAAATATAAGTCATGATCAGTAGGACAAATAAACCTTGAGAAAAGGAAAACGACCTAACAAAGTGAGCATTAAATGGTTTGAAATGAGGTCAGCCTTCGTAAGAAGTTCGGCTCGTCCCACATCCATTTGACTTTTTTCGGTGAATTGAATTTGTTTATTTTCTTGGAAAGTGCGGACAATGGCATGACCGCCCATTTCCACAGCCAAAACGACGTAGCTAAACGAATAAAAAGGGTGGTAAAACAGAGGACTAACACCTGAGAACATCTCGCAGCTGAACTTCAAACTCAGGCACTCGGTCTTTCGCTGTCCAAATCAAAAATGCGAGATAAATGAAAGACAAAATGACAGTGAAGAGCAAACAATTGCGCAAATTGACCCGTATCATTGGCATTTTAATGGTCGAGTGAAGAAGGATAATCCACAAAGGAAATTCTTTCTTCTTTTCGGCATATCAAGCACAGCTTGCGCAATGAGACTTTTAGTTCAAATATTTTTTGATTTTCTCTCACAAAGGTCTGTGAGATTTATTTATTTATTTATTTATTTATCGAACAAACCACAAGGTGCTAATTGCACTCTAACAGTGGTGTAAAATAAAAAATACAAAATTAGAAATGAGTCATAAATCACAGAATAAATGTCATCAATACACATACAATATATGTCAAATAAAACCTCCTCTCTCAGCGGGGATTATGCAATTTATTGATCAATCATTCCTTTGGCAATTTGTCGGAATTTTTGGGGTCATTTATTTCCATAATATTTTTTGGTAATAAATTCCATGTATTAATAACCCTATTAAAAAAGTTATTTTTTGTTTTTGTAATATATCGCTTGTTTTGTAATAAAAAGGGTTTTCGAGTAGCCCGTTTAGCAACAGTAAAAAATTTGGATGGTTTAAGAGTTGTATAATTTTTTAAAATTTTAAGAGTTGTAGTCATGTCATTTATTTTGCGCCTAGTTTCCAATGTTTTAATTCCGCAAATTTTTAGCCTTTCATCATACGGCTTCGGAACAAGCCCACACTTTTTGAAGGCTATTCTCGTGAAAAACTTCTGAATGGCTTCTATTTTGCGGACATTTTGTTTTTTAAAAGGATTCCAAATTTCTGTGGCGTATTCTAACAGTGGTCTGATGTAGCTTTTATATGCCAAAATAAGCGTCTCAAGTTTTCGCGTTCTCAACGCTCTAAGAAGTTGGTGACAAGAAAAATACGCATTTTTTATAATTTTTTTATGTGATTGGAAAAAGAAAGTTTTTGATCAATTAAAATACCCAAATCCTTTACACATGTTGTTTCTATGAGAAGTTGCTCATCAATAAAGTAAGTCATTTTGGCATTATTCTCACCAAGATAAAGGACCATTGTTTTTTCTAAAGAAATTTCGATTCCATTATTTTTTGTCCATTTATTTAATGCTTCAAGCGCTACAGATAAATTCTCTCTATTTTCGTCATTTTTATGTTCAATATATATTTTTAAATCGTCAGCAAACAGCTTAATACCAACATTTTTAGGCAAGGAGCGCGGGAGATCATTGAAGATAAGAAAAAGTAGGGGGCCTAGAACACTACCTTGTGGCACCCCCGAATAAACATTCATTGAGCTAGAATACTGATCAGAGACTTTAACTCTGAATGAGCGGTCAATTAAAAAATTTTGAATAAATTGGAAAATTTTTCCATTTATACCAATAATTTTAAGCTTTTTAAGAAGTAATCCAATTGGCACACTATCAAAAGCTTTGGCAATGTCAATATATACCACGTCAACACAACTTTTATTTTCAATTGATTTATAAAAATCATTTAATGTGGTTAAGAGTTGTGTTGTAGTGGATCTTTGTCTCAAAAAGCCAAAATGTGAATGGTTTCTATAGACCCCTTTAATGAGTCCCTTCAAAGGACAAAGACAGTCGGACAAAAAAGAGCCAGAGAACGAGTAGGAAAGAAGTAATTCGGTGTCTATTTCTCGTCAGTCATACAGCAGAAACGAAAAGCACCAGCAACAGGTTGACGATGAAAGGATAAGAGGAAAGTAAAATGAGATGCGTCAGAAATTTCTTAAATTTAAAACATTCAAATGAAATAAAAAACAATAAATTGCCAATAATTTAAAAATGAATGTTAAAAGGTAAAACAAATACAAAACGATGTACGCCCGCCCCACCATAAAATCCATTGAAGTATTGAATTTATTTTGCCGCTTCGTTTTCCATCGGGTACGTCGTTGGTTTACGTGGAACAGTTGAGCCTAATGGAGGCCGAAAACGCAGATTTTTTTCCTGCTGTTCCAACTCAGCATGCAATCGTCGCGTCTCGTCCCATTCCCCGGCAAGTCGGCACCGTTCACAGTCAGCGGAAGAAGAGGGACAGTCAGACAACAATCCGCTTTTCTTACGAAATCTTGACAAATCAAAAGAATGGATGGAGGAGGAAATGAATTATTATCAAACGGATTACGATGGAATAACAATTTCCACGCTTTCCACTTTTTGAATTGTCGGCAGAGGCAAACCAATGTCCATAACCTGTGCATCGTAGTCGTACATCGACGAACCGAACTCGACGTGAGAAGTCCGCCGATTCTCCAACTAATAGACAAGACTATAAATTATTCGGTTTTAGTCACTTTGGGTGGCTTTGCTGTCCCTGAAGAATAAGTCATTCGTCGTCGTTTGAATTTTCCCATCTCCTGGGGCGAGGATGAGCCAGCACCACCATAGTCGAAATCGTTCGGGTCACTTTCGGTGTCGGTTTGGTCGGCATTTTGGTCCACAGTGATATTACGCTCGCGCTTTTTTAAAATCCTATGGAATGGCAACGATATTTTGATGCCTTTAGATTCGGCATTGCAAAATTTGTCGTTTTCTTCGCAGAAGTCTTCCTCCAAATTGTAAAAAGTATGCTGCAACCCATTTTGTTCGTGGCCTCCCATCATGGATTGGGCGATTTTAAACCTAAAAGTGTATTTTTCCGATCAGAGAACCTTAATTAAAGGTCAAAGTTCGAAACACAGTTTTTTTAAATGTTGGTGAAGAAAATCACCTTCTCATTTCGGTTTCGACCGGGATGAAATCGGCGACATGCAAATATTTCATAATTTGAGCATCCAATGGAATCGCTGAAGTTAAAATTAACAGATTCTTTTCTTTTCTTCAATAAATTATTTTGATAACGCACCTGAAGGAAGCGACAATTGCGAGTGAATGGAAGCATCTGCAAAAGCGTATTCGCCTACTCCGCATTGTTTGTTTGAAATTATTGGTCGACTTTTGCGCTGTTCTTTCCAAGGACTTGAAGTCAATTGTAATTAGTTTAACAATTCACTCCACTCACCCGTCAAAATCGCGCCGTACCAGCGCTCGTCGTGGCCACCTGACAAAGGAAAAACAATTCTAACTGACAATACCCCCTTCGGATATACGCGTTTTGTTCACAATGTTCCCTTGTGAGCAATGGTCGGCATCGTGCACTGTCCTCCGTCTGCCCCCGTCCGTCCCCCTCCCCCAAATGAATGTTGTTGTTGTGTGCTGACTTTTCGTGAATGCATTGCCCTTCCTGCTGCTCAATCTTGTCCAACTTAACCAACATTTTCTTTGCCATTCGCCCCCCCCCCCCTCTCCTTTTTTGACTTGTCTTTCCGCAAATTCGATCATTCGTCTCAATTCGCTTTGTTTTTTTATTGCGCATCTGTCAGCAGTTAAAATTTGCATTTCCTGCTCAAGAAGATCGTGCTGTTCAACACTAAAACCAATGCATTCAGCAGTGTTTAGGGAATGGAAATGCGTAACGTGAATTCATCCGGTGGGCCAAAAAAATCTTCGTCATCCTCAAATTCTGAGACTTCCTGAATATATTTACAGATTATGCCATTTCTCCCATGGTCAATTACTTCGTCCGTGCGTTCGTCCTCCTCATCAATTTGTTGTTCAAAAACCCGATGCGTTTCAGGAATTCCGTTGGTTAGCATTCGATGGTCTGCAAATTTGCCCAATTCGTTTTGTAATATTCTTGGCCCGTCTGTTGATTTTTCATTCGATTCTTCGACCGAAATAATCCTTTCCAAAAGTTCTGTTGAAATATGCTGTTTAATGTCCGGCGATTTTAACAGACGACGAAGAAAAAGTGACAATTGATTATTCGAGACAACTTTTAGCTAAAAGAATTAATTATGCTGATCTCATGTTCGCAAAATTACCTGCGGAACCGTAAAGAAAGCTTCTTGCGTAGCCTTCAATTTATCCAACCGATCGATCAGATTCCTTCTGTGCACAACTTCCATATTTTTCCTTCGATTGTAAGTGGAAAATCTAAGCAATTCCTTTAGCCTTTTTTTGCCGTCTTCCGTATAATTATTCTTTTCACTCGCCTTCTGTCGGCTTCGCCATGTTCCGACTGATCATTGCCCATTGACTTATGCTGGACAGTCTGTAAATCGGCCGAAAAAGGCCTCCCCTAAAAATTAGGAATAAAACGACGATATAGGAGAATGTGAGGGTAAACCTCGGAAACGCTGGTCCTGACCCGATCATCAATGAGCACTGCATTTCCAGTAAAGAGAGAAATCTGCAGAAAATAATCAAATGTTAGTAAACGAAAAGACACATCCAAATTGTGTACAACCCAACCATCCCCTAACTTTATGACTCACACTGCTGGGGTCGAAGTGAACACGCTCATCCATCACTGACAAAGTATTCAAATTAAGCTATAATTTAATTGGATTTGCATTGTAACAAATAGTAAAACAAGGACAGAGAGCTTTGTATCTTACAATTAATTGTCGGCAACAAATTTATCAATTAGTGTTAAATGCCAAGAAATTTTTTTTCATTTCAAACAGTTCACCATCCATTATTTCATCCGTCGGTCACTGCTCCTCCATGTGAGCATCTCCCCCATTTTGCCCGTTCTGCTGCTCGTCCGCCTCGTCAACTTCGCCACTTTGAAGTATTTGTTGAACTCTTTCAACATCCACAAGTGTTTTGGCACCAGAAATTAATTCCTGGCATTTCAAATGAATGATTTATTTGTCAAATGTTTGTTGTTGCTCAAAAGGAATTTCGCGAACTGTAACTCGGAAAATGCATTTATGTTATATACCATTGGATAGAGCAGGGTAGATTTGTATTGAAACTGTAGCTTCAGGCACCAATTTTCCGATTTTTGAGGCCCCATAATTTTTTTTTTTCTTTGTTAGTATCGAGAAATAAAATTCAAAATTTACAATACAAATCGACCCTGCTCTATCCAATGGCATATAACACATATGCATTTTCCGAATAACAGTTCGCTAGATTCCCTTGTCAACTGAACTCACCCGGATTTTCTTCTTCGCTTCCGTCGCACGTTTTTTGGGCGGCTGTTCCGCCTCTTCTCCGCTTTCCGCAACGTTTTGTGACCGCTTCACCAATTCGCTCTTAAGCTGCGCACCACTCTCACCTTTAAAGAGTTTCTTCGCTGCTTGGCGATCCTAAGGGGAATAAAGTGCAGTATCCGCACGACTATTCAAAGTTTAAATCGCTCCCAGCCAAAAAAAAGGACTGACCGCAAGGCGAATGCGCTTATAGTCAAGGACGCGGACACCCTTCAATTTGTAAATGACATATTGACGATATTTGGGCAAATGGGTTAACGGATTCCCTTGGAGACTAAAAAATGTCATCAATAAATTGCAAATCCATAAAAACAGTACCTCAAATATTCGAGACGAGGACAAGAAGCCAAAGCGTCGATGTCGCCAAGTTGTGCCAAGTTATTGTTAGTCAGTACAAGGGTGGATAGTTTAGGAAGCTGGTCACCGATCTCCTTGGAAATGAAATCAACGCGATTGTTGTGCAAGAGTAGAGTCTCGAGACGTTTCAATTTTGGCAGATTGTCCAATTTCCGAATATTATTGTCACTCAAATCGATAACATCAAATTGGTCCTTAAAATTCTTTTTTTAGAAGCTAATCAAATCTCGTCTCACCCTGGTCACTCCAAGATTCTCAATGGTCGGGATTTGCAGATTTCGGAGAGAAATTTCACGCTGCTTGCATGGGTTTATGAACTAAAAAAATAGTTAAGTTATCATTAAGGACCGTAATTCTTTTACAAAAATTCTATCATTAAGGACCGTAATTCTTTTACAAAAATTCTTTTTTTTTAAACTTTTTCTAGAAATACTCTTAAAATGTATCCTTTTTACATTACTTCCTGAGTTAGCTATTTTCATGCTTTATTTTACGTTTTTTTTTTTGTTGAAAAATTCGTCTCTAATAATAATATAAAGCTCACTTGATATGCATCATTGACCACATCAACTGAAATTCGGACCATAATACGCTGAAATTCTAAAGCGCATGTAATTCGAAAAATATAAAAAGAATAAAATAGGAACAATTGCTTTTAGCCATGTATCATGTGTAGTATAAATTCAAAGCAGATAAATTTATTTTGAAATTAAGAAAAAAGAACCAATCGCAGTTATCAAAAGGATCAGAGAGAACGGCAAAAACTGTCTCAGGACTCCGCAAAACCTAAAAAAATTAAATAAAATACAAATAAAGAGTGTTAATTGACCCGACGAATCTCCCATATAAATGAATGTCCGCTGCGATTCTAAAATTATTCCAATTGCTCTTCCCATCGTATTTCATTGTGTTTAGTGCAAGTGAAACGTGAGAATGGCAATTGTCAAGAAACAAATTGTGCAATCGATGATTGTATTCCTAAAAGCAAGGAATTAATAAGTGATCAGTCAAAAAGTAAAATATTAGAGGGTTGAAGAACTCACTTACTTCACTGGCCTCTGCCACCGCTGTGTCCCATACATCTGCGCCCCCATTTACTTTTTCAGGGTTCAGCTGGTGATAAAGGGTAGGCCATCCAAATGCCATATTGTCCTCAGAGACGTAATTGCTGCCAGCAAAATCACGAATAATTCCTAACAAAGAGCGATAAAAAAACAGTTAAATGATTTTAAAAAATGTCAGAAAACACCTTTGCTAGTTGCAATACCAATGTGTCCAATAAAGGGAAACAACCAACTGATGAGGGGAATTGGTGTCCAAACAACACAGAATGGGTAGCGGTGCTGGTCAGATCGAATCGCCATGGGGCACCAAGTGGTCATTTACATATAAAGCTAAATCTGAATATACTTAGTAAAAAAGTTTGTTCATTGCCAATACATTTAGGTACGTACTCTAACCAGCTCCTTTTTAATTACCCATTATAAATATTTTGTTAGGAAAAATTAAAATATCAGGGCTCCCTATCGAAAATTAATTTAAGACTAAGTGTGCTCAAAAATGTTTAAAAGAATGTCAAAAATTTAAAATAAAATACCTAGATAAGTTTAAAAAACTACCGTTAGACCGCGTTTCTATTTTTCTGTTAATAAAATTCTAAACACTTAAACTTAACCTGGGGGTTTTCTTTGGGTTTAGTTTTATTTTACATGTATAAAAAATGATTTAAGTCCAAAACAGGTTGGCCGAAAGCGAGTTTTGTTTCTTATCTTTGAGGCGTAGGCTTGATATTGCATTCTTGTTTTTGACAACGCCTAATGACTTCACGAAAGTTCTTTGTTGGTGGGAATTGGAAAATGAATGGCACCTTTAAGTCCATTACCGAATTGGTCAGCTTGCTCAACCAAAGTGGTGGTAATTCTAGTGTGGATATCGTCGTTGCCCCTCCGGGTGGGTTGAATCACTGATAAATTTACCTTTTTAACCTGGTATTTAATCATAGGCCCTTATCTTCACCATGTGAAACAAAAATTGGAACATGGTATCCAAGTAGCTGCACAAAATTGTTACAAAGTCAGTTTTCTTTGGTAATTTGATGAAGTACGACTTACTAACCCAGGTTGCAAAAGGCGCATTTACTGGAGAGATTAGCCCAGAAATGATCAAAGACGTGGGCGCAAATTACGTTATCCTTGGACACTCTGAAAGGCGTCACATTTTCGGCGAAAATGATGCACTTGTTGCGGAGAAAGCGGCGCATGCACTCAGTGCCGGTTTGAGTGTGATTTATTGTATTGGAGAAAAATTGGAGGAACGTGAAGCGGAAAAGACCAAAGAGGTGTTTCCTTAGATTTGAACACAAAATCCACAGAGCTATTTAAGGTGAATTTCAAACAATTGGAGGCTTTATTGTCCGTTGAAAAATTGGACTGGCCAAAGATCGTCATTGCTTATGAGCCGGTGTGGGCAATTGGCACTGGAAAAACCGCCACTCCTGAGCAGGCGCAAGAAGTGCATGGTTGGATCCGCAACTTTTTGAGCGAGAAAACATCACAAGAAATTGCTGAGAAGACTCGTATTATTTATGGAGGTGTTTTATTTGTTCATTGGTCCCTCGGAACTTAAACATAAAATGGCGCTTCTACAGGGATGGGTAAACGCCATTCCTAAAACTTTTTTACAAAAATTGAATGCCTCTTTCTCGCGTCGCTATAAGAGGCGGGCATCCCTGTTATAAAAACCACAAAAATAAGTTAAATTTACCATAATAAATTGATGATTTATCTGTCATCTGCTGGTTTTTAGGTTCTGTGACGGCGGAAAATTGTAGCGATTTGGCCGCTAAGCAGGACATCGATGGATTTTTGGTTGGAGGAGCTTCGCTTAAGCCGGACTTTGTGAAAATCATTAATGCGAAGTCCTAAAAAAGAACCGCAATTGGTGAAGGGAATAACCGAAGTCTTTGACTATCACTTAGACAAATAGGGATTAATTTTTCATTTTAGAAAACAAATAAATTATTCTTATGTTATTTGTTTTTTGTGCGTCATGTTTGTGACTTAATATTTGTTGATAAATCTGATCCAATGTATTTTATTTAGATGGACACAGGACCTCTTAAATTACTGCGCAAGAAATTTACCATTGAATGGCGACAGACCGAAGCTATTGAAAAAGCGCGTAAAAGGGAGTCTCCGAATGTGCGCGTTTTTGCCTTTGAGGACCCAAATTTTAAGCCCGGTGTGTAAAGCGTCGCACCAATAAATGTGTTCATTAAAACAAGATAAATGACAACTCTCCTTGTTTAGGCTGCAGAAAATTCGTGGTATCAGAGTTGCGTGATTTCTATCTTTGGTATAGAGAATGCCCATTACGGGCTCGTCATTTTTACGAGTTGATCGTTGAACGAATGCCCTGTCGGTTATACTTTGACCTTGAGTTCAATCGTCAACTGAATCCCGGGCTGGATGCTTTGGCGATGCTGGACGACTTCCTTTCCGTTTGTTGCGACATATTATGGCGTCTTTGTGACATAAATATTCATCCAAAACGCGACTTTCTGATTTTGGATTCGTCCAGTGATGTGAAGTTCAGTGCGCACGTAATTGCGCACATTCATCGCGAAAGCCCTTCGGCAGCTACGACAAAAGCTAGCGAAGAAATGTTGTTCCGGGACAATTCCATTCTCAAACTGCTCGTAATGCATTTTTGCAGGTTCGACTTGCTAGATTTCGCTCATAAAGTAGATCCACATGCGTTTTCAATATTTAAGTAACTTCGAAAGGGAAAAGCGTTGCATTATCAAAACAGGCGAACAGAAGACTGGTTATTTGTGCGACTTGAGCGTGTATTCCCGGAATAGAAATTTCCGTTTGTTTCAATCCAGGAAATGTGGCAAAGAGCAGACTCTGAGGCTGGCTGACTACTGCACTTTCTATGATTGTATATACCATTTGTCGATATTCAATAACAATTCTAATTTTAATCAGACTATGACCGATGTATAACGAATGCCGAACCAAAAAATGCGCAAATCTTTTTGGATTCACTCATTACACCTTTCAATTTTGATGCCATGCAAATAATTGACGTTGGAAAAATTGCGGAAATTCAAAAGATTGAAAGAGTCGTGAAAACAGCGACACATCATATCTTGTCATCGTTGGCTACTGATAATGGACAATGTCAATTGGCCAACCATGAGAATATTCAAGGGTTAGTTATGGTTTAGTCACTTGAATCCTTTTGTTTAGGGGGGGGGGGGGATTGATTTTGTCAGAGTTATATTCCTTTGCTGTCATTTTGTCTTTTTCTGTCAGGTCCTGCCCCGCATCAGAATCCACTTCATCCAGTGTTTGTCCTTCAGTTTCTGCGTGTGCCAAAACTGTCGAGTTGGGTGGAGGACCGCCGCCCTCGCCCTTCCCTTTGTTGGATGATTTTATGCTTTGCAAATTTCGCGCGTTTAACACGCAAGCGGAAATACGAGTTTGGCGATTTGTCAGGACCCAATGTCCAGGACAAAATGACGAAAAGGCAACAAATGTGGACAAAACTACTGAAGGCAAATATGAATTTCACCTCCAGTATCAAGTAGGTCATAACAAACGACAGAGGGATGGGGA
This sequence comes from Heterodera filipjevi, assembly GCA_039877585.1. Taxonomy (NCBI): domain Eukaryota; kingdom Metazoa; phylum Nematoda; class Chromadorea; order Rhabditida; family Heteroderidae; genus Heterodera; species Heterodera filipjevi. Next base: position 12,565,326 of record JBDPZO010000006.1, on the reverse strand, counting down.
AAATGTTTAGAAGTTACAACAATAATTATGGAACGCTTCTGGTGTTTTTACAGTCCCAAATACATTAGCGCGTCCCATGAAGCCCTTCAGGTAGCTTTTATACTCTGAGTGCGCATTTAAAGGTTGCTGGCTCAAAAAAGTACAGACGGTTCTATTGCACTTTATGAGTCCAATCAACAAACCAACCTGGTTTCTTAGAGAGAACTTTCTTCTTTGTCAACCAATGTTTACATACTTGGTATCGTTTGAAATCTTAATGTCTCAAGAAAGTCTTTACATAAAATGCTGAATTTAAATTTAAAAAAATACAAGGTGAAAGACGGAAAACAGGTTTTTTTAAAAAAATTTTTTCGCTATTTTAAATTTCTAAACTTGATTGTTGAATTTCTACAAACTTTAGGCCTTTTCGAATTATAAGAAGATATAGGGCTTGATTGATCAAGAAGAAAGTTATGGCATGAGAAACGAAGGATAATAATAGAATGCGTAAAAACGACCTGACCCCAATGTTCTTGGATATTCTTTTCAAATGTCTGCTGTTCCCTGAAAGCTCACAAATTCGCGTTTCTGTTTGAATCGTGGCCGAGAACACCAAAGCAACAATGTTTATTGGGTGGTCGATCTCCACGCCCTCCATTTCCTCCAGCGGTGTTTTGACAAAGGTGCAACAACAACACTTCCCCTTCGTAACATTTTTCATTTTGAGTCGACTGCCCAAACTTCGCCTCCCCCGCTTTTGCACTTTCTGTCGAAATGTGCGAATATATACGCTCGTGCGTTCGTATGTTTTTACTAATACAGCATTTACTTAACTTACATTTTGTAGAATCGGTCTTTCGCCAATTTAAAATTCCTTTTTCGCAATGTGCTTTTTTGAACAATGACTTATTGGCAAAACGTTATAAGGCATCGACAGACTCTTTCAATAAGTCATCAGAATGGGAGTGAGTTTTTTATAGAAACTTTTCATTAAAAATTCTTTTTTTTTGCGCTTGAAAAGAGAAAAAGTTTATTTTTTGTTAAGGAATTTGTTTTTTTTAAAGGCGCAAGTATGGACATTTGTCTTTTCTCGAGCTTAACACGCCATGCGTCGAATATGAGGAAGAGAAAGAAAACGCGAAAGAAATCAAAAAAAGGGGAAACTGACGACAGAGCGGGGGGAAGGCAGTTAATTTGCTTGTCTTCTTTGTCCATTATACATACATTTCAAAATGTACGAATTCATGTCAATGCCTAATGATACAAAAGGAATGTTTGAAGTTTGAACATATTTATTTTAAAGCACAAACATTGTTTCCCAGACTATTTTGTTACCAAAAAGTAGTGATCTGACCAATTTGTGAGTTCCCCTTTGTTCGGTATCGTTTGAAAATGTTTGTTTAATTAAAACGGGAAATTTGGCAAACGATAGAAAAGTAAGAGAGAAAAGAAGTGATTTAGCAGTTCTGATTTGCTTTCTCTCATTTTAGTGCGTTGGGTTTCCATTGACACCGCTCTTTCATTCCCTTCGCCTTCCGTTCTCAAAGTTTACCTTTAGGGACTTGTTTTGGAAGTGCGATTCCATGCGATTTCTCCAACTGAAACGGAGTTTCATATAAAGCCCTCAAATTAATGGGTATTTTACTTTTCTGGCCAATGATTGGAGAGACACACAAACAGAGAAAAGGTCCCGCCCCTCAAGCAAATCCACGGATTGGAAGGTTTCTTCATCAATAACGCCCAATTTGCGGGCTCCGCTTACCTAAGCAATGTAACCAATTAGTGCTTTTGTATTATTAATGAAAAAATAAATGGATAAGAAACTGACGAATTGGTTAATGTTCTCCATACAGCTGAATGAAACATTTAAATGGAAAGTGCCCATATAATAAGAGCTTACTTGAAATTTGAAATTGGCTTCATGACTTTCTTCACAATTCCGGGTTCCACCGCGTTCAAAAATCTACCAAAAAAATGATATGCTAAAACATTTAATAGGAATCAGCGATAAGTTTAACTTAAGTTGTTCTTTTCCGCTTTCACACTCACTCACCTGCACAACACTGACCCATCTTTTAACTGCTCCCAAAAATTCGCGCGTTGACCGTCCATGGAAATCGCCGAGTCCTTTACCTGCTGATTTATCCATTCCAACAGATACTGCCCTTCCAAATCATTGTATTTGGATTTCTGCTTATCCAGCACTTGCCCTGCCATCCCTGAACCGATCTCTCTCTGAAAAGCCAACCGAATCACCGCTCACCTCCGGGGCGAGGACGGTGTGTGTAATTTGGAGTTTGAGACATAACGGCACGAAGAATGGGATGGGATGAAGGAGAACGGACAGACCGAGAGTTTTCCCGATCAGAATTGAGAATGGGAAGCGACGGGAGGTGGTGATTCACTCAATCCCTCTCCCCCTCACCACCGACAGTGACGCGACTAAACGGACGGGGCCCTTTTGCTTTTTTCACAGTTCCGTGCGTTTCACCACTATTCTTTGGATGCTGTCAGAGACTTGGAAATGGGGAGGAAGTGATCAGAAAAAGGCGTAAGAGAAGCGTGTCTTGCGCTTTCTCCGCCCACCCGTCGGTCGGTGTGTGCCTTTGATTTTGTCCTCTCTGCTGCTGCTGGCGTTGGTTCTCCCGCTCCTCCGCTTTCTCTGTTTGCTTCCCCTGCCTTTCCCCCCCCCCTCACCATTTCTTTTGTCATTAAGCTGAAGAGATAAATACCTAAAAATGATAACCCTTAGCTGCTGCTGTTGCTGTATGCGCTTTGGTCCGTCATTTTACAAGTGAATGTCTCTCCTTTCACTTGGCCCCTCCTCGACTTTTCCTTCCGATTTGTCCGCTTTGTAATTCGTCTCCGTCTTTCCTTCTTCCGTTTTTCTCCCTTTTCATCCGTCTGATGGGATCACCACAAAACAGCAAATAAACTTTTCATCCGATTGGCCAATAAAAATGCAATAAAATAAATGGGACATACGGCGGAGATCATTCGAAAGCGATTGATGGAATGAATGTGCGGACTGATGCGTTGTTTCTGGGGAATTGAAATGGACTGAAAACTTTGCATTTGGCCGATCAATGGGTTGATATGAAAAAGCAATTAATTTCAAAACAAGGAAAACACCTGCAAGGGAAAACAAGTAAAAATCTGTTCTCAAATCGGCAGGGAATTTCCTCAGCAAACAAATCCGACCGCTGGTGATTAATTTGGCCAAGCTATTCAATGGCTAAGAAGACTAGCAGTAGTTGTGGTGAGTGAGCAGCAGCACCTCGAGAAAATCCGACACATGTCTGAAGAGTGATCAGAGGAGGGGCGGGGGAGTGATCAGAGGAGGGGCGGGAGTGATCAGAGGAGGGGCGGGAGTGATCAGAGGAGGGGCGGGGGAGTGATCAGAAGTGTGGGCAATAGCCATAGCCGAACAACAACTTCAAACAAGATACAATATCGCCGCTTCATCGCTTTGTACTTATTTCTCAGCTCTTTCCCGTTAATCTACGCAAATTTTTGTTTTTTGGTTGGCACTTACAATGAAATGCCTTTCTGCTGTCGATCTTCCTTTCTTTTGTGCCCCTTCTCCTCCCATCGTATGCCATTCGCTGAATGTTTTCTTTCTGTTCATCAACTTTGCCTTATCTTCCACTTCCATCGACTGCCTCTTCTAATTGGCACGAGTGAGTCCATCAATCCCCGAAATCTGTCGGAGTCGGTTTCCCCCGGGGGCACAATTCATCCACACCATTATGACGGATGATGGAAAAGAATAAGAGAAAGAGTGGGGGGGGGAGGGAGGAGAGAGATTCGCCCCTCTGGCGCGACAATGTGTTGTCCCTTTCGCGCACATCTATCACTTCGTCCTCGCCTCCCCGTCCTTCCAAAATCCATTCATCCGTCTCATAACTCATCCTTCGTCTCCCCTTCACACATTTTTGGGCATTTTTCGCCCATTTACACATTTTTATTCTCTACTAGGAAAGCAAAAACAAAGATGGCCCGCTGTTTTGGCCAAGTGTTTCGTCCACTGAATGATCAACTGCCACCAACTTTCGCTATCCATCCCTTTCAGCATTGCTCTTTTCCATTGGCCATTAATTATCCGATAACATTGTCTCCCGCCCCTCCCCCCTCTCTTCTTCCCCCTTCCACTACGTTTATTATTAAATATTATTTCTTCCTATATAATTTTTCGTCGTAAAAACATAATGACCCAAAATGGCGAAAATATTGCCATCATCAACCCTGTCCATTCCGTGCCCTCCCCCGTCGCCCCCCCCCCCCCCCCACTGTCGTCTCATCCCCCTCCCCAATACTCCTCTCCCTCCGTTCTCTCCCCTCGCACTCATTCCTTGCGCAATTGTCCCATTGACTTTGCCTTAACTCTCTTGAAGCGTTCTGATGAGCAGTTTAATGTTTACTGATTGGCTAATGAGATGAAGAAGATGAGATGATTTAGATGAAATAGTCGTCACATTGGCATCGGAGTTATTGGCCGAGGAGGGGAGAGGCGAAGGGTCATTTGGTGTCGTCGGTCTGATTAGGCAATGCGAAGGGCAAGCCTTCCTTGGGTAGTTATTTATTAAACTCCAGCAACCAATATATCGTTCAAGCATTCTCACTGCTTATTTTCCCTTTTGAGCATATGCCCGGTCAACCCCCCCCCCCCCGCCCCCCAAATTCGCCCCCCCCCCCCCTCCTTTCCCGCCCCTCTCTTCCTTTTTTCTTCTTCGCCTGCTTCCTCTCCTCTTTTTCGCTCATCTGTTCATCCTTCCTAAATCCCCAAATCCCTCCGGTCCCTCCCCCCCCCCCCCTCTTTCTCTCTCTCTCTCTCTGTGTTTGCCAATGACGGAAATGAATGTCCAAAATCCCCACTTTTGCCCGCTTTGATTGATTGTTCGCCGCCCTTTTTTCTCTTCTCTTTACATTTCTCGCTCATCCAATCGTCCGGCTGAGAAGGAGATTAGCGCATCTTCAAATGGGCAAAATGTTGGTCAGATAGACTCAACCATCGGCCAAAAAAACGAATAAACGGGGCGGGTGAAATGAGAGGAGATGCGCGGAAAGGGAGGAGGAAGGGAGCCGGGGGAGAGGGGGAGTAAATGGACAATTGGGGAAGGGAGGGCGAGAGAGGGTACTGTTAAATTTGGGATGGGACGCAATGAGTGACGGCATTCAAAAATTTTTTTCTTTTTTAAAAATCTTTTTACTCTCCTTTTTACATTGTTTATTTTCATCCCTTTGCTGATTTGTTGCCATGTTTCCTTTTCTCTTCTTTGCCAAATTGGAAATTCCTTTTGCGCCGTAAAACAAACAGTGTCCCCCCCCCCCCACCCAATTCAGTTCCCAGGGGACTCTCTCTCTTTCTTCTCCTTTTTCTCCTTCTCTTTCTCTATGCTTTCCAAGAACATATTCCAGTATCAACAATTGCGCTTTTCATTTCATTTTAATTAAACTGCTCTCCCCCCCCTCCCTTCCGTTTGCCTTCATTATCATAATCGTCCCTCCCTCCCTTCCCCCCCCCCCCGGGACTTCTTGTGCTCATTGGCTTTCTCCAATTTCTTCCTCTCTGATGCTTCTCATTTCCATTTTCGACGATTTTCTTTTTTAATATGAAGAACAAATGGATTGATAATTTGAGTAAATCGCCCCATTAAACGGAAAAAATGGAAGGATAATTTTTAAATTCCAAACCCAGCGGACTTCCTTTTTCCCGTCCGTCCTTTCTTCCTCTCCTTCCTTTCCCTCTCTCCTCTCTTCCCCTCTGCTTCTTCCTCCCTTCCCCTCTCTTCCTCTCCTTCCTTTCCCTCTCTCCTCTCTTCCCCTCTGCTTCTTCCTCCCTTCCCCTCTCTTCCTCTCCTCCCTTTCCCTCTCTCCTCTCTCCCGTCTTTTTCCTCTTTCTCCTCTCTTCCCCCCTGCCCCTTCCTCCTTTCCCCTCTCTTCCTCTCCTCCTTTTCCCTCTCTCCTCTCTTCCCCTCTGCTTCTTCCTCCCTTCCCTTCTCTTCCTCTCCTCCCTTTCCCTCTCTCCTCTCTTCCCCTCTGCTTCTTCCTGTCTCTTTTCCCTCTCTTCCTCTTCTCCCGTCTTTTTCCTCTTTCTCCTCTCTTCCCCTCTGCTTCATCCTCCCTTCCCTTGTCTTCCTCTCCTCCCTTTCTCTTTCCTCTCTTCCCCTCTGCTTCTTCCTCTCTCTTTTCCCTCTCTTCCTCTTCTCCCGTCTTTTTTCTCTTCCTCATCCTTTCTTCTTCACTTCTTAAGCTCACTCACAAACCTCTCCCCTCTTGCACTTCCATTTTCTTCCAATTCTCCCCCCCCCCCCCTCCCAATGTTTGAATAATCCGACATTTCCCCGCCTTCTATTCCCTTTCATATTGTCATTCTGTTTTCTCTTCACATTGTCCAACTTTGCTTTGCGGATTTTCCGAGAGTAATAAAATGAGCGAAATCTGTTGGACCGAAAATAAGCGGTGGGGACAAAATCCTTAATTAAATGCCTTAGGCACAACTAATCGAGCGGAAATTTAATTGAAATGAGAAAATGGGGGAGGGGGGCATCAGAAAGTAATGCAAAAGAAATGGAATGAAAAGGATACTATTGTAAACATACATTGTTACATATGTAATAAGGTAAAATAAGTACCTAACAATGAATGTTCTATGTCACAGGCGCAACTTCTTTTAAAAAGAACTTCTCTCGCAATTTAACTTTGCTTAATTCATTTTTTTTTCTCCTCCATCTTTTTCCATTTTTTTTTTCACTCTTTTACTTTTCTCTCCTTTTCCCCCGTTGTCTCTTCCCATTTCCTTCGCCATCGTCGTTCTTTTCTCTCCAAATGTCCACCGTATGAATAATCCCTCACTTTTGGATTGTCCTGCCCCCGCCCTACTCAATATTTGTGCAATTGGTCCGATAGCAAAATATGCAGAGAAGAAGCAGAGTGATGATGGACATCTGAAATGGAGAGAATGGCAGGGAAAGAGAGGAAAAGAAACGAAGTCGAAGGTGCGCAAACAGACAGAGTCAATTGAATTGGCAGTCGGACGGGCGAGCGATGATGGGATGAAATGGCGGTCCTATCCTACGCCCCCCCCTCCCCAACTCAATGCTATTCACGCAAATCAAAGGGAAAGAGAAGGGTGAGGGGAAAAGCGAAGTGTTAATCGGATTGATCGTAAAAGCTGCTGATCGGACGAATGTTTGATGGATTTGAGGGACTGGGTACGGTAGCATTTGAATAAGTTTAGAGGATGAATTTAGAAGAGGGAACAATGGGGGTACGGTAAAATATTCTTTGTTAATTTTAAGTGGCAAATTAAAGTCTTCGGACATCGAAAAGTTCGGCTCTTTTCTCATTCCTTTGATGCATCATAGAAAAAGCAGCAGATGTTTTGGCATTCATCAGCCAACTCATTCGTTCCTTTGAGAAAGTATTTTGCCAATGGACAACGGCAAAGTCAATGACCCGAGAATGAGGGGGGGGGGGGGACGATAACGGAGGGAGGGAGGGGGAAGGATGGAAGGGATGCCGACACAGCGGAAGGGGGGGGGACGGATACCGACGAGAACGATGATGATGATTATGAGCAGTGAATGGATGCTATCGGAGGACGATTGGGCGGAGATGAGGACTCAATGCCCCTTTGGCACAGCAAGTCCATCTATTCAGCAGCAAAAAAATGTCAAAGGTTCCGATAATGGCGGCAGTCATCGAGACCGACTCCCCCCCCCCCCCCCTAAAAAAACAAACGGCGGGTCATCCGCCCCACTGCTCCCCGCCCCCCCCCCCCCTCAACAATCAATCCCTCTTCCCCTTTCCTCGCCCCACCACAACAATCAATCCCTCTCCCTCTCTCTTCTCTCTTTTTGTCGGTCTTTTTTTCTCCCTCTTCCATTTCACTTTTCAATTATCCCCCGCCCCCTCCTTTTTGAAAAAGGGTCAAAACATAACAACAGCAGAATCATTTTATGAAGAATGAATGGGGAATGGAGAGTTTGTTCAATGACACTTCCTTCGAGGGATGCCCCCCCCCCCCATTGCTCGTTAATCCGTTTACCCCAACAACCCCCCGTCCCCCCGTCCCCCCGTCTCCCCGTCCCCCCGATTCCCTTCCCTCTGCCCTGCCCCGTCTCCTTCCCCTCACCCCGGACCATTCATCGCTCCACCCGTCGTCCCCACCCCTCCAAATGGTGCAAAGTTGGAGGATTAGGATTAAGATTGACTTCATGCCATCCATTCATAGGTTCGAATATCCCAAACAGATAATGTGAAGGAAGAAATCCCTTTACATAAACGGGAGAGTGCAAAGTAGGCGAAGAGTATTGTTTGCAAAAGAAGCGGAGGAGGGGAGAAGTAAATCACACGCAATGCCAAGATTTTCGCATCAGCAGATGAGTGCCGACTCAACGCAATAATGCCAATGTTGTCCCCTGGTTTTGCCTCATTTTTCATTCCTTTCTCCTCCTCCTCTTTTCTCCCTCCTTTTCCTCCTTTCCTCTTATCCCTCCTCCCCTTTTTCTCCTCTTCCTCCTCTTTTCTCTCCTCCTTTTCCTCTTATCCTCCTCTCCTTTTTTTGTTCCTCCTCTTTTTTCTTTATTCTTCTCATCCTTCTTTTCCCTCTCTTCTTCTTCTTTCTCTCCCACTTTCATCCATTCCCACGCCCTCTCCCTCCGCTCTCTCCCTCTCCCCCCTCCTCTCCCCCCTCCCTCGTCCCCCCTCGCTCCTTCTCCCTCTCCCACCCCTGTTGGAGGATCAATCCCCTCATCATTCTCCCTCTTTCTTCACTTATCCTTTTGTTTAATCCTGAAAAGGCTATAAAGTTTAGATGGATTTCGATTCCAACAAAACATTGGCCGTGGGAATGGGCGACGAAATTGAAGACGGAATGGCATTTTGGAGAGGGGGAGGGCGAATCGGCAAATGGCCCCAAAATGTAGTATAATAAACAGTGAAATGAAGCGAAGAACAATGGCATGCCTTCTAAACAGTATCATATTCGCAGAATCGAGTTGGTTGTGCTTGGTTTCTGAACAATTCGACCGTCTCCTTTTGTTGCCTTTACTCCCCGCCGCTGGCATTTGCAGGGAATACGCCGCTCACTCAGACTCAGCCAATTAGGCCAATTTCCGTTTTTTCATTTCCAATGTTTTGAGCTGAAATTACGAATGCTAAAGCGAATTTGTTATTATTCGGCCTATTCTTCCCTTTTTGTCTCAACCATTCATTTTGTTTATTGACCCATTTGTCCATTTGCCCTTCAAAGTCTTTGTGGCTCGTCTTTTATTTTTGCCATTTTTGGCCAACATTTTTCATCAGTCAATTGTTTTTCTGTGATGACAAATTGCACATCACCATTGGATTGGTTCATTCTGCGCAAGAGATGGATGAGATATGATCAGTCCTTCCCCCCCCCCACCCCCAATTTCGATGTGTTCCGTCGATGATTTATCCCCCCCCCCATCCCCGCCCCCCTCCTTTCGCTGCTTTACACCAATAAATGCCCAAATTAGGTAGGTCCGTCCGAGTTGTAATGTTGGTGAAGGCGAACGACCCTAACTGCACCAAAATCACTCATTGCTTTTCTTTGCTTTGCTGCACAGTTTTTTTTGTTCGTATCAACGGATCACTTTTTCCTGTGTCCATTTTCCAATCAATGGCATTTCCTTAACCAATCGATGGTTTTCCTCCTGAACCCTAATCAATCGATGGCTTTTTCCTACACAGCTCTCCTCCCCACTCCATTCATTTGGTTTTCCACTTCCTTTCTTTCTCCAAATCCGAGTTAAATATTATCCCTCCGTCCTTTCACCCACCACATTGTCATATTGTCTCCCGCCCTTCTGCTCCCCTCAAATTCAACTCATTATCCTCTCACTTCCCATGTTCCACCGCATAATTATCTCCGCCATGGCGGCACCACCAAATGGGATAATTCTAACGCGCAAAAATGCGATAAATGGGCGGGGGGGGGGGAAGAAAAGTAAACGAAAATTGGAGGGGGGGGGGGGGGGGGAAGAGGTGAGGGAAATTCAAAAAGGACGAAAGCATAGGTCAAAAAGAAGGGGAGGGGGCGAGAATGTTAAGGGAACAAAAACGAAGCGGAAGAGGAGGAAAAGGAACAAAGGAGGAAAAAGGGATAAAAGGGGCGAGGGGAGGGGGGCAAAAAGAGGTAAGGGACGAGGGTAAGCGGGGGAATGAAGGGGAGAGAGGAGAAGAGGGTGGGTTGAGAGGAAGGGTGAGGTAAAGCGGGGAAGGAAGGGGAGGGGAGGGGAAGGGTGAGGGAAAGCGGGGAAGGAAGGGGAGAGAAGGGGAGGGGAAGGGTGAGGGAAAGCGGGGAAGGGACTCACAAGCACGCACAGATGATCCTCCCTTCTGCTCATCATCACATCTTTGTCATATCCCACACAATTATCGCTTCATTTTCTTCTCATCCTCTCCCATTCGTCCGCCATCTGCTGGACACCCTCCCCCACCCCGCCCTCCGGCGACATTTGGCCACTTCAAGGATTACCGTATACTGCAAAGAGTGCAAGTATGAAGTTAGCAGTCAGTCAGTCAGGGACACGTGTTGACAAAGTGGGAAATTGGGTGGGGGGGGGAAGGGAGGACAGTTGTTGACATCCGAAATTGGGGGTGGGCGAGAGACGGCGCGGCATGGGCAAGTTGAGGGGAAATTTTCCACAACATTCCTCCCCCCTCCCCCCCTCCGCCGGCGATTTTTCATCACTTTTCTCTTTTTATAAATGAAAATGCCTCTTCACTTTTTTTTATTGATTATGAGTAGAATTTGTCATCAAAAAAGGAAAAACATTTGACAAAGAAAAAATTTAATAATGAAGAAGACAATGTTTTGGTGACAGTTAGGCAAATATGGCAAAATCGAACGGTGGGGAGGGGCGGGGGCGGAGAGTGTCAAAGGGACGGGCAACTAAAAGCATGCCCACCAGCACAGTCCTCCCGCCTCCTTCTATCCCTGTTTGCCTTTGCTTTTCCGTGTCCCTCTCTCTGCTTACATTTTGTACAGTATCCCCGCCCATTTGCCTCCCCCCCGGCGTCAATTGCTTTTCTCGGCAGTGCCCATCTTCATCATATTTGTCGACAATGCCCCGCCCCATTTGTGCTGTATTTTGTGTTTGCTCATTGTACCAGTTCAAACACCTGTCCTTGCTATGCTTCTCCCATCATTCATCTCTCCTTCCATCCTTTGCTTTTCCCTCCTCTCCTCGCCTCTCTCTTCCCCTCCCATCCTTTGCTCTTACCTCATCTCCCTCCTCTCCTCGCCTCTCTCTTACCCTCCCTCCTCCTCTTCCCTCTCTCCCTCCCCTCCTCTCTCTCTCTACTCCCCTCCCTCCTCCTCTCCCTCTTTCCCTTCCTTCTCCGATCCGTCACTTTTGAAGTGACATAATCTTTTTTAATCAGCCAATTAAAAAATAACTTTATCATCTGGACTTTTTGAGTTTCTTGGTCATAACTTTTTTGTACCTTAACGAGATTTTTTTAAATTTGTAGGCTAATAGAACATATAAAATGCTTTCACATCCAAGAAAAAAGTTATGACCCCCGTGACGAAATGTACGGCGACAGTTTGGCGGTCCCCACAACAAATTTGCTTCATCCATTCTCTCTCTCTCTGTTTTTTTATATCCTTACTTTCTCCTTTCTTTCCTACTCTATTGCTCTTAAATTTCACAAACGGTACGGAATTAGATTAAATCATTCTGCTCCATAATAAATTTTTGAGCGTCCATAAAATGGTGGTAAACGCAATTAATGAGGAGAAGAGGAAGAGGAGGGAGGATAATCAAGAGTGAGAGGAAAAGGGAGAGGAAGGGAGGGAGAGGGGGGGAGGGGGAGGCAGGGAGAGAGAGGAGAGAGGGGGGGGGGGGCGGGAGGGAAAGGGGGGCCACTCAATTTGCTGACGTCCGATCAGATAAAAATAAGACAATGCATGCTCAAGGGCATTTTGCCCAAAGTTTTCTTAAGGTTGGAGGCTGGCAGATGGATGAGTGATGAAGACGAGGGAGGATGGGGAAGAAATGGCGAAAATGATGAAGAAGATGATGATGGTTGACTAAGGAGCGCAGTGTCCCCCCGATGGCAAATGTTGTTGCGCGCGAGTTGGGGGAGGGGGAGGGGGAGGGGAGGGGGATGGTGACGAATTGTTGGCAGAAAGGGGCGCACAAGGCACTCAATCATCACCTAAAACTTTTTTGTCTCAAATCCCTCAAAATTCCCCATTTTCTGTGCCATTCGGAGGGACTGAGATTAATAAGCTGATGAATAGCCAAACCTTCTGTTTGCGCCAATTGGCCACTTTTTGTTCAGTGATGACCAATTGGCTGGTCGGTCGGGCGAAATGCCAATGGTCCAATGAATGTCCCCCCCCCCTTTCCTTCCCTTTCCTTCCCTTTCTTCCCCCTTTTTCCCCCTCTGTCCTTCTCCTCTCCCCATTTGCTACATCCTTTCAATTCATCGCCTTCGGTGACAACAACAGATGCTTTCTTTCCCCCTCCCCATCCCCTCACCTTTCTCCCCCTTTCTTCCTTCTCATCACGGACAGATGTTACCCCTCCCTCCCCCCCCCCCCCGAAAGGTGTCGGATTGATGGGTCAGTCCCCAGGGCAATCCCCAAGAGAATTTACACCTCGAAGAATGTATGGACCGAGATTTATTTGTTGTAGTGGATAAATGAGTGGGGCCGAGCATTGGGAAAGGTGAGAAGGAAAAAAGCCGTCGATAGGGCGGGGGAAATCAAAATAAAAATAAATGGGTTGAAAGTGCAATGAAAAGGTGGGCTTCCTCTTACATTGCCTCTTCTAATTATCCCCAAAAGCGATCCATCGGAAGACCGTTGGCTTTGACTTTACCTACGCTGGCAGACAGACCATCGCCTTTTTGGTCATTTGTCTCGGTCGTCTGTTCGTCTGTCCTTGTCTTCCTTGCCTCTTTTCCGGTCTTTTTGTCTCTGTCGCCCCTCTGTTTCCATTCACTTATCATTGCCAAATGCAATTTGATTCATTCTAAGATTAATCGCCTCCTCCCCCCAAAAAACAGCTTCTATCCGATGACCATTAGCACTTCTTACAATAAGTTCAATTTTACCCCCACCAAATGAACACAAATATTACTTATTCACCTCCTTCCAAATTTCAACAAAAACATAATTTTTTGCGTCCATTTTCCTTGCCAATTTTGCCATTCTCTCCCCCTCCCCCCCCCCTCCCGTCTTTTCATTCCCTCAATCTCTCCCCCTCCTCCCCCCCCCCCTCCCGTCTTTTCATTCCCTCAATCTCTCCCCCTTCCCCGCCCTCTCCTCTTTTTATTGCCGCAAATTCCTCCATCTTGACCAATCTTCCTCTTTTGAGCAAGTTGATGGCTTTGAATACATTGAGTGAGGAGGAGGAAGTTTATGTTTATGGCGATTTGGTTGGTTGGAAGAGGGGGAGGGGGAGGGGGGGGGAGCGGGAGGGGGGTGATGATGATTTAGATTTTTGATGATCGGAGGGGGGGAGGAGGGGTGATGATGATTTAGATTTTTGATGATCGGAGGGGGGAGGGGGCGGATCGGTGACGTATGGCGACGAGCAATTTAAAATTCACGATTTTTAGTAGTAACTTTTTTCTATTGTAATTTCGTTTAGCCATAGCAGAATTAGCTTCTAAAAGAACCTGGCTGTGTTTCTCTGGATGTTTGGGGTTCACGCGGAAAATTTGAAGATTAAAATCCGATTTCAAAAAATTTGCAGATTGTTGCATTTTTTATCTCTAAATTGGAGAGAATTGGAATATACACTGACAATCTGGCTTTTGAAGAATTAATTAATGAATAAATCTATTTTAAGCTTTTTCTGGCCTATTCGTATAAGCGTTCAACACCAATAAGGTGATGTTTCGAGTTCGTTTCTTTTTAGGTTTTTACCTGTAACTTTTGAATAAAATTATCTACATACAGATCATAAAGTATTTTAAGTTCATTTTCAATGCCTAATATTCCCTTTTTTCGATTTTGGAATTTTATCAATTGTCTTATTTTCTTTGAGGGAAAATAATTTTTGCATTTTCGTCAATTGCTCATACCGGCACCGCCAGCATTTGTAGATACATATATTAAAGGATGGTCATTTGTGAACTTATAACTGATCAAAGAAAAATCTCCCGTTATCCCTTTTTTGGGACTCAGAATTTTCAAGAAAAATCTCGTTGCAATTCCGAAAATCAATTTTCTCGGTCATTAGTGGTGATATTGTGGGTGCATCACCTCCCAATCTCCCCCCCCCCTCCCTCCCTCCCTCTCCCACACTTTCTTTTGTCTCATTGTCTGCTTTTCTATCCATTTTAAATTTTTCATTCCCTTTATTACATTTGATTTCAGGAAACACACAACCAAATGATCATTTAATCACTTATTTTATCGGTGGGTGGTGCCCCCTCCCCTCTTCACCGGCGGGGGTTGTCATTCTGTCGTTCCTTTTCCATTTGTGCCCCGAGGGGGTGATCAAATCAAACGAATTGCCCCTATCTTCGCCACCCTCTCCCCCGCTCCCCCCCCCTCCCTCTCCTCCCTCTCCCACACTTTCTTTTGTCTCATTGTCTGCTTTTCTATCCATTTTAAATTTTTCATTCCCTTTATTACATTTGATTTCAGGAAACACACAACCAAATGATCATTTAATCACTTATTTTATCGGTGGGTGGTGCCCCCTCCCCTCTTCACCGGCGGGGGTTGTCATTCTGTCGTTCCTTTTCCATTTGTGCCCCGAGGGGGTGATCAAATCAAACGAATTGCCCCTATCTTCGCCACCCTCTCCCCCGACTCACATAATTTATCACCGTTAATTACCCGCCCCCCCCCCCCCTCCGCCGCCTGTCGTCCCTTCGTCCTTCGTCAGATCAAAACCATTCCCCAGCAGAAACGAACAAACAAATGAACTTGATTGTGTTGGGCTTGTGATTCTGATTATTATGTAGCAACAAATACGTCGTACTCTGTCCATTATTTTGTTCATCGGATTATTTTTGTCAAATCGACTAAATTTGTTGGGCCATGGAAACCTCCCAAAAAATGGCTCCACAAACAAAGAATTAAATGTCCAAGCGATAATTTGGGTGTTTAAGCAATTTGTGATAATTTATAGGCCTTGTTCTCGCCCTAAGAACACAATTAATGGAATGTCAACGAAATGCATCAGCAGAAGAAACAGCAAGCATTTTTACTGAAATACTCAAAAATACCTTTTCCTCCAATTCAAAAAAATTTTAAGCACTTTTTTTTCTTCCACCTCTCTTTCTCTCTTTATTCTGTATGTTTTCTTCCTCACTCTCTCTCTCTCTTATCTCTTTCTCTTTTCCTCCTCTCTTCCTTCTCCTTTCTCCTTTTTCCTCTTCCCTCTTTCTGTGTTTTGAATCAAACCTTACTCCCTGCAGTCACTCTGCTGCTTTCAATTGTTCGATTTGGACAAGGCCACCAAACGAGTACTCTCCTCCCCTCTCCTCCCTCCCTCTCCTCCCATCTCTCTCCTCCCCTCTCCCTCTCCTCCGCTCTCCTCTCCCTGCCCTCTCTCTCCTCCCTTCTCTCCTCCCCTCTCTCTCTCCCCTCTCTCATTCCTCCCCTCTTTCCTCCACTTACTCTCTTCCCCTCCCTCTCCTCCGCTCTCCTCTCTCTCCCCTCTCTCTCCTCCCCGCCCACCTCACCCGAATCGCACCAAATCAAACACACCAAACATACATAATAAATACCTAACACAACACCCAATTTCCTATCCATTCATTCCTAATTCGTTTCTCTTTTAGCGCAATCGGTCATTTTGGTGTCGTGTGAAGGAATGGGTGAAATGAAAATGAAGAATAATGGAAGAAATGTGGGAGGAAGAAAAAGAAAAATGATTAGAAGAAGGGGGAAAGAGAAAAGGGGGGGGGAGAGAGAGGGGAAAAGGTAAAGGGGGAAAGAGAAAAAGGGGGGAGGGGAGAGAGGGGAAAAGGTAAAGGGGGAAAGAGAAAAAAAGGGGGGGAGAGAGGGCAAAAGGTAAAGGGGGAAAGAGAAAAAAAGGGGGGGGGGGAGAGAGAGGGGAAAAGGTAAAGGGGGAAAGAGAAAAAAAGGGGGGGGGGGGGGAGAGAGGGCAAAAGGTAAAGGGGGAAAAAGAAAAAGGGGGGGGGGGGGTGAGAGAGAGAGGGCAAAAGGTAAAAGAGGAAAAAGAGGAGAAACGGGGAAAAGGAAAAAGAAAAACAATTGCCTACGGCACTTTCCCGTGGTGAAAAATATTAAAAAAACAACAGAAAATGATATGGAGAATTATGAATTACTGAGAGAGGTTAAGGCAGTGTATTGTCTGAAAGCAACACATTGTTCAAATTGAGGACATTCGCGGGCAAAACAAACACCCATTCAATTCATCTCACTGGGCGATATTTCCGAGTCCCTCTTATCCGCCAAAACGCCCGGGGAAATGCAACGCATTTAAAAAAAGCTTTTTGGTCAGGAAAGAAATGGAACCCAATGCAACCACTCCTTTTCTTTGAAAGAGTATTTGGGGTATTTGGAGGGATGGAGGGGGGAGGGGGGGGGGAGAGAGGGTGGGGAGGGGGAGGGGGTGGTGAGCGGAGGGTGCCCCGTCGCGGGTGGAAATGAGCAGTGGGCGTGGTCTCCCCTCCCCCTTGCCCATGTCCGACAACTCTCCTACAAATTCCCTCGTGTATCAATTGGCTCCTCCCCCGTCCCCTACGGTACCCCAAACACACACATCGCTTCGCTTCGCTCCGCTTCGTTCTGTCGCCTTTCTTTCCTTCCCTTCCTCCGTTTGGTGCCATTTCTTTTGCATTTTCTTCCCCTCCCCTTTGATTATTATTGTTGTTGTTCCGGAATGATCCTCTTTTGCCATTGCTCTTTTCTCAGGTTGCTGCTTTTCCTCTCCTCCCCAATGAGTGCCGCTTCTTCCGTCCATTTGGCCAATCCCTCTTCGTCCCTCTCGTCGCCCTCCCCGTGCCCTTCCTCGTCTCCCTCCCGCTCTCCTGTCCCCGTGCCCCCTCTGCCTCCTCGTCTTCCCCCTCCTCCGCGTCCCCTCTTCACCGCCGCTTCTCCTCCCTCTTCCTCCCCTTCCTCTTCCACGGAGTTTGATCACCATCAAAATCTGAAGCATCAACAGCAAATTCAAAGTTCATTTCGGAGAGCAATTCAACTGATCGGCCCGCCAAAGGAACAAAGGGAAAGTGCCGACACAAAAAGAGAGAGGGAGACGAACACGGAGCAGCAACAAGGGGAGAAGATGCGGCAGAAGGTGAGGCAGCGGGGGGGGGGGGGGGGTAAGGGCAGGGGGACGGGTTAATGACCACAAATCGGATTAATTAACACCCAACTGATCTTCCAAAAAGGCACTAATCTTTTGAATGGAAAGAGCTCATTGGTCACTAAGTTTGGTTTTAAGCTAATTGCAGCTGAATTCCTCTTGCATTTATTCTCCCCCCTCCCAACAGATGCCATCCCTCCCCTCTCTTCCCGCGGTGGTGCCCCGTTCTTCCTCTTCTTCCTCCTCGTCCCCTCTCTGTGCGCCCATGGACCCGCTTTCGCAATTGGTGGCTTCATTTGCTGCTGCTGCCCATCACAATCAGCAACAACAGCGGAATGCTTCGCTCCCTTGTGGTCCCCCTCCCCCTGTCCCTTCGGTGCCGTCTTTTCTCCCCAACGGTGCCCAACTCGCCCCCGCTGGTCCCTTTTTGTCCTCGGCACATCCACCGCCAACAGGTGACTAAACAAACAGGCATTAATTTGATTTTCAATTATCTTTTGTGCTTTTCGTTGCTCAGATTTCAATGCCCTTCTCGCCATGGCCCCTCCCGGCGTTTTGGGACCGTTTATGGCCGGTGGCGTTGCCAATGCGTCTTTCATTCCGCCTCCGCCTGTGAGTGACTAATTTTTGCGTACAAACGCAACTCTTCCTTTCATCAATCAGGAAATGCTGTTCGCTGCCACCCAACACCCACATAATCACCATCATCAGTCCATCAATGGCACGACAAATGCCAACAATGGCATCGCCAACAACGGCACCACCGCGATGCCTCCGGGTATTCCGCCAGGCACTTTCCCTTTCCCATTGGACCCTGTTGTTCTTGCGACCTTCCAACCTTATATGGTGCCACCGGAGGCACGAAGAAAAAATGCGACGCGCGAAGTGACTGCGCCTCTGAAGCATTGGCTGAACGGGCATCGCAAGAACCCATACCCGACGAAGGCCGAGAAGACTTATTTGGCCGTAATCACTAACATGACAATGACACAGGCAAATGAAGAAGGGATAAGGCCAATGAGGGGGTGAGGGGGCGAATGAGAGGAGATAGTGAGGGGGGAGGAGGAGAAAAAGGGAGGGGAGATGAGAAGCCAAGAAAAGAAATTGGTTATGGGGAAAGGGGGGAGGGGATAAAGGGAGAATAAATGAATGAATTATAAACGGGTCAATCGGACCAAATGAGTTCAGCATGGACCACTAGCATTTTCCCATCGTTGTTCTGTATCTCGGCGAACCATTGAATCGAATGCCACTCTCTTCTCCCTACCCTCTTTCTTTGCCGCCCTCTCTCCCCTTTTTTTACTTCTTTTCCTTTTCCTCCTCCCTCGTGCCTTTTTAACTTCTCTTTTCCCTTTCCTTTTTCTCCCCCCCCCCCCCCCCCCTCTTTTTGTCCCTTTGATATTACCGCTTCCCTTTTTTGCCCAATTCAAATGGGCAATTAGTAAATGAAGTTGACAGATGTTGGTGGAGTGAATTTACTCTGACTAAGTGTGCAGACAAAAACACTAATAAATCGCTCTCTTTTTGTCGGAATGTGTAATTTAAAATAAATTCACACTTTGCGCCGACAAAAGAGAGAATCGATGGAAAATGGAGCGGCATTTTCAATTTGCGGCAAATCTTCCCCCTCCCCCGCCCCTCCATCATTAAATTTTGCTTGGGTAATTTTCCCAACTTTTGTGAGATAATTTTGCAACAAAGTGAAAGTCCCTCCTCAATCCTTTCTCATTTGCTTTTTAGGTGTCCACTTGGTTTGCCAATGCCCGCCGAAGGTTGAAGAAAGAAAACAAAATGACGTGGTCACCACGCAATCGACCGAACGATGAGGACGATTTCTATGAACCGGACGAAGGAGCCGAAGGGACGACGGCATCGGCAAATGGAGCAGAGGGACCATCGAGCCCGGAATTGGAAGAGGAGCAGGAGGAGGAGCAGAACGGACACAGGCAACAGAACGCCAACGGGGCCATGGAGCAGCAGCAGCAGAAAAGGCAGAGGAGGGGCATTTGGTCAATTGCGGACACTTTGGGGGAGGACGGACAGGGCGAGGGGCACAATGCCAAGCTGAAACAGCAAAAAGAGGAACCTGGAGGGGAGGGCAAACGGAAGGACAGCAGCAGGACAGAAGGCCAACTGAGTTGTGAGGAAGTGAGTGACGGCGAGAGTAAAGAGAGAGAGAGAGAAAAGAGAGAGTAAAGGAAAGAGGGAGGGTGAGGGAGAGCAAAAAAAAAAAGAGAGAGTAAAAGGGAGATAGAGAAAGAACGAGGGAGTGAGAGAGAGGGAGAGAGAGTGAAGGCAAAATAAACCCATCCCATTTTTGAAGGTCAAGCAGGAGACCAAGTCAGAGCAGCAGCAAGACGAGCAACAGCAGCACAAATTCGACCAGTCTTTGCATGAGCAGCAGCAGCGAATGGAGTCGCCTCGCGGCGGTCAGAGCGTTCATTGTGCAGCCAACGCACTGCCACGGTCGCCCCACCCGCCACCGCCCGGCCCCCACGCGGCCCCTTCTCCGCTCGACTTTCTGATCGGCTCCCCTCCCATGCCATCGGCCCATCCCATGCTGTTGCCCTTTTCTCCAACAGGTAGTTTTGATCTGCCAATTTGTTGCTTAGTTTCTTCCACTAATTTTGCCTATTTCTTCGTCCAATAATCGCCTTCCCCCCGCAGATTTGCAAAATGCTCGCCACAATTTGTTGTTCGCCTTACAACACCAAAATCAGCTGCACCATCAGCGATCGCTAATGGCCGCTGCCAATCCGATGATGACCGCCATGTTTTTGGCACAACATTTTGCAGCACATCAACAGCAAATGGGAGGAGTGGCGGAGGGAGGAAAGCAAATGGACGGAGCAGCAAAAGGACAAACAGCAGCAGAACACCAGTGGAAGGGAATGGAAGACCAACAGCAGCAGGAGAGAAACAATGGTGGGAGGAGAGAGAGAGGGAGCGAGAGAAGGAGAGGGGGGGAAGAGAGAGGAGAGGGGGGGGGGCAAGAGAAGGAGAGGGGGGAAGTGGCGATAATTGAGCTAATCGATTGATTGGCTGGGGAGGGGAGGGACTGATCAACCGACGACTAATCATAATCCATTTACCCCCCCCCCCAACACATTCCCGAATTTTTGTCATTCTTCTTTTCTCTTTGCTGATCATCACCTTCTCCTCTTTCTTTTTGCGCGCGCACATTATCTTTCATTCCCCCCTCCCAGCGTTAATTCGATTATCCCATCGCCTCGTGTTAGCGTTGATCAAAGATGGTTACCGACAGTGTCAAATATCGTCGGTTGCTGAAGGCGTTGAATTGAAAGCGCAAAGGAAATGTATGGGTGAATCGTTTGCTAATTGAGCGCACAAATTCACTAATCCGATCCAAAAGATTGTGGGAAAGGGACAATATTAGTAGGAACTTATTTGAGAGGGAAGTGTCGAATAAGGAGATTATTGGCACTAAAACAGACCATAAGGGCATTCCAGGACATCATGAACGAATTTGTGTTGTGTTTGACTTGTCCTCACTTCCTCCTTTTTAACTTCCTCTTCTTCTTTCTCTTCCTCCTCCTCTTCCTCTTTCTCCTCTTTCTCCTTTCCTCTTCATTCTTCTCTTCCTCTTTCTCTTCATTCGTCTCTTCCTCCTCCTCCTCTTCCTCCTTCCCCTCTCTCTCCCCTCCCTTCTCCTCTTCCTTTCCTCTTCTCCCTTCCTTTTCCTCTTTCCCCTTTCCTCTTCATTCTCCTCTTTCTCCTTTCCTCTTCATTCTCCTCCTTTCTCCTTCTCTTCATTCGTCTCTTCCTCCTCTTCCTTTCCTCTTCTCCCTTCCTTTTCCTCTTTCTCCTTCTCTTTTCCTTTCCTCTTTCTCCTTCTCTTCATTCGTCTTTTCCTCCTCCTCTTCCTTTCCTCTTCTCCCTTCCTTTTTTTCTTTCTCCTTCTCGTTTCCTTTCCTCTTTCTCCTTCTCTTCATTCGTCTCTTTCTCCTCCTCCTCTTTCTTTCCTCTTCTCCCTTCCTTTTCCTCTTTCTCCTTTCCTCTTCATTCTCCTCCTTTCTCCTTGCTCTCTCTCTCCCCTCCCTCCTTCTCTTCATTCGTCTCTTCCTCCTCCTCCTCTTCCTTTCCTCCTCTTTCTCCTTTCCTCTTCATTCTTCTATTCCTCTTTCTCTTCATTCGTCTCTTTCTCCTCCTCCTCTTCTCCCTTCCTTTTCCTCTTTCTCCTTTCCTCTTCATTGTCTCCTCTTCGTCGTCGTCGCCGCGTCGGCTGAAGTGCTTTCTTTGACTGATGAGTGATCGAATAGTCCGTCCATCCGTCCGCTGCTGATCAGTCGTCCCGTCATCATTCACTCATTCACCCCATCGTTTAATGTGTAAAGTGTTTTACGAGGAACACACACACACAAACGACGACAATGAAGGGGGCGGTTGGTGGTGGGGAATGACGGATGTTGCTGATCGGATCGGCTCATTCGAAGACACCGATCGCCCGACAAATCGCCCAATTGGATGGGTCGGTCGGCTCTATCCTATCACATCATTTGTCAAAAACACTCACAAAAACTATTCATTCATTTATCAAAAATAAGCGTGAAAGAACAAAGAAAAAGATGAGTTAATTAGACATTAGAAAAGTGAATTTACAGAAAACTCGAACTTAAAAAGGGTTTACTCAATTCCATGCCGTCGTTTCCCGTGCCATTTATATTTGCCCACGTTTCCATATCCGTTTTCTTCCGAAATTTTCAAAAAACAACTAAGCAAGCTTGAGCTTACGATGGCTATTGTTGCGCAGAATTTTAAAGTCCGCGAAAATTTTTTCAAATTCTTTTTTTTTTAATTTTGGTCACGATAGTTTGTCTATACTTAAAAAATTTCGGCGGTACCATATGACCCAGTCACAAGGCATTGTGCCAAGTTGGCTACGCCAAGGTGACCCCGACCTTTGTTGATTCACTTCTTTCAGGTGCGTCGTCCCTTCTTCCACCACTTCCTTCTCACCCTCCTCCGTTCGTTCATCTTCGTCATCTTTCCTCCGTGTCGCCGACTTCGTCTGCTTTGGTTGGTCAGAAGCGAACAGCAGCCCCACTTTCGAGTGAATCGGCTGAAAATGGCATTCCGCTGACGAAAAGACAATGCCGGGCCGAAACGTAAACACTGAGCGAGCCAAGGCAACCGAACACAACACAACCCATAACAACACAACCAACGCATGGCATCCCATCCCATCGTCCGACGTCCCCTTGTGATGACTTTCGTCCTTTCTGTTCTGTCCAATTTAAAATTATTTTGCGAATGTTTCTCCTCTCATTCCTCACAAATATTTTTGTTTGTTTTTTAATTCATATTATGAATAATGTGTAGTAAAACAATTTAAAAAAGCCAGCAATTGCAAAGCGCAACCCCATCGGTACCGAGACGGGGAAGCCCCTCTTTCTTCGAGTTTCACTCCCGGTTGGACTAATAATTGGCGATCTGTTCAAATGTGTACGCTTGTCCGCGTCCCGTTATTGGCAGTGGTCTTGCCTGGGGTCCGGGGCGTTTTGACCCCCGTTTTTTTTCTTTTTTGTCTTGGGGCCGAAACGCTTCTGGAGCCGAAACGCCGGTGGTCCCTTGGCCGTTCACACACCGATTAATCGGCTTCATTTTTACATGGTGAAAAAAAGGTAAGTACACCAAGACGAAGGGGTAAATTTCTAAAAAAATCCTAGAGTTATAAACCGCAAAAATAAACTATCAATTTTTTGGGTAACCGAATTTGACAGCCTATGTTTAATTTTCCAAGCCCTTGGGATTATTTTTCTCGAAATTTACCCTTATTTCAAGCCATTTTCGGGTTTTATTATGAATTTTCTCAGATTTTTTAATACACAAAATATAGGTTTTTGTGTAAATATTTGTTTTATTTAATACTTTTGCATCTCCTTAAATTGGGATGATTTGGTCTGGCACATTAAAAATTATGAACGAGTTTAAATATCGGCATTGTTTTTTTGTTAACATATCATTCCAACCTTCTTGCTCCGCTGCCTTATGTGCGGATTTTATTTATCTTATTTTCTTCTATAAGCTTAAAATAATATTTTTGTGGACTTTGAACGACTCAGTCTCTAAGGTATTTGGCCACTTCAGTCCCGGATCCTTAACTCCGTCCAATGGGTTAAAAAATTCTTGAATTATACAATTAAAAAAATTATAAATATTTTCAAGATTTAATGCAATTTAACAAAAATTTCTTTGGGAAAATAATAAATCGACAAATCATTCGAACCATCTAAATATGCTCTATATTATACCAAAAAATCAAAAGAATTGATTGAGTTTCAGAAAAGTTATGATAAAAACATAACCAAAAACAGACCCAAATTTTCGAACATTTTAGGTCATAACTTTTCTGAAACTCAATCAATTCTTTTGATTTTTTGGTATAAGGTAGAGAATATTTAGGGCTTTCGAATGACCCTAAGAATAATAGATTTAGTTCACTACAATTTTTCTGGGTCACGCGCCGCAACGTCGGCCAATCTTCGCCGGCACCCAATTCCATTCCGCAAAAATTTAATTGTGTGAAAAATGCCATTAATTCTTTTATTTTCGTGTAGACGAATTTTTTCATTATTTATTTAGCTATATCAGTTTAGATTTTTCATTTTTAATACAAGTATCAAATATCGAACCTTTGTTTATGAATGTCAAAAAAAAAAATACATATAAATATCAAAAATCCATCACAATCTGTGCATTCGATTTTTCGGGTTTGAGTTTGCGGCTTAGCGAAAATTTTGAGTCTTCTTAAAAAAACAACATTTAAAGTTGTGGAAATTGGATAAACTAAGTTTTTAAGACTCGGCAGAATTTCAATCATTTAGGGGAAATTAATAACACATCGAAATGCCCTTTAATTTGTTAGGCAATTTGGGTTTAGCCGGATTTGCAATATGAAACTTTTACCGGAGGGATTTTACGGTTAAGCAGAAAAATCCGTGTCCCAAAAGCCACAAAATCCATGTTTGAAAAGGATAATTTTGACATTTTTTCCGGCATAACTGAGATACCGTGTACCAAAGATTGGTTTCGACCATAATTCAACTACGGTCACCGAAGGATTTTTATGAACCGACTCCTCTGTTTATAATAAACCCGTTAAACTAAATAAAAATCCGGCTGGCAGAATCCTAATTCATTTCTTATACAACAGACCGAGAGGAGCTGATTGATTTTTTTTAGTTGGATTGGTATTCCGATTGCTTTAGTAATAAGCGAATTTCTAAATATTCGTCTGCCAAAACGAAGAATAAAAAAGCACCATTTAGCAGCCCCTTTTTTTCATTTGCATTTTGACTTTTCGCTCACTCAGTGAATGGAAAAGTCTTTCGCTGAGATGCTGCACCATTTCGCCAAATGTCTTTCGGTCGTGCGCCGACACTTCGAATAATTTGACTAAATAACTTCCCATTTTTATTTTCACAAATTCCCTTTTTATTTTGCCTTTTTCTCGGTTTGCCCACTGAAATGCGCTTTCCGTGTCCACTTTTTTGCCCGTCATTTCGCAATTTGTGCCCACCACGACAATTGGCACCTGAACCCCAAAGGTTTTTGAAGGAAAGGCAACAGATAGGCAACTTCCTTCCGTTCTTTGCTCGCCCCGTTCTTTTCCTTGTCCAAATATTTCTTCAGCGCTTCCATTTGACTGAACGCGGAAGGGTCCAAAACGGAATAAACGAGCAAAAAGGCATCCGCAACCTCAAAAAAGCGATGAAAAATGGTCCATTTGTTTATCCGTCCCTCTTCGAATAACCTGCAGATACGGCTTTCTCAGCTCAATGTTGCCAAAGTCCGTTATGCCGGCAGTGTCGTGGAAGAGGAGGAGCAATGATCGCTGCTGCATTTGGTCACCCGCCGGACGAAAGTCGCTGAATTGGACATGGAAAGTGTCTTCGACAGTTGGAACGTAAAACTAAAGAAGTGCAAATTAAAGAGAGATGGAAAAGGGGGAGAGAAAAGGAGACAAAGAGAGAATTGGAGAGAAAGTGGGGGGAAGAAGGGAGGGACAGTGGTTAGAAAGGACAAAGAAAGGGACAGAGGGAGAATTACTTGGCCATCCGACGAGGCGGGGGAGGGCGAAGTGGAGGGAGTCGGGTCGTACTGATTGACCAGACTTTTCAGAAGTGAAGTCTTAAAGTAAAATTTGTAACCCATTTTGCGAAATATTGCAATATAAAATGACAAACCTTCCCGACTTTCTTTTGTCCAAGGACAACCTTAAGTGGGAGGAATCACTTTGTTAGAGGTACGAAAACTTTTCTATTTTTACTGGCTAATATTTAGTGCCTTTTTGGCATTTATTATTATCACAGGGCTCTCTATTGTGATAATTTTGCATCATTTTGATTTTGGGGGGTCAGAGGTGATTTTTCGTTGTTGGGAAATGATGTTTTTTTTAATAAAATCCTCAAAATTACCATAGACAACCACAATCCGTTAACAAATAAACACAGATTTTCAAATTCACCCCGGCGGCGCCTATTAAAAAGGACCTCTAATTATCGGAACAAAAAGAATGTCAACGAGGGGATGACCAATTACAGCAAAAATGCACACAATCACGAATATGCATATGGAATATTGTCCTAGAAGTGTAAAACCAAGCTAAACTCATGTTTTTCGTGCGTTTCAAGCCCATAGCAAAATGCATGTGCATATAATTTCATTTCCTATTCATTATACTTTTGTTTGCCTCCAGCCAACTTTGTTCCTTTGAATGGTTTTGCTATTTTTCTTCTCTATATTTCTATGTTCAGCCCACCACGTGCATTTTCGTCCTCATCGTTTCCTTTCCCTCTCTTCCGACTTCTTTTTGGCGAAGGAATAATTCAGAGTTTAAGGTCCGTTTCTTTTTAAGGCAAAGTTCAGTTAAAGCGACCCGTTGACTTTCTGTTCAAATTATGATTATAAAATGCCAAAAGTTCAAATTTAAAACGAATCGGGTAAAAAACAATGGTATTTTGGTAGTACCCTTTGACTTACCAACTGTGTTCTCCGAATTATGGTCCGTTTCCCTTCGAGTTTCTGATTTCTCTCGACCAAACAAAAGTTGTGCCAAAGTGCCTCTTCGCTTTTTGTTATTCTCTTTTCGTTGGTCATCGGCAGCTTTTGTTGATTTCTCTCCTCTTTGCTCGCTTTCTTCTATTTAATTTAAATAACCGCCATTTATTTTTAATTGACTGAATGCTGGACCATTCCTGCCCAATTGCCTTACCAAATGAATGAATGGTATGCCGACGTTGGCTCGACCCAAACATTTGGGTTTGATAGAAAACTCAGAAGGGAATGTTCTGCCAATGTCCCATCCTATCGCCCCCCCCCCCCAAAGCACACACCAATAAACAAATGATTGTGGTGTTTATTTTGCCATTTTCGCGAATATTTTTGTTTCTCTCCTAATTAAGATGAATGCATTTTCTTCAAATTCTTTTTTTTTCCTTAAATTTGACGCCATTGGAATTCGTCAAGACGTTGGAAGAAGCTCACGCGTAGTCCCGCTCATCTCCTTATTCTTATCATTTTTCCAGAGGTATTCCGCAAGGTTTTTGCAAGCGCCCGTCACTGGATCACGGAAAAAAAATCACAGATTTGTACAAATCTGAGTTTCAGATTTGTGATCAGCATTGAAAACCGCAAGATACCAATTTTAGCTCAAAATAACAAAGTTAATTTAGAAACCCCCATTCTGCACGAGTGCCCGCCATTCATTTCATTTTATTATTGCCGTAAAAAAATAATGTCTATCAAAATTGGGACTATTTCCCCAATCTTCGAAATGTGCCAATGTGTGTCTTGCAATTAGGGCATCGGTGTTCCACGTCTTTGAAAGTGTCGATGAAAAATGGGACCCATAGAAAGAAAAGTGGGAGCACAAAGAGTCCCGTGACGAGAAGGACGAGGAAAGAGACCTGAAAAAGCAAAGGGACGAGGGAATGCATTTGGAAAGTGCCGCGGCACCCAAGTGAAAAGACCAATGACATGCTTTAACTCGGTGAAGCCGTGCTGCTGAAATGTTTAATTCATCGGATCCAATTCCTCCCAATTGTTCTTTCTTCCATTTTTTCACCTTGCAGCGAGGACAATCGATCAGTTGGGGCCGATCGCTCAAAAATTTATTCGCGTTAGCGAGCACCGAAGGGCTTAAAATAGCAATGCCTTGTGAATTTGAGCAAAAACATACGAACAACTCGCGGAACGGTGCAATGGCACCGGCACCGACGAAGTGAAAGGCCGTGGAGAGGACGGAGGGCCCGACTTTTGAGACATTTAGCAGAAAAGGACAGCGGGAAAAAAGCACAGCCGAAGACACTGATAATGTTCAGTCAAAAGAACCACAAAAAGTGGGGGGGGGGGGGGGGAGGGGGAGGGGGTATTTGGTGTGCGAAGCGAAAACGGCGGACGGACTGAACAAAAACTGCTTTTGCCTACCCCGCCCATACGCTTTTGCCTGTCCGTCCGTCCTTTCTCTGTTTACTTTTTTTCCCCTCTCTTGTCAGAGATTGATGAGCTTTAGCGATGCGCATGTCAAAATCAAAGGAAACTTGGTGGGCGGTGACACTTATTAGAAGGATTAGTAAAAACGGAAAGACGAAACAGAGAAAGAAGAAGAGACTATCAATGGAATGTATTGAATGAAAGTTGCAAATTGAATATAAAAGACAATTATTATTTCACATTTAGAAAATTTGCAAAAGGAAATTAAATATCAATCGGAATCTTCTTAAAGACATAATTACATTTCAAAACCATTCACAGCACCGAAGTTGAGAAATTGGGAATGATTCTCAGCTGAAAAAAAGAAGAAAAAACAATGGTTGTTGAGTCGACCACTTACTTTCAAACTGTTATCGGCCCCACAAGAGCACATGTTCATGCGCGAGTCGATGTTGATCTGCTGGACGCCTTGGAGACTGACAGAGGCCACCTGCCTTAGGCTGAAGCCGCTTCGAGCGGCGTGTTCGTTCGGAAGGGAATACAGCAACTGGGGGACGACGGACGCAGACGACCAAACTTTTATGTCGCCTTCGCTTGAGCCCGCAGCGATTATGTCGCCACAGGGATCCAAACAAACGCATCGGACGGAAGCACCCGCGTTGTCGAACGCACGCAGTGTCACACGCAACTGACGTTGGCGCACGTCCCAAATGCAAATTTCCCCATGTTTGCCTCCAGAAATAAGTGACTAGCGATAGAAAGATAAGAAATAATTAGGGGCATATTACTAGTAATGAATATTCTGCAGTTCACCTGAGTGTTGGACTGATAAGCAACACAAAATGCTCCGTCAGGATGGCCCACAAATGAATGCACCGCACTTTTGGACTGAGGCATTAAAATGTCCCACAGAGTGATGTCTAATTCATGAAACGGACCTTGTTTTAAACAATGGTTTTTTGCTCACTTTGGTCGCTTAGGCCAAGTCCAGCAGTGACCAGAAGAGTGCTGGTCTGTCCAAGAAATTTGACATCGGATGCAAATTTATTGTGACACTTTTGCATCTGATAAGCACAACAAATTGGTTGGACTGAGTTGTGCCCCCCCCCCCCGACCCGTACAAAATTGGGCTTCTTCGTCGGGACCCCGGGCTGTGCCTGCCAAATGGACAACAATCCGTCCCCATCGACTGCCGCAAAACGGGCGCCGTTTTGAGCGAACGCCAACTTTGCAACTTTGGCAAATTGACCCGCAACGCGAGCGACGAACACGGGCTGCTCAACGCCCCATTCCCACAGGAAAACAGAGCCGTCAGAAGAGCCACTGGCATCTGAAAAGCCAATTTAAGGTACGTTATCTGATGATGAAAATAACACAACGAAGGCATACAGTACGGAAGCGATGAATGGGCCTCCAAACGCCGAACACCCGAAATGAGTCGTTTTCGCAACTGAAAAGCCAATGAATGCAAATATATATAGTCAATGCTTGACAAAGAGACATGCCCAAGAGGGGGGGGGAGGAATGCATCGGAGTCCAGCTCAACTCTTGGAGGGGAGCCGATAGCCGCCCTTGTTTTACTAATTATTTTTGTTAACAAATTCAACGCCAAAAATGATCAATGTTCTTACGACGAGAAGCGCCGTCTGACAATGCGTCAGACATTATAACTTTTTTCTGCTAAAATTCTGCAAATATCATTTGAAAGCTCTTCACGGGATAATGTTAGTTCAATAAAAATCAAAGATACTTGGACATGCAAACGTATGTTATTTAAAAAGACAGAACATGTTCAAAAACTACCAAATATACAACAAATAACTTTTACACGGTCACTTTGGACAACACAAAACGACTGTTTTCTCTACCTTTTGTAGACAGAGTCTGCTTCTGTCGACAATGAAAGTATTTAAAGTCTACAAAAATGAACTGTGTTATACCGTAAGCAAACTGCTGCGCTCATAAGAATACAATGAATTCGGAACCATCGCCCCCCAACGTACGTGGGCCGATGTTTGCGTGGGGATGTGTTTGCCCGGCTGACTGTCGCTCCCGGGTATGAGCAGTTGGTAGTCGTCGTTGTCCCTGAGCGGATCGCGACGAATTTGCTGCATCGAAATGTCCAACTCGGCCCAATTCTGTGCCAAAAGGAAGGAGCTGGTCGACGGATAGTGCTGCAGCCGGGAGACGACCCGCTCATGCTCATCCAACACACGGTCAATGCTCAGTTCCTGCAATTGTTGTGAAACGAACAAATCGTTAAAAAGGGGGGAGCCCACCTGAAGCTCACGCCCAGTGGAGACGGCCATGAAACCGGGCCTGATCTGCACAAATTGGCATGGCATAGGCTTATTATTCACAATTGTCAATGCTTAAGGACCGAATTCACTGCAAATGCGACGATTGGGTCGTGTTCGCGATGGACTAATTTGATGACACTCAAAATGCTGTTCAAATCTGCGCTTTTCGTGACCGAAGCAGCGATTTTCTCCTTAAGGAAGGAAAAACAACTGCCAAATTTTTAGAAAAGTCCAGAATTTTACCTTCCTTTTTGCAAATGAATAACGGACAAAAATCGGGGCTAAATTCTCTTGCAAAACCAAAAAATTCCAAAGACGGCGAACAGCTCTCACGCCGGCGGCGACATATTCAAAGGGAGAATTGCCGGCTGAAAAAGGAAGAAATTGGCAAACAAACAGCAAAAGCAATGGGACAGATTGAATCAGTCAAATGATTAAAATGCAAAAAAAAGGGCTTAAAAATGAAAAGATACGCTCAAGAAGTAAGCGATATTTGTGAAGAAGTGGCGAAGACCAAGAAGCAGAAGTGAACGAAGAAGAGAGGGAAGCGGAGTCAATGCCATCCTAAAGACAATTGGGCATTAGCACACACACACACGTCACCCTTCAGAAGGCACCGGAACGGGTGACATATTCGGAAGAAAGTCGGAGGGACAGCCGTCTTTCCATCCCTCGAGTTCGTCCTCCAATTGGGAGGCCCACGAGTTGAGTCGTTTCAGCGTGAGATTGAGTTTGGGCGAAAGGTGCGCAATCTCTGAAAAAGTTCATCATCATACATTGGAGAGTCCCTCCCATCAGCAATCGCTTGCCCTGCAAGTCGAAGCCAACCATCTCGACAAAATTGCGCAATTTGTGTTGAATGTGTCGCACAATTGCCAAACGCATCAATGTCCAAGCATATCCATTGGTCTCTTCGTGTGCGAGTACTTCCTTTTCCCCGTCTCTTCCCACGCCATTGTCTCGTCGCACTTCGGAAAGTTCGTCGTCCAAATAATTGTGTTGAACGCGGCACAATTCCGAGTCATTTTCGGGCGGTGTTTCATCGTCCGAATTGTAACAGTCGCCCATCCCCCGTTGATGGACCATTTCTTCGTCAATAGTTACTTTTTCAGCGAAATATTGAACAATGTGCTTCTTGGGGGGCACCCAACATTGAATAATTTGTTCGGAGTGTTGCTGTCGCCCAGCCGAGGCCGACACATTGGCCTTTGAACTTGGAGTTTCAATGCGAAAGACCTTTTGACGGGGAAAAAATTCACCCACTGACATTACAATGTATAAGTGATCTAGGGCTGATACTAATATTTGCTAACAAACCCGGAATATTTAAATAATATTTACGAAAAAAGTGAAATATTGATAAATCCCAAAATAATGAAAATATTAATAAAAAAAAAACTATTTTGCAGTGCAAAAAACCAAAAACGCGTTTTTATAGATAAATAAACAAGCAAAATCAGCTAGTAAATTTATTCGCTGGTTACAGTTGAAAAGGGTACTTTTCAGAATTCTTAGGCAAACCAATCATACGGTTGTCAGACCAAAAAAATTGGCTTAATTTATATAATCTTTTAAAAAATGTTGAGAAGTATTTTTAAGAAAGCTTTATTTTCAAGATTTTTCAGTCTTGTCATGAAACCAAACTTTTCAAATTTTGAGGTACGTTTTTCAAAAATTAATCGATCCTTAGGGGTGTATTTTTCGTTTGTTTTTTTGGATTTTACAAGAAAATATCGAAAAATGCCATAAATATTAAAAAAAAGACCCAAAATATTTAATTTTATTTACGAATATTGCCGTCCAAATGGAACATTTAAACGCAGAAATGCTTCTTTTGAGCTTTCAAAGCATATAAGCACAAAAAATATATTAGTATCAGTCCTAATATGTCGGCAGTGATTGCCAATGCCATACTTTCGCATGCAATTTAGCTCGAATAGCAGCTTCGTCCTGCTGTTCCACGGACTTTGTCGAAGAAGCCTGTGGGGTTTCCTGTTCAGTTAAATTTGACCCCCCGCGCATTGGTGCTAAAAATCAAATTGATTGGTAAGGCTTTTGCGTGTTAACAAATTCTCACGCGGAGGACGTGCGGGCACTGCGCTTCTCAAGCGCCGCTCGCCGCCGCCGCCGAAGAGCAAAGAAAACATTGCGACATCCATCGGATGGGCGCACAATCGGAAAAGCCAATGCGAGTCGTAAAAGGCAAAGGCATGACCGAAAATGGACATGACAATGGCGACGAAGAATTCGACGAGCAGAAGACGCAAATTCGGAGGCACTTTCTCGGACCGAATTCGTTCACGCGACAAAAGGGCGATCAAACTGTTGACGCCGGGCCAATGCGACGGCAAAGTGACCACCGGCACATCGCCGCCATCTGTTGGCACTTTGCCACCGGCATTCGAATAACGTCGGAGGGTCAGCGTAAGAGGTCTGAAGCAATTGCAAAGATAGACATTTGAAAGGAAGAAAGGAGCACCCGGAAAAGGTCGAAAGTGATTTTTTCGCTAAGTCTTCCACGTCAGACAACGACTGATAAACACAAAGGGAAAGCACTTGGCAAAGGCTGAACAAATTTTGGAACTAAAAATGCAAATTCAAATGGTTTTTGATTGCAATGACTTTGGCTTTGTCCGAATCAATTTGAGGAGGTCGGTTCAGTTCGTTGATGGTTTGAATAAGCGTTACGTATTGGTCCATCATAAAACGGAGGGGCGAAGTCAAATGGGAAGCAGAAGAATTTGATGAACTAATGGAGGAGACCAAAAGTGGGAACGAATGAATGCCAGGGAGAGGGGTATCTGCAAGAGGGACATTGAGCATTAAGAGGGAATGATGATGACTGATCCAAGCCCGTGTAAACAGGGGGTGGGCATTGTTGCCTCCTGACAATTTTACTTCGTTACGAGCCTGGACTGATCAATGACCACCCGCACTTTACCCGAGTGAGAAAATTGTGTATCCATTGTCGACTCATTTTGGTGGACTTCGAGCAATAGAAGCAGCAGTTCCATTTGCACTGCGATCAGACGACTGTTCTTCGCACTGTGCAGTGCGCAGTACGCCGCGAGAGTGGACAGAAGGCGTCGGTGCCTCCTCAGCCAATTGCGTCTGCGCATAGTTAGGCGCACCCTCTCGCGCAATTCACTGCGGTCCTGACGGATAGCCTCGTGCAGAGGGAGCACCTCGACAGCACCAGTCGAGTCATCCGACTGCTGTTGTTGCTTGACTTCGTCGACCATCGACGAAGAGGACGAACTCGACGCTGAACACGTCGAAGAGCACTCGTCATCAGCCGAAGGACTCACAAAGAGCGTGTCCACCGCGTCAAAGTTAACGGGCGCATCGCCTGAAGAAAACCAAACGTGAAATAGTAGAGGGGAAGGGACAACACCTTGAATGTCGCAAATTTTGTGCAGAATGGCACACTCCCTCTCCAGCCAGCTGAACAGTTCCAAGCGGAGCTGTCCCCCCGCCACTTCGTACCCCCCTCCCACCACCAGGGTGTTCAGTTCGTCTGTGATGATACTCAGCGTTGCTAATAGCTTTAGATTTTGTGCCGCGACATCCACGGGACAATTGCTTTTCGCCTTGGATTCGTCGTCCGCTGGATTTGGCACAAAGTCCGATTTGTCGGTGACAAAGTCCTTCTCTTTGTCGCCTCCCTCTTCCTCATCGCTCCATTTCAATTCCAATTTGTCGTCGTTGTCCATTCCTAATTTGTCGACAGGCATAGACCAATCAATCTAATCACAGAAACAATTTAACATTAAAAAAAACATCGTTTGGAACCTGTTCCTTCCCCTTGGCTTTATCCTCTTCTGTTTCTTTCAAAAAATCAGTCGCCATTTTTCCATTATCGTCCTCTTCCAAGTCAATTTGGGCGGGCATTCGTGAAAGGACATCCAAGGCCAAAAGAGGACAGCCCGCGGTCAAATGGAAAGATGCCGTCCGAAGGTAAAGCTGTCTCTCTCCGGCACTGAGTTTGGCCCCAATTCGATGGGTCCAAGTCAAAAACTGCTCAGTGCTTGTTGTAGAAATGCCAGAATTGGCCAATTTTTGTCTTATCTGAACATTAACTATTTGTTCCTTCTCTTTCTTAAATGGACACCAACTACAAGCGGATGCCGTCGAAGAAAAGAATAGAAATTGAAAATGTCCGGCATGGCGACTTCGGCAAAACTATTCGCGTCCTTAACAAAAAAGCGTAAATTTCAAATGACTAAAACTGAAATGGGTTTGCCTTCATGAGACTGCCTCTTCTTTCCTCATCTTTCCCTTCATTTTGCGCTGTCAAAGGCTCTTCGAGCAAAGTGGCGGCGGAAAGGGCATATTCATTCATCAGCCACAAAGCCATCGATCGCTCAAAAGGGTCTCTGATGAGCAAAAGAATGGATAAGTATGACTATATAAGTTAATTGCCTACATGTTCAAAGGGTGTGTCGACAAAGCCTTCCGCAAGGACATTGTCAGTCATTTAGATGCCCCATTTAAAGCGGTAAAAACCCGACTCGTACAGGTCCAATTAGTACAACCCCGACTCGTACAGGTGACGTGTTATAAGTATAAGGACTGTCTAACTCCTGCTGTCTGCGCTCCCACGCAAAACAGGTTTAAAAAAGTACGAGTCGGGGTTGTACGAGTTGGACCTGTACGAGTCGGGGTTTGTCCATTTAAAGCCGGGTGGGGATAAAATACACCCATGGCTAAGCCCTGCACCCCCAGCTATGGCCATGTCCTTCCCTCTGCCCTAAGGGTGGGTCGACCGACCGCTGTGCATGCACATGTTTTTACTGTTAGTTGCACCTGCTTGCAGAAGGAAAGTGCGGTTTCCCTCTCCCTTCTTTGACCAGAAGATGGAATTGTGTCGGCTCACAGCCAAACACCTCTCTGCACAGCAATTCAGTCAGCAACGCGAATTGCCGTTCCGGGTCCGACTCGTAGAAGCGAAGAACGACCATTGCCAACTGAAGGTCCCCGATACGGTTGAGAATGGTCTGAAAGGAAAATAGGGAAAAATGAGTGAGTAAATGGCACAGAGAAACAAACACTAATGAACAGACAAAAGTTGCCCATTCCCTTTAGAAGACAATCAGCAATATAAGTGTTTTACACGTGTAAGCCCATTCAACAAAGTCCGCCCCCCCCCCCTTTGGTCCATCCGTTGTCCTTTGACCACCTGAACGGCGTCCTTCAGTGAGCCGGCCAACAAAAAGAAAGCCGCTGCATGCTGAAAGCGTTGTTTGCTCATCAAAACAAAAGCATTTTTCAATGCGCCCTTCTTCCATTTTTCGAGTGTAAAATCCTCTCGGAAAAATTGGTACATTCGGCCATCATTGACTGTCTAAAACAAGAAGCAATTGGCCAAAAAAATGCTGGTGATTTGTCATTTTTCCTTTGTGTCTCCTACCTTGAATAGCTGCGTGAGCACATTCTTCTTACGCATGGCCAAGTAAAAAAGGGCCGCATCCATCGGCTCCTGTCTCTTTTGAAATGTGTTTTTGGCCACTCTTTCCATGCAGTTGCGTAGTATTGCGTTGTTCCTCAGCCACCATGCGATTCCATACGAGCGCAACTCGTCCCAACTTTCCTCTTGACGCTGGCAGCACGGGATGGAGTTGAGCAGCTCCACTTCAGTGTTGGAATGGAATGCCCAAATTATATAAGCGGAAGAAATGCCCCTGACAAAGAGAAGTCTTTTTCATTTTAATTTTACGTTTTAAATTGCGACCGCTAACTTCGCTTTAAGGGCACGTCTCTGCTTTATAGGCAAACAGCGGAGCAAATATTCGTGCTGTTTTTTGGCCATCAAAAAACGCAGTCCACATTCATCAACTGTTTCAATGCCCGACCCGGAAATAGCGTAACCCGAAGCAGCCGAGTCGCCGAGGGACGACGAACGGTCGACGATCGGCTGGAGCTCGGCATTGGCTTGTGCTAACCGATCGACAACAGAATTGGTGGAAAAATGGCTGATGGTATCAGCAACGGCGAGCAAATGCATTTGGTCGACACTTGAAAGGCCTGAAATGTGAAAAAGTCATCAAAATAAATATGAAAAGGAAATGTTAAAATGAATGGTCATATTCCGTTAAAGGAAAGGGTACTTTTATAGCGGAGTGCGTGCGCCCTCTCCGCCGCATATAAATTAAAATAAAATTGCCTGGCAAATGAATGTGCGTGAGCATTTCGGTAAGAAGTCGCGAATGTTTTGCCGTCAAATTTGTGGGCGGAGGTGCGCTTGGATTCGACGAGGCAAATGCACGGATTTCCAAACTTCCCGAAGAGATTTTCCGAGTTCGACTGACCGACTGTTTTCTGCTGGAAAGAGAAAAACATTCGACGTCCGCGCTGTCCAAGTCCAATTCGTCCTCCACGCATTGGGAAGTAAACAAAGCATCGTACGTTCCGATGGCATTCTAATGGATAAACAAATGCATCAAATGTCCGAATGCCTCAAAGAAAAACGACTTGGCCTTTGCCCGTCACTTCGTCCGTTGCCGACCCTTTTGAACTTTGCACGTCGCTTTTCACTCGTGTCGTCTTTTCCGTTGCGTTGTCCGATGCCAACAAAGCGTAAAGCGGAAGCGGATTGACAGCTGCCAATTCGTCATAGTCCAACGCGCCCTCCGCCTCCACAGATGCACGCATAGAAATGCTGTTCCTTCGCAATTGTGCGTCGTCCATCGAATCCCAATTCCGTTCAATCGTTTTCTGACTTTGTCTCGCCGTTTTAGGCTTTGCCAATTTGAACAATGGCGAAGTGCCCTTTAAAGAATAACAATTCCAATTTGTCAATACTTTTTTTATTATTTGCATTTTGCTATTTGACCTGTTGTCGTTGACAAAGTGACCGTAAAATGTTGAGTAAAATGGCCTTCGCTCGTTGGATACGGCCCGAATTGAGCAGACCGACCAATTGGATCGGATGGTATTGAGGGAGCAACGGGGTGACAAGGGCGGAAGCATCGAAAAGGCTTTCGTTATTGAGCACTTCCAACAGAGTGTTCCCGTCCGATTTTTGCTCTTCGCTCAGCCGTAATTCGTGGAGCACCGAAGCGACGGAAAAAGGCACTGACAACGAATGCTCCTTTCGTCGCCCTCCGCCAAAAAACTGAAAAGTGCGATCGCTCTGTTCGTCCACTTGGAAAAGCCAAAGGTCCAATGAATGGGTGTCAGGGTGCCTGGTCAGCAAGCAGACATCGTCCCTTTCCGACATGACCAAATTATTCGTATGGAAATGATCTCAAAAAGTAAAAATAAAACACTAATATCATCCCACGAATTGAGCAGCCCAACCGAAGGGGTTCTGCTGGTGTCCCTCCTCATCACTGTTCCATTTGTGATGCTGAGAAAAAGCCAAGGCATTGAAGCCGTATTGGGAGGAGGGGTGCCAAATGTGCAGCCAAATTGACATCGACGCAACGTCAGCCAAAGGAAAAGCGTCAGGAAGACGTGAAGCGAAGCTTACGGTCGGTTGTTTCCACGCGTCATCGAGCCACTCGAGGGTCCTTTATGAGCCGAAAAAAATTAATTAACTGCCGAACAATTAATTACCACGTCATTAGACTCCCGTCCAGCGGGTGAATAGCAAACAAAATGTCGCTGGACTTATTCCATTGACGGAGAAGCATTTCCAATTTGTAATCAAGCAAATCCTTTGCTGATGGTGCTTCCTCCTGAAGAGAGACAAAAAAGTATTTGTCAATTTTTAAATTTATACATTTATCGACGCGATTGTTTTTGACAAATTTGGCGATGTGACTGAGTGGGGCGGGTGGTGATGGGAGGAGACATCGAGCAGATCAGCAGCATTTGCAGCAATTCCGGCACTGCTGGTCGAAGAATGTAAGGAATGAAAGGCTTGCAAATCTGAAAATTACAATGAATGCCAAAGTTTTGAAGGAGGAAGGCCGCCGCTTCAGTACCACCTTTGATGCCATGTTCAGAGCCTGAAAAAGGCAGCGCATCCATCAGAATTTGCAAAGTGTTCAAAATGAAACAGTGCTCTTTGTTGTTAAGCCAATGAACAGAAAATATCCGTGGGCTTTTCTTTTTCTCATTGTTCGACATTGAACCGTCCAAAGACGGGACAAGAAAGCAATCTGAGAAAGGAAATGAAGGTAAGAAATGTCAATTGGTCATATTGTAGAGACCATTTTCGGCATTGATTGTAGCAACCAAATTAAATGCCAAAGTGTCTCCGGAAGTAAATGGGGTCATGGAAAAGTCGGCAAATGTCGGACTGCGCAGCATTTCGCTTGCTTGGCCTGTTGGGCATGGAATTCCCTCCGTCCCGGTGCTCACCTTCCGCTTTTCATTTCTATAAAAATGCGGATTAAAATTGGATTTGAATACCTTCTCACATCACTTGGCCCAATTTGTGCATCAGTCGGCCCTTTGCCCGTTTCATCTGTGCCCCCATTTTCGGTT
Organism: Heterodera filipjevi; assembly: GCA_039877585.1. NCBI lineage: Eukaryota > Metazoa > Nematoda > Chromadorea > Rhabditida > Heteroderidae > Heterodera > Heterodera filipjevi. The sequence goes on along the minus strand of JBDPZO010000006.1, from coordinate 12,526,886 downwards.
GCTTTTTTAATTTGTCCGTCTGTTGTTGCTCTTTTCCCTGTTGTACGGTCACCACTTTGTCAATTGTCCCGATGAAATTGAGTTCCAAATGTGCGTCTCGACTCGGCGTCTCCTTCCAAATTCGTGCCGTTTTGTCCTCACACCACGTAATCAATGCATTCTGTGCCCAGCGTTTTGGCATAAAATATCCGCCCGAATGGCGCCATTCAAACCCGTAGACGGGGGAAGGATGTTGCAAATAGAGAAAGGAGAAGCAATTGGAGTCTAATTAATGGGCAAGCCAATGGTGAATGGGTGGTGCTATTGCTCTCACCTTTCAACTGATACCAAATCTTCACGAATGCGTCACCATGGCCACAGGTGGCGAATAGTGCCCCGTCACTGGACACCCGGACATATTTCACTCGACTGGCCATTTGCGTTGTCCACGCTATTTCCCAGACATTTTCCTTGAATTTAATTATCTTTTCGCGTTTCCCTTTACTTCGAGTTTTCCTTCCCCCCCCACCCCACCGCCGATTTTACATCGTCCGAATTCAAAGTGAATTTAACGCCGCTTCGGGCTTTCTTTTCCACGCCAACTGCACACGAGAGCATTTTGTGCTGATAGAGTAACAAATCTTTTCCGGCGAAAACCAAAAGGCGAAGACCGCCGAGAATCCATTGGACATTTTCCACATCGGTGTCCAAGTGCCAATTTTGACTTTGAGACCATTGATAAGGGAAAATTGCCTAAAAACGTAAACAAACGAGTAAATATTTACAAATTATTTTTTACTTTTTCACCATTCATTTGCTGGCGTAAATTGGGCTCAAACACACGCAATTTGACATTGTGACAAACTGCAATCTGAGAAAGGAGAACAGCACCCATATTTCAGTCACAAAATGTAACGGTATTATTAAATTAAAAACACGTGAATGTTTACCCTCCCCGACTCCATGCAGCAATTGATCGCCGTTACCGGCCCAAACCCAACGTCCTTCTGTGGAATGGTCTGAATCTGCTCAAATGCGGTGGACAGGATAAACACGTCCCCACCGACAGCACAACCCTAAGAGATTGTGCCCACATTTGTCAATTAAAACCCTTTGCTAAAACATACAATGAAATTGATGCCATCAACAGCACCAACTGAGTGCGCATTATCAACCGAATTCAGTGGTCCAATGATAACCTGCTTGAAGCCGTTGCGCAACGACATTAAGCCAAAATTAGAAAAAAAAAACGCACGGTTAAAAAGTTAATAATTAAACAAAAAATAAATGACACAAACATTTCACAAGTACACCAGTTTTTTAAAGTTAATTTACAATTAAATTGTGTGTACCTACTAAAAACCAAAAGATTGAGTGTTCAAAAATTAAAGCAAATTCATTTACAGTTTTTTTTTTGCAGCGTCTGTTTCCGATTAGACTCATTCGTTTCAATTCGAATGGTCCTTTATTTGCGTCTTTTTCTTCAGCTGTTTATGTTTCCTTTTTCTTCTCTTCTTTTCCATTCTCTTCGGTGTTTTTGTTGCTTTTTTCTTCAATTTCGCAAAAAACAATTTGACTCATTGCCGAGCAAATCGCCAAAACAGGACCACTTAAAATTGGTAACAACCAACTGTCGTGGAAAAAATGTGCAAAAACGACACGAATGATGCGGGAAGAAAGTCGATGCCAACAATTGGTAGGAGAATCGCAAAAGTCGGAAGAAAAGCAAATGAGCAGCAGAGAAATGAACAGCGGATGGAAGACGAAAAAGAGAACAAGGCGAAGCCATTTGCGACTGCTTAAAAACATTTTGCAATAAAAATGGATAAGCCAGCCAAGTTTTTTTTTTTACATTTTGTGAGAAAAGGCATCGTCCTTTGGGGACAGGACGAAATCTCGTCGAGACAAAATCTCGCCGCAAAAATTTTCAAAAAAACTTTATAGAAAAATTCATTAATTTTCAAAAAATTAATAAAAAAAAAAAACTTCGTTATTTTGGTTTTTTGGAGCTTTTTATAAATTGCAACCATTTTTTGGAATTTTTGTAAATTCTTAAAATTTGTCATAAAAAATCAAGCTTTCCAACAAACGATTTTTTTTTTGTAGAAAATTTTTTGAAATTTCGGGCGGCGAGGTTTTGGAGTTCACCCCGTCCTTGAGCTTTAAAATTAACCCAAGTCCCTTTCGACGCTCTGCATTTTTTGTGCCATACGCAATTCCTGCTCAAATTTTGTTTGAAAAAAGTATACAGGTAACATTTTACGACAAAAACTCGTATTTAAGTATTGGGAAATGGGTTTATTCCCCCCCCCCCCCTCCGCCCAGAACGAGGGGGAGACATATCCCTTACAATATTTTTAATTTTGTAAAAGGAGGAAAAGAATGGAAAGGAAACCCACCAAATCAGCGTAGAAATTGCTTGGGGAAGTAAAACGAGTGAAAGCAAAAGAGCCAACGGGAAATGGACGAGGCTCAGAGAGGCGAGGAATAACACCAGCTGAAAGGCAACGGCAAAACGGGCAAAATGAATGTTGGCAGGAAGAGAAGGGGAACTGCTGAAGAAAGTGTGTAATGCAAAAACAAACAATTTGAATGGACACATTGGGATGAAAAAGAAGACAGCCAAAATAAGCAGAGGGAGAAGCAATGTGAACGGAACAGCCATTGTCCTTGCGGGAAAACGAGGATCCGCATAAAAGAACAGTTGCAAACCGTAGAAGGAAAGGGCCACCAAAGGCGCAAAAAGCATCCGGGCAAGTGCCGAACTGACGGACGCCAAATGGACGGCACCGCCCATGCAGAACCATTCACGTAGAGCCTGAACCTTTTTTTAAGAAAGCCACAGTAATTCAAAGCGCACCAAAAGTAGCAAGGGCGAGAGCAGAAAACCCATCAAAGGCATGTAAAAGGCAACCGAAACGAATCGGTGCGGACTGGTCAAGACGTACAACAAATAGGAATGGTGGAACTTCTCCAAAAGGTTGTTCAGAGAACGCACAGCGCCCTCAACCAAACGGACAATGTCCGCCATGTCAACAATGGTCGATGAGTGTTGTTCCCATCCTTTGTCGTTGTTTTTGATGGATTGCGCACTCAAAGCAACCGCATTTATTCCGTAACGGCCAATAACACTCGCCAACGACTCAACTTCGTTCATACTCTAAAAATATTGCGGATGCTGGGACCTTTTTTGTGCAATCACTTGTGACAAAATACCACGAAGCACTGTTTTTGCCGACTTTTGATAATCTTCCTCGTCCAACCCACGGTTCTGAGGTACTCCGTGAATTGAAGTCACGGTGCCAGCTTTTTCGACCAAAAGTACGCAAAGATTTAACAGATCCATATTGGGCAATTTGCCATTGACCTATTTAAAGGAAGCAAACCAATTGAAATAAAACTGAACGCTTTGCCAAAAAAACACACCATGCTGAATTGGAGGTCGATGTGCGAGAAAACACTACCAGAAAAGTCCAACACAAAGGCACCGATTATTTGACCGCCGTGAATTTCGAGATGATAATCATCACCATTTTGGCTCAGCGATTGAATGAATGGGTGACTGTGCCCGTGGTAATCCGCGAACCAAGCTTCGGCTGCGATCTTGTCACCACCATCGATGAACAGGAAAATCAAATCTCGAGCCCAATACGCTTGTCCTAACATGAAAATGTAACCATTACTTTCAAATGAAAAGCCAACACTTTTAGCATAATCAGCAAAAGCTAAAGCGACGGCGATCGCCTCAATTTTAGAAGAACGCATTGGGACGACGAGAAGAATTGACTCGGCAGGATTGGCACGAAAGGAACGGACAATGCCATACACATTCTCTTTACCAACAGAAGAGTTAGCATTCTTTTAAAAACGCAATTATCAAAGAGATGCAATTCCGATGGAAAACATACCAAAAAGGACGAAGGAGTCGGCTTAAATTTTTGTTTGGCGACTTCAACGCCCATGCTGACCAGAGAATAGAAAACAAAATCGCTAAGACTGCTATAAATTTACAAAAATAATTATTCGTTCCAATTGTTAAACTCGACTTTCTGCTGCCACCGATATTCCCACGTAAATCTTTCAGAAAACGATCCAATTTTAAAGTGTCCTTCCAATTTTCCTCAACAAGTCCAGCGAGCAAAGCATTTTCTTGGATTTTTGCTTTCTCTGTTCCAAAATGAGAAATAACAAAAGCAGCATATGCAAACGCCAAAGCATAGAGAAAGGAAATGATGGGCAAAATTCGACTGATCAGCAACTGAATTGGCTTAGGAGTCTTTGCTTGTGAAGTACCAAGAAAGCGATTGCGAAGCATCTTTCCGGAAAAGTGAATATATTACATGCAAAAATGAAACTAATATATGTATGGAAAATGAGAAATGACAAAAATATTATTAGAATACATAAATGTCTGTTTTGTTACAATAAAAAGTACACAGAATTATTTATATATTAAATATTTACAATAAATGAGGTCTTTTGAAATGAAGTAAAAATGAGAAAAACATAATTAAAAGAAATTATGGTAACTGCCAACTTGCTGGAAACGAAAATGTGAATTAAACCGAGAATTCAAATGCTTTTTCTGAGTGGATTGGTATGTCGAACGGATTCTAAAAGAATAAATAGTTTTTACTAGAAAAAGGCTCTAAAATGGACTCCCAGGCGACTATTTGGAACATTAATTAACGTAAAACACAGAAAAGAGATATGTTCAGAGGAGGAATTCTACAGAAAATGTCAAAAATAGTCGCAAACCCATAAAAACCCATAGGAAAAAACTGACAAGCCAACGAATTGAAAAACGCTGTCCGCCCCCTCCGCCGAACACAACTTGAAGGTTCTTCCAGGAAGAACTCCTCGATGAATGCAACGACTCCTCGTCGTCCATCCTCTTCTGATAATGTTCTTCCTGCATGGCCTCTTAAAAAGAATTCAACTCGTCGGGTTTTTGGTTGCCTTTCACTAACCAATGCCCGTTTGATCAGTGCAAATTGCGGAGATTTGAGTGCCAAACATCACTGCAGTAAATATCGAAAACAAAACTGCTTCAAATAGTAAAAAAATGAGAAGAATCGTTGTTGCCGGTGGACCGAAGGCAGAGCAGGAGTGCCAATCATTGCCGACGCACCAAACGAATTGTTTGATGGTCCAATAGAGAGACTGGCAGGAGAGCAGAGAAATGTAAAACTGAAGTGAATGTTGGAACAGAAAAGTCATTGGCAATAACCGTAAAGAGCACAAAGCATTTCTGATTCTGCTCACCAACACAATTGTTGACCCACGGACTAAATTTAAGAAAAGAAAATCAAAAAAGTGGACAGAATGGACGAAGAATTGTTGCTAATAAGCAACATCCATGAACTGTTAAATGTAATTGAGAAACCCCTCATACAATGCATTTCCAAAACCTTTAAAAGTAGCGAAAATATATTTACGTGGACCTTCGGGATCACTGATCATGAATTGGTCATTCTAATTCTGAAATTACCCGAATTCAAATTTTCGAAACTTCACAACATTACTCTAAAACCCAATTCAAATGCACAAAATGGACAGCTCCTCTTCAATTAAAATCTGCTTAATTTTCCGCTACATTTTTGAATCGGCGCGAAAAAATATTACCAAAAATTCTTACTATAACTTTTTTTTTAATTCCGAAGCTGGAGAGACTTGCTTTGCTGAAAATATATTCCAAAATGTTCAAAAGAAACTTACCAATGGTGGTCCATTCCTGTAAATGTTTTCTTTTCTCAAAAGACAATGTATCCCCACTTCTAATGCATCGTTGGCATACGCTGCAGTGATGTGCACGTTCAGGCCTCAGACAGGAACATTTTGTACATTTGTAGAGGACAGTCCCGTAATTTTGCTGGTCGCGTTCCAACTGCGCAATGTATTCCTCCGTCAAGGTACCCTTCGGGACCGCACCTCGAAAGAGCAAACAAATGACAAAAGGACGGCCCTTAAACATTTACCAGGGTCAGTGAACATAGTCTTTAAGTGTGCAGCGAAAGAAAGGAAAAAAAGCACTTCGAAGACCACAAAATTGACGGACTGATGAAGCGGATTATCAGCGAGGGAGCCGAACATCATGACAGTTAATACACAAAACTGACCTGTTAAGATGGAAGTCATCATAATGAAAAAAAAAAGGAATTTTGTCAAATTTCTTAACAAAATTTTTAACATCGTTTCATCAAGAGCTTTATGAAACGGCCTATAACTAATCCAAAAACCAATCGTATTCAGTTTTAAATCAACCGCAAGTATAATATTAAAAATCTGGCTTCGGGAACCTATTTTCCTAATAGTAACACTTACCATAGAGGAGGAGGAACCAAGTGAAAATGGCGCAAATTATTCCTTAATATAGTCACAAATGACAACTAAAGTTTTCCGTGGACTGACGGACGACTCACCGCACACATCAAAGACACACCAATTCCGCCCAAAATAATTTCTTTTGCCATGAATTCGTCGACCACCAGCCATCCCAATTCTTTTAAGAATTCAGAAGGCAAAATTAGGTTTAGGTAATAAACAAAACTGGGCAGGGAACCATCGATAATTTTGGAGAAAAAAATACATATTTTTTCATAAATTATCGGCAAATATCTAAGACAATGGACACAGGTAAGAGAATGAATTTTGTGTGACATCTTCAGGTGATTAGTTGGTGACTTCAGATCAACTTGCCAACGATAAGTCCGACCATAAGAGCGAGAACGGCAAACAAAATAGCCTAAAAGGAACTAATTTATATTTAAGACAGTAATCGGTGCTCTTACATGGAGCATTTGCACATTTTCCTGAGGAAAAACACCGCCAACAGCCGCATTATGAGTCAATTTCTCGAGTTTGTCCTAAACCAACCAAGAGCCAATGAAAATAGACATGCAAATTACGATGAGCGCATAATTTTCCTTCTCGAGATTATTTTTTTCGTCCTGATACATCATTCGAAGTTCAATTTCCCTTTGCAAGGCGAGTTGAAGGTCGCCAGAATTGGATTCCTGATTCAAAATTTTTATTTGTTTAACACCTCACCCTTTTTTTATCTTTTGATTAAAATTTGTGTCTTTAAGTCCAAACATAATTAAGTTTAAGGCAGGGTTAGCAGATGTGAAGCTTTAGCCTCATTTTGTGTTTTTTTGAGGCCGATGAGGCTTAATTTTCAAAATGAGGCTTTTTGTGGTTTTTTAGAAAAAACGGAGTAGAAAAGTCACAAAAAAAAAAACTAGCAAAACCCTTAAAATAGAATCGTTTTAAGGCAAATCTGTTAACAAATCAGACTCAAAATTTCTTTCCCGGTGGCGCCTGTTAGCACCACCGGTCCCCTTTTACTGTTTCTTTCGCTTTTTGAATAAATTTTTCAAAATGAGTTTTTTTGACCCCAAATGAGGCTTTTCAAAATTTTCATCTGCGATCCCAGGTTAAAAGTGTTACGTATTTCAGCAAATTAAAAAAATGAACATTACTATATTCAACATATTCAGCTCCATAATTCTGTAGGTGATGAGTGACCCCCCCCCCCCGTATTTTTCAAAAAAAAAATTATTTAGTTTTTTCGAATTTGGGTCAGTGGTTCGGTGGACAAAATGGGTGTCAAATTCGTGATCAGCGACCCTTAAACTCTCTTACGTGTTTTTAATGACTTAAAAACTAAAAATCTGAAAAATAAGGGAACCAGCCTTATAGTTAGTATAACCGGGAGGGGTACCATTGGTATTACTTAAGAAATAAGAGCGCAAGTTGCAAAGAAATATTTTTTTTTTTTGCTTTTTTAGCAGATGGTCAAAGTTTAGACATTTTACTATTTCCCAGCAATCTACTTTTAGCAAATGAGCCACAATAAGGTAGTTCAAAAAAAGAAACAACAACCTTGTTAATTTTATTGCATTGTAATTATAACTTGATGCAAAAACTAATTGTAATTAAAAATTATAAACAAAATGTTTTGAATAAATTTCAAAAAAACCTCTTTTGCAACTAACGCCGAAATACTAATAGTACCGTCATTTTTGGAGTTTGCATTGGCTGTTCTTTCTTTGACTCGGCAGTTTTGTTAAAACTGGTCCCAAATGGACCAGTCGCATTGGTCTCCTCCCGGTTAGTCTCGTCTCCAAAGCCAAAAGGTCGTTGGAAAACCACTCGAAGTTTTGAATCCATGATTGATGCCGGGTCAACAGATTTCCAGAATTGGTCCACAGGGGGCTGGTCATCATCAGGAGCAAAGGCAGTCTGTAAAACAAATTCTGTGTTTTGTTTTTTTTATTGGTGATATGCCTGAATCATAAATTTGTGCCGACTTCGCTCATTCTCAAGAGTCTCTGGCGACTCGACCGGTTGCAGCATCACATTAATTTGGGTTTTGTCATTCGCCTTAATTAATTTTAAAAAATACAGGTAAAAAGGATGGGGAAAAACGCAACACAGTTCAGCTAAACGATGCATTGGGGGTCACCCCGTTCCAATACAAGAAACAAAAATTATTAAAAAAATATTTGTAAGGGCATCTTATTTGCAGTAGTGCACATCAGGGATGTCGCCGATCTCAGATTTGAAAAATCTGAATTCCGATGCCCAAACTTTTTCGGAAATTAGAATACCGATGCCCCAAATTTTTTTCGGAAACCTGAATTCCGGTCCAAAAAAGATCGGAAGTTGGCGGATCTCTGGTGCACACATATATTTGAAACAGGGTATAGCCAATGCAATCCATTAGAATGCGATTCCTTATTTATGTAAAAAAACGCAATAGAAAATCATTTAATTCAATTTTCGGTAGTTCTTTTTCATAACGTCTTTGAACGGTGTCACGTTGTTTCCACCATGCGTTGATGGTGGAAACGACGTGTAACTCTATGAACTCACCTTGATAATACCAGAATTAGGACGAACACAATAAAACTTTGGAGCTGTTGTTTTAACTTTGAAATAGACATCCTTTCGTGCCGGATTTGACAGTGTGAGATTGGCATTCACGTACTCCGTAAATGGTCCTTAGACGGCAATGCCATAAAATAAGACATACAAGGAGCATAAACGAACCTTTGAAACTGATTTCGTTATTCGGATCAAGAACAACAACCTGTTGCGGCTTTGTCATTTTTAGGTAACACTCGATAGTTGAGAGAAATAAATTAGAAAATCTCCTATAAGAATTGGGACAAATATAAATAAAAATAATCATTATTTAAAAATATTATTATTCTGACGTTTTAATTTTCGTCCAAATTAAACAAATTAGGTATTATTCGAAAGCACTTGACGAGATCTATCACCTGCTTAATTTCAAAAAAATTTCAGTTTGTAAAAATATCTGCCTAATTACAGTCAGATGCAAAAGTATTGGAGCAAAAAAAATAAATCCGATTTTCTCAAAAATGAATGGTGAGAAAAAAGGGTTATTTACGCCAAAAGAAACTCAATTAGTGTACTAATAAATAGCCAAATAATGCCCCGATAACTCTTTGCTGTCCTCGAGAAAATGGGTCATGCTCCAATCGACCCCCATTTTGAAGGTGCAAAAGTAATGGAGCAATATGTTTAATCAATGAAAACTCAATATTTTGAGTGTCCAGAAAATCTAAGAAAATTCATGCTCGTACAACTTTTGGTACTGATCAAAAAACTTAACTACACCAACTCGACCAGATCACTCTTTCATATCTGAAAACCCAGAAATGGCTTGAAATCTGGAAAATTTTTGAAAAAAATTCCTAGGGGGGTGAAAATTTTTTTCTGAAAAAAACGAGTAGGGCCATTAGAAAGAGCACAAAATTCTCTACAGAATTGCTTTTGGGATGGTAGATCTACCATTTGTCCCCATGGAAATACATAAGGTGTCAAATTCGGTTACCCCAAAAATGACTGCTTTCTACAGTATTTTAGTGGAAAATGACCTAAAAATGAATATTTTTGTAATGACAGTTTTAGCATCGTCCCGATCAGCCGCTAAGACAAGTCATAGAGCCACCATCCCAAAAGCAATTCTGTAGAGAATTTTGTGCTCTTTCTAATGGCCCTACTCGTTTTTTTCAGAAAAAAATTTTCAACCCCCTAGGAATTTTTTTCGATTGGAGCATGACCCATTTTCTCGAGGACAGCAGAGTTATCGGGGCATTATTTGGCTATTTATTAGTACACTAATTGATGTTTCTTTTGGCGTAAATAACCCTTTTTTCTCACCATTCATTTTTGAGAAAATCGGATTTAAAAAAAATATTTTTTTTTGCTCCAAGACTTTTGCACCTGGCTGTACATAATAGCAATAAAGGGTTGTTTCAATTTTCTTAAAGCTATTTTTTTAATAATAAGTTGTTTTTTCTTTAAAATCGAAACGGTGCAAAATCGAAACGGGGCCTTTTCCACTGGAATCGAAATGTCCCTTCCCACTAAAAATCGAAACGGGGTATAGCCCTGTGAATTATATGCACACAAAATCGTAAAACATGCCCATAAAATATGCAACACAAAATGACAAAATATGCACATAAAAAATGGGCGCGCTGTCGATTGGTCCCCTGTCGATTCGTCCCCGTGTCGATTGGTCCCCGTGTCGATTCGTCCCCCAAGCCAAAATAGTCGATTCGTCCCCAAATATTTAAAAAATTTCTAAGTCTTGAGATTTTTCAATAAAAAACTACTGGGAATTTTTTTAAGCAGCAAACTTAAAGAAAAACCTAAAATTTTCGCAAAATTTTTGATTTTTTTTAATCATTTTTTGGGGGGATTTTTAAAAAAATTTTGCGAAAATTTTAGGTTTTTCTTTAAGTTTGCTGCTTAAAAAAATTCCCAGTAGTTTTTTATTGAAAAATCTCAAGACTTAGAAATTTTTTAAATATTTGGGGACGAATCGACTATTTTGGCTTGGGGGACGAATCGACACGGGGACCAATCGACAGGGGACCAATCGACGGGCAGCGATGAAAAATACTCACATAATTTTATCAAATTAAGATTAAATTAGGGTTGCACGGTACAGGTACTTTCGGGAAGCACCGGTACCGGTACTAACCGGTACTTTTTAAGATTTTAAAGTGTTCCCTATAGGCCTACATAATTTAAAAAAAAATTAAGATTCTATGAAGATCGTGTGTTGGAGTGACGCATCCTTCCATCAGACGTTGTATTCGATCGGCAAGTTCTTGCGGCGCACCATTCCGTCTCGCTGGAACCACTCGAGCTTGAAGGCATTGCTGCTGAGCCCTCAACATAGGGCTTGAAGGCGGTGGCTGCTGGGTCCGGCGTGTTGGTCTACTCCACGGTCACACGGTCGCCCTTGGTGTCCTCTCCACTGGGGTCGAAAGCGTCGCAGTAGATGGTCACGTTCATGCTCTCCTTTGGACCGAGCACTCCATTCGGCGGGGTCATGTCGATGCGCTTCGGTTTGGTGGTCTTGAAGGCGTAGCCGATGCGCTTCGTCCCGGTATTGGTGATCTGAATTTGAAAAACGGTTATGCTTCCTTCCGCATATCAAATGCAACGCGTGCAAACGTACCCGCATAACGACCCGGTTCGCTTTGTTGTCGAACAGTGCGTTGATACGACCTTGTGGGCGGGCATTGTTGTGATGTCTTCTGGAGGACGCTTCTCCCCACCAACTGGTGGCGCGGGCCGCAACAGCTTGTCGCCGTAGTGAGTTTCGCCGGAGAGGTTGGGCCAATTTTGACGTTTGCGTTTTGTTGGAAAGTTTTTCAAATGTGACATGCACGTAAAACTGCGACACTTTCACGGAACTAACTCTGACATGTTACCAACTTATCTTTACTTGTTATGTCGCTTTCATGGACATTGTCATTTTTAAAATCAAACAAAAAGAAAAATGTGAAAATATGTTGTACTCGACTCATTAACTTTGATTGGACTCATAAAGTGAAATAGAATCATTAGTTTTAGCCTATCTTAGGAAAAATTTTTTCAATATCTTATTTTTGGTACCAAATCGTTAGTTTCTGCATAAAAAAAATACGCTCTTTTTTCAAAAAAAAATATTTTTTTGTATATTTTCTAATTTTGGAAAACTGTCAGCATTTCATATTTGCAATACCTAAGCACCTTTGAACCGTTCAGTGGATAAATTTATTCCGGCACATTTATAGAAATACAATAATAACAGCGGTAATCAAACAATAGATGACATCGAAAGTGAACATTATCATTACATACACACACATACATACAATACATAGTTAAATATCATCACAATCATGGGGTATTTGATTTCGTGTATTTGCTGACAGGCTCCTCTCTTCAGATTTGGTCCATCCGTCCGGTCGACGTTGCTTCTTTCTTCTCACATGTAGGCGCTCTGATCCGGAGATTTTTCCTGAAATAGAAGGGATGCAAATTTTTTTCACCAAATCCCAACTAAACCAACCACGGGTCTCCCATCGCCTCCCGCCGGCGGCAGCGGCCTCAGCAACTCAGTGCCATAATGAGTAAGATGGTCCTAAAATTAGGGAAATTATTTGGAAAAACGGAACACAAAAGACATTACCGTGTTGGCCGCTGCCACTGGCGGGGCGGCTCCTCCGGGCGACGGCATGTAGGCGCTCGTGGCTCCAGTCGATGAAGAAGGGGCGTCACCTCCGGGCGACGGCATGTAGGCGCTCTTGTCGCTCATGGTGAAATGATGAGTTGTTGTTGTGGCGAAGTTTGTAGATGAACTCGGGTTGGGCGGCGGAAGTTGATGTTGCTGCTGCTGTTGTTGTTGATGATACTGTTGATGATCGTTGAGAGCGTTGCTTGATGTGTTGCTGCTGAGGTGGAGAATGTGTGAAAATCAGCCCACTTATATATAAATTTTTTCACGACAATTTCTGTTTGAAGCATGCACAAACTTTCAATTCATGCAGCAGCAAAAAGGTATAAAAGGCGGAACATTTCTTCATTCTTCACATCTGCAAGTACTGCCAAAGCAACGCAACATCAACTTCAGCCGCCCGACCCGAGTTCGTCTACACACTTCGCCACAACAACAACTCATCATTTCACCATGAGCGACAAGAGCGCCTACATGCCGTCGCCCGGAGGTGACGCCCCTTCTTCATCGACTGGAGCCACGAGCGCCTACATGCCGTCGCCCGGAGGAGCCGCCCCGCCAGTGGCAGCGGCCAACACGGTAATGTCTTTTGTGTTCCGTTTTTCCAAATAATTTCCCTAATTTTAGGACCATCTTACTCATTATGGCACTGAGTTGCTGAGGCCGCTGCCGCCGGCGGGAGGCGATGGGAGACCCGTGGTTGGTTTAGTTGGGATTTGGTGAAAAAAATTTGCATCCCTTCTATTTCAGGAAAAATCTCCGGATCAGAGCGCCTACATGTGAGAAGAAAGAAGCAACGACGACCGGACGGATGGACCAAATCTGAAGAGAGGAGCCTGTCAGCAAATACACGAAATCAAATACCCCATGATTGTGATGATATTTAACTATGTATTGTATGTATGTGTGTGTATGTAATGATAATGTTCACTTTCGATGTCATCTATTGTTTGATTACCGCTGTTATTATTGTATTTCTATAAATGTGCCGGAATAAATTTATCCACTGAACGGTTCAAAGGTGCTTAGGTATTGCAAATATGAAATGCTGACAGTTTTCCAAAATTAGAAAATATACAAAAAAATATTTTTTTTTGAAAAAAGCTCGTATTTTTTTTATGCAGAAACTAACGATTTGGTACCAAAAATAAGATATTGAAAAAATTTTTCCTAAGATAGGCTAAAACTAATGATTCTATTTCACTTTATGAGTCCAATCAAAGTTAATGAGTCGAGTACAACATATTTTCACATTTTTCTTTTTGTTTGATTTTAAAAATGACAATGTCCATGAAAGCGACATAACAAGTAAAGATAAGTTAGTAACATGTCAGAGTTAGTTCCGTGAAAGTGTCGCAGTTTTACGTGCATGTCACATTTGAAAAACTTTCCAACAAAACGCAAACGTCAAAATTGGCCCAACCTCTCCGGCGAAACTCACTACGGCGACAAGCTGTTGCGGCCCGCGCCACCAGTTGGTGGGGAGAAGCGTCCTCCAGAAGACATCACAACAATGCCCGCCCACAAGGTCGTCTTCAACGCACCGTTCGACAACAAAGCGAACCGGGTCGTTATGCGGGTACGATTGCACGCGTTGCATTTGATATGCGGAAGGAAGCATAACCGTTTTTCAAATTCAGATCACCAATACCGGGACGAAGCGCATCGGCTACGCCTTCAACACCAAACCGAAAAGGGCGACCGTGTGACCGTGGAGTGGACCAACACGCCGGACCCAGCAGCCACCGCCTTCAAGCTCGAGTGGTTCCAGGGAGACGGAATGGTGCGCCGCAAGAACTTGCCGATCGAATACAACGTCTGATGGAAGGATGCGTCACTCCAACACACGATCTTCATAGGATCTTATCCCATTCCCCCATCAATTTGTCTTTGTGCTCCCCCAATGATGTTAAATATTGTATGTGTATGTAAATTTCTGTGATCATCACTTTGTATGTTCTTTTGTTGTTGCAAATGTATGTATTGTTGTTCTATGTTATGTAATGCAATAAAGTGGCTTGAAGTTGTTTTGTTACGACAAAAAAGGTGCAGGTCTTGGGAAGACGGGGTAGAGGAATAAAAAACCAAACAAAAAATAATCTTTCAGTATTAGGTATGCCCCTGATTCGTGTATTTCAAACATTGTTAGACCAAAATCACCAAAGAGAATAAGATAACAAACAAAAATTTTGCCTTTCTTTGGTTCATCCCTATTGAGTTGTGCTTTAAAAAAAAGACATTACACTAATGTCTGAAATACTTTTCGTTGTTCTTTTTGTTTCACTGATCATGTTTCGGACACCCTTTTCCATCCATTGTGATGGAGTTTAGAACCCAACTCGTAAAATTTATTCGTGAAAACACTCCATAGACCCAATTTAATTTTTTCAATTTAGTTAGCCTTGCAGATACCAAACAAAATCTAATGTAGTGTTTTCGTATTTTGTAGTACAGTACGAATCGGGGCGACGAATTGGCCCAGTAATACGAATGTCCAGGGGTATTGCTTATCCATATCATTAGCTTTTGTTCAAATCACCCTCATGGCAGCAAATTTAAAAATTTTTTGTTTTTCAAAATGGCGAATTTTTTGGCCAAAAATCATTGGAAAATAAAACCTCCAACATATTGAAGACGAAATGTGAACTCAAAAAAAAAAATTCCTCATAAAATATAATCGCTTTCTAACCGGCCCTGTCTGAAGTGCAAATCCGGCGCCGGGAATCAGTATCGTAATTTTTATGAATTATTATTCAATTAATTCTTTTAACGCCAAAGCCATGTTTAGAAATAAAGTTCAGAAGGTCGTTTTTGTTAATTGGATTTTGTATTGTACTCCACACGGACTCAGCAGTAGAACATGCATTTGGATGACTTTTGTCTGTTCTTTCGCGCATAAATTCCCAACTTCTGGCCTCTCTCTCAAATTAAAATTTACTTAAACCAAACAGCAGAAATTTACCGTAAATTTGCACTCGATTATTTTGTTGTTATAGGGTAAAAGATGTTTGGTCGCTTTAATTGTTGCGAAAGGTTTGTCGGCGTGGAGAACATGCAAATTTCCAATAAATTCAGGCAATTCTCCGGGGCGTGTTACCTGAAACGTTTAAATCAAAAAGAAGATAAAATTGATTCACTTTTTTTATTTCAAGTCGGAAGTCAATTGACGACAGTTCTGGGGGTTTCCATTTCAACAATTTGTCGTATCGCCCAGCCACATAACCCTGATGAATGTTCATGGTTTTTCCCAAAGTAGGGTTTCTTAATTTACGTACTCCGTTCACCGGCTGGAAGACCAATCCATCCACTTCATGACATTTCAAAAAGCCTGGTTCGAGCAGTCTTCGTGTGGATTCGATTTTCCAAAAGCCCTTTCTCCTCACTCCAATTGGCTCTTCATCGCGTTTTAAAAGTCCGGCTTTGAATGCCTCCGTTCGTGGACGAATCAACTCATTCTCGATCATTTCAAAGCGCACATTGAAAGGCTTTTGGCGTAAATCTTCGCCCTGTATAAAACAATGAAATTATTACAAGATTTTAAAATCCACCTGAAAGCGGATGAGGTCGTAAATGAGAAGACGAGGTATTCTTTGACTGTCCGCTTGGTCTATCACCATTTCAGCATCAACCAACGTGTCATGGATGAAATCATCGTCCTCCAACGGTTTTTGTATTTGTCGTCGAATAAATGCCATATTCCGTATCAGAAAAGGATTATTGTCTCTGTCAAAAGCGTACACTTGGTCTTTTCCATCAATTAACACCAAATATCTGAAGGAATTCGCATAAATTATCTCCCCTTGACTGATCAACACCTGACGCCGTCAGCTTTCCAAGAGACCATGTACGGCTCTTGGGCCAAGTACTCGATGTTGTTGTTCCCTTGCGGTCCTTCCAACGACACCGGCTGACTCCCAGGGAAAACTTTTGACCCGTAACCACAGAACCGCCTCGTCTAAAGCAACAAACATTGAAAATTCACGTGCATTTGATTATAGAGAGGTAATAAATATAGTACCTTCTCTTGCACTTTTCGTCGGGTGTTTTGCTCTTCAACAT
Source organism: Heterodera filipjevi (assembly GCA_039877585.1). Taxonomy (NCBI): domain Eukaryota; kingdom Metazoa; phylum Nematoda; class Chromadorea; order Rhabditida; family Heteroderidae; genus Heterodera; species Heterodera filipjevi. The sequence continues at coordinate 12,510,298 of JBDPZO010000006.1, read as the reverse complement.
AAATTACATTATCAACGTTACCATCCATAAACTTCGGTGGCGTTTTCCCAGGGAAATTCGCTATTGAATGAATGGGCTAACATAACACATAAATATTAAATAAGTCATCTCTCAACTGTTTTTGCCCGTTTGTGTGCCATTGTCAAAAGAAGTTGATGTCACAGTCGGAGCAACAGAAACTCCGGCTATATTATTACGAGTAGTCGTCTCCATTATAAATGCGCCGTAATTGGTGAATTCTTCGTCGCTGATCGGTCCGTTTTCCCATAAAGGCCTTCCGGGGAACTAAAATTTGAACTGCAAGAGGTGGGGATGGGGGGGGGGGGAGAAAGGAGGAGTGGGTCGTAAAGTAAAATTGCGTAAGGATCCAAGACCTTAAAAGATGATTCGACCCCCCCCCCCCTTTTTTTTTACTCTTCGTCACCAAACCGACCCACTCCTCCCTTAAATATATGGTCGAATTGGTTCAAAACCAGTAGCTCGTCTTCGTCCTCATCGCCATATCTCTGCAGAAGGTCGTCCAGATAATATTGCTTGTAAATACCGTTCGGACGACATTCAGCAAATTCCCTGACCGCCATTTCGATACTCATCCCGCACTTCTCGTACAGATATGCCGAGATGAGAAACCCAGTCCGATTGAACCCTTCCAGCAAAAGCGTCATTTTTAGTATATCGAAGTGATTGTTAGGAGTACCGTGAGTGCAATGCACAACAATAATGTCGTCGGGGTTTTTCTATAAGAAATAAATGTAACCGAATACAACAAAGAATTGTCGGCGCTACTTGCAAAGCGTTGCATTTTGAAAAAAAATATCAAAGGGGGGACCCTTTTCATTTTTTTACCAATTTTTTTTTGTCGATTTTTGGTACTAAAAGGTGTTTCAAAATGTTTTTGATATTGCTGATCATAAGAGTGACATTTATTTAGGCCAATTTAAAAAAAAAAAATTTTTCAAGAAAAGTACAATAGGGTCCCCCCTATTGTTTTTCAAAAACTGTAACCAAATTTATTTTATTTTTTTAAGTCCTAAATATCTCAAAAAAAATTTTGAGGTCGCTTATCACGAATATTATATTTATAATGGCCAATTTTGAAAAAACAAAAAATTTTGTCAAAAAAACAATAGGGTCCCCCCTATGGTTTCAAAATGCAACGCTTTGCAAGTAGCGCCGAATTGTCGCACCATAACAAAACGGTCAATCGTTTCAATGAATGCCGTCGTTTGTTCAGGCGTCGGCGTTTCTTTATGTCCAACCATTTTCATTTTGAGAAATTTAATTCCATTTTTGATGACCTTGAATGAGCAAAATTCATTCTATTTGCAAATAGAGGCATGGCTCACAATCAGCCAAAGATTAGCAAAATTTCCGCTTCATAGATAGGAACAAATCTTTTCCCACCTCTTCTCCGTTGTAAAAATTGTCGGAATTTGTCAGGTCAACCCAAAGGCCAATCTTCGCCCCTTTGGTTGCCCCCAGCAATGGGGCGCGAAAAACGGAAGATGGATGAAAGAAATATTTAGGCGATTCGATTAAATGGTCGAACGAATCGTCCAATGGTGTCTTCATTGGCAGAAATTTTTGAGCTATCACCTTAACACTAACATAACTGTGGTGTAAGCATGGGAAAGTCACCTTTCCCATGGGAGGACAGTACAGCCACCGTGGCGGAAGCCGCGTCCGCTGATTGGCCTTCAGACTCTGCCCATTTTCCAGTGACGATTCAACGCCTTCCTCAACAGCTGAAAACATTACGCAATGTTAGGAACACGAAATGAACAGTGAAAACTTACGCGAGAATTTCCGTTTGGGCATTTCAAAAAAAAAAACAGCAAATCCTGCAAATCACAAAAGCTCACCATGTAAAAAAGAAAAGAAGAAAACATATCGTTATACAACGGTAATTAAATGGGAAAACTGCCGAATGGAAAAAAGCATTCATTGGAAAAAATACATGTTCATAAAATAGGTAGAATGGTATCGAAACGAATACGACTCAATGCATTGTTATTTAGCCTTGACGTTCATTCTTCTTTTGTAGACATCACCTCCCAAAAACAATTGATGATGTGAGTCATCCTCCTCAGAATCGGAGTCACCCCCGGCCATTGTCCGTTTTCGTGGGGGGTTAAACGAATTTTGCTGGTCCTGTGAAGCTGCCATAAGCTAAAAATGGAAGGTTACGACAATTGAATATTCAGAAATTACCACTAAAGGATCTGTCGTTGTGTTCAGCAATTGGTAAAACTCTTTCTTAACATCTGACGCACGATAACCATCAAAATTGGCAGTCGGATCCAACGATTCTTTGGCGTTTGCTTTCGGAGCTAAATAAATCAACTAAATCATTCGAGTTCATTTTACATCATTACGTTCACGGTTGAAATTAGACAGACTCTTCATCAATTCTTCCACGTCTACAAATGGACCGGCAAAACTCCTCGGAGGAGGCAACAATTGAAGCAATTGAGAGACGATGGGCGGTGGAGGAAAAATACCTTTCGAAGTTAAGCAAAACCATGCCAAAAACAATCGAGAAAGTCGGATATACCCCCGGGCACTGGGTGATAAGAAGCCGGGGGAAGCCTCGGTTTAAAAGGCAACATCTGCGAAGTGTCGGGCCGAGCATAGCTCCCGAGTTCTATGTTAAATGCAGTGGCTGGGGTAGTGGACTGTTGGAAGGCACTGATGACACGTCCACTTTGGAAAGTGTTTGGCTGAACAGAGGTCGAGGAAATTGCGAAACTCCCATTTTGATGAGGCACATAAGACATTTGTCTGGCAAATTTCTGCTAAAAACGAAAATAAAAATCAGCGGATGAGAAAAATTTACCGATGAATAGCCCATCAGTTTCAGTTGATCAGTGGTGCATGGAGCCAAATTGAGAAATTTGTAACGATCGATCAGCCAAAGGGCTTGCCGATCCTCTCCCTCAGGGCTAGCAGCTTTTCTTCGTTGATCCACCTTCAAAACACTTGTCAAATCACCCACCTGAAAAGTAATTAATTTACTGTCCATTCGCAATGGCAACAAGGCTCCAACCTGTGATTCGAATTCCAAATATTTGTCCCAAATATCTCTAAGTCAAAAAAGTGAGAAGCAAAAAATAAATAAAACGGATTACGCAGATTTTTCTGGGGCCAATGCATTTTCTGAGTTTAACAAGCGTTCAAACACAACACGAGTGTTATTGTCCTCTAAATTTTGTTATTCAAAAAAGCAAAACTATGCATAATGGTTAGGACCATTTAAATGTGCCAAAAACTCGACATACGCCAGGGCATAGTCCGGGTCGTTCCCATGCCTTTTCAATCCCAAATCAAAAATTCTTTTTGCCACTTCCGGCCTCTAAATTAAATGTATGAAAATGGACTGCAAAACCCTATCGTGGTTACTTTGCTGCAATAATATTCAAGAAGAGCGGCCGCCACAAAAACATGAAAATTGCTCCTTTTGTCTTCGCGTGCCCTTTTGAACACCAAACGGGCGAATTTGACACCCTCCGTTCTTCTCATAAATTTCATTAATTGAATATAAGCCTGAGGGGAGAGGAATCTTAGCACATAAATTTATGAACAGTTTTGTAATAGTAATTACAAAAAATAAATACCCAATTAATTACCAATGTCGGGTCAATATTCTCGCATGCCAACAATCGGTCATAAATTTTCTTTGCATTTTCGTATCGTCTATTCTCCTCTTCAAAGTCGGCATAAGCAAAGTGAAGCATTTGGTTGTCCTTCATTAGCCCCGTGATTGCTCTTTCGTAAAGTTCTGCAATGTCAAGTCCTTTTTATTGAATGGGTGTATTTGGCTCACTGATAACGTCGGAAAGCATTGCAGTGGACAATTTAACGTCCCCTTTTTCGGCCAATTTTTGCGCCGCTCGTTGCTGAAAAGAAGCAGCTTCGTACCAAAAGTCGGGCATATAGCCAATGCAGAGCAAAGATTGCTCATAAGCATAGATCACTGACCAAAAAAAAATATTGGAATATTTGCATAAAAACTAATGATTTGAGGATTTTCCTCACTTTTGGGGGTAGCCTTAGTTAAACTTTGTCAATAGCTCAGGGGCGTATCTAGGGGGGGAGGGGGGGGGGAAGGGGGGGGAATTCCCTCCCCCCCCCCCCGAAAAGAAAAAAAAATATTTTTTTTTCACCAACAAAAGGAAGAAAAAAGTAAAAAAAGAGAAACTTTTGGGCAATTTCTTTTAAAAATAGCCATGTTTACTGTGAAAAAAGACAAATTTTAACATAAATATAGACTTTGATTTCTGTGAAAATTTCAGCGCGCGCTTAAACGGCGACCAAAATTTCTGGGTCTGAAATGGCTAGGACATTTCAGCGCAGCCCAAATGTCGCGCTGAGATGGCTGTTCCCCCCTACGAAAATTTTTTCTAGATACGCCCCTGCAATAGCTTTAGGTTTTTTTTAAATTTAATTTCGACGGGAAAATAACACAAGGGGGGGGGGGCTATAATATTTGCCATTAACCTCTTTTAGCCAATTGCCCGTACTCTTCCGTCCCCATCGGGTTGCTTTTTTCCCATTGAATGTACTTTCGCCACAATTCTGCCTGTTTCATTTCCGCACTCAGCCCCCGGGGCGGGACAGAAACTGCTTGGCGATTAATCCCACGAGTGACCTGCTCGTAATGCTTGGCCATTTTACGTGCCATCTAAACAGAAAAAGGTCACTGGGTAAAAAACAATCTCTGCCTGGTAATCTTTGTTTGCTTCTGCTATCATTTTCTCAGCAAGTGTTGAATTAATTCCCTAAATGCATATAAAGGGATTAACGAATTTAAAGATCAAAAACCCTCTCGAAAGCACAATAATCGTTCCACAATTGTTCAATGTTGGCCATCGGGGTTGCCAGCCCACGTCGATAAATCTTTCGAATTGCCGTTATTTTTTGATTCTCCGCGTATTGTCCAACAGCATTTCTTAGAAAAGCAATCTCTTTTTTTATTCACACGGTAATATTACACTTACACAGATTTCAGAAAAGTAATGTAGTCCACGTACAATGAATAACTAAATTTTGAAAATTGCACCGATATATGAAACGGCTTTTCCAACCTTTGAAAATCTAAGCCAACTTTTTCAAGTGCAAAATCATATGTTTGGGCCAATTGTTCCCGAAATGAAGCCAAATGTCCCTTGGTTTCTCTGTTAAAGATATGCAATTGTTATTTGTCCATTGTTTTAATGAATTAAATTTGTCAATGAACAATTTGTATATTGGCGATTCAATTGATGAGCAACTCTTTTGTACCAATTGTCTATTGTCCAAGCCGACTATGTACTATTGTTTTAGTGTACATATTGCAAATTTTACGTAAGATCATGGTAACGATTAAAATATTACTTGACGTAAAACACGTAACATTTCCACAGATCAATGTTTAACACTCGAACAAGGCATCGTTCGAAAATCTAAAATGCATTAACAATTGAGTTTATAAAACTATTTCACCGCTTCAACGTTGTCGAAATTCTTTGCTCGCAGCTTAAGAAGATTAGAACAAAATAATGTCCAAGCTCCAATAAAAATAAAAATGACTACTTCATGTTCAACAAAAGCCTTCCAATAGCGACCCGCATTGTTGAACTGCGTCACCAATTTCTCATAGAAACTGCGCACCTGTTCGACAGGCCTTGCCTTAATTGTGTGAACGGGGCATTTATTGACAATAAATTCGGCTAAAATTTGCCTGAGACTCGCGCAACAGCAGATTCCATGCATCAACATCGAACGGGTTAAGCTCTATACGTCTTTCTGGGCTTAGAACTGAGTGAAGAGCCATTATGAACTTCACGCAAATGATATAATTTTTGTGAATATTTTTTTGGTTAATTGCTTAAAAAATTGATATGTTTCATTGGCATAAGCAAACAAAAAGATAATTTAATGAATAACAATAATAACATTTTTTCAACAAAGAAATACAATAACAATTTTAATAGAAAAAAACATCAATTTTTGCCAAAAAACCTTAAGTAACAAGGTTCTTTTAAAGAAATTTTTTCTTCCAAATGCTTGACTAGCACGAATTTGAACTTAGAGCAATTTGCCGTGGAGTTGTGTCGCTGCTCAAGCCAAAAGGGTTCAATTCGCATATTTGTGTTCTCAACAACTTCCCTTTGCGGTTCATCAGCAAAGAGACGTAATTTATCCTGAATTGTTTGGTGTCAATGAGTCATTTTAATTTCCTACTTCTTCAATGGTCATAAGTCTCAACCGCCCTTTGTTTGTTGTCGCAATAACTGCTCCCATAGGATTCACATGCATATAAGCGATCCATTCATTCGAAACGAAATTCAATTTGGCATTTCCAAGAATAAACAGTTTCGAGTTTGCACGTAAATCATAAAAAATTACGTGCTGACTCAAATCAGCTGTTAGGAGCATAATTTTGTAATTGTCGTAAAAAATGCAGTCATATGGATGCATTTTCGATGGTAATTCCAAAGGAATTAACTCATTATTTTCCACGTCATGCTCGTGTGCTAATTTAGACAGATCGACATAAAATGTTTCCACGATTGTTAAAACAACGAGGCAAGTGTCAGCAGAATTGACGCATATTTTGGTAACAAGTCCGCCCTTTTCTTAAAAAAACAAATTAGGAATAAAACTTGAAATTTTTTACCTTTTGAAGATAATAGTCGAAGGTGTTTGGTTTGTAAGTCCAAAAGAATTAAATTAAATTCTCCACGCGCAAAATATAAAAACTTGTTTGAGCAAAATATTGCTTAAAAAATGACTGTATTCAATTATTAAATTTCTGTACTTTCCAACCTGAGACTGCCTTCCCACCCGTGTTCTTTGTCTGCTTTCGACCATCGTCATCATTACACTTATCATTGCTCCAAAGAAGACTGATTAAATTGCTCGTGCTCGTATTATTGGAAGACTCCGCCGAAAGGAATGCAGGAAATTGATCCAAATGAAGTCGAAAAACACGAATAGCACCAGCAACAGCACCCGCAAAAGCAAGAAATTTACCATCAGAAGACACGGAAAACTGAAAAAAAAAAAGTTGCATGACTCTAAAAACAGTCTTTCTAAAAAAAAAAATGTTTTATAAAATTGTCGCATCCGGCGGCGCCTATAGGCATGCACTACTGAAGACCATTTTTTGGGTTTTCAAAATTTTCTCGAAAGAAAATTCCAAATTTGGTCAGTTTGTTATCTATTATCTGTTATCGAATGAAAATATTTTCGAACAGAATAAATCTCGTTTTTCACAGGTACAACCCCCCATTTTGAAAAAATTCATAAAAAAATTTTCCGTCATTATTTTGGCTTAAGCGCCCTTTTTCGAACTCGACCAAATTATGCCAATTCAATCCCTACTTGTTTAATGAATCCAAGTTTCCCACTGGTAATCCGAAGAAGCCGTTTCAAACATTTCCTAAGAATTTTGAAATAAAGATTTTTAACCAAAAACTACCTCTGATCAGCATACTGTCCATCGAATGTTTTACACCACAAATCCAGATGAGATAAATGAAGGCTCACAATTACATAGTAACAAGAATTTACGACGAAAAAAGCACACTCAGACTAAATAATGACATGTGAAGACTGCCAAAATCATTGTGTTATTTACTTTTGTCTGTGGGTTTGCATATGTGAATTTGTCAGAAATGAATAGTTCATGATCTGTTCCCCCCGATACAAGCCAATGCTTGTCCAGCATACAAATAGCTCTCACGTCGTTGGCATGGAAAAGCCTTTGTCCAGTTTGTCGCCACTCAAAGCGAACCTTAAAACCCAAAAGCAAGCTATTATAGTGTGCGATTATTGTGCGACAAATCTATTTTTTATTTTAATAAGATGATGGCATACTTTGTTATGCGATATGCCCTTAATCACTTGCACTCGATAATCCGCTCCTGCTGCATAAACTTCACTGCCGTTAGTGGCAATAGCCAAAATAGGTGCTTGGTGTGTTTTCAGTAGTCTGAACCCACCAATTGTGTGAATTTTTCAATGATAAATTCAAATGTTAACCTTCAAAAGAGCTCCATTCTCTGCATTGTAAATGCTGATTTGACCACGCGCATCGCCCGTGAAAAGAAAATTGCCTCTGGGAAACAAACGCATCAATAAACGCACAAATGGTAAACGATCAGAAAACAAACTCACACAAAAATGAGCGACCAGACAATATTCGCATTGTCTTTGGTGTGTGGAATGCTGATTTCTTTGTGTTTTTTCCATTGTGTTTCATATAAAAATAACGAAAATCCGTTGACTTTCCCAACGGCCATCATTTGCGGCTTCATAGTCTTAGAACAACCAATGGAAGTTATGTGCTCATCAGAAGATAATTTGATGATTTGGACGGTTGAAAAAGTAGGGAATTTGTTGTTGTGTGTTTTCTCATTTCCATCATTGCGAATATAACGACCGCTCACTATAAGCAATTCACTAGAACTGTTCCCAACAACAAATTGATTATTCTCGCCGGTCAGAGTCATTACGACAATGTCAGAAACGCACAGTTGTACTCGCTTAACAAATAAGATACACAAAAAACACATTTAACCTACACAAAATTTGCTGGTAAACGGAGATAACGCAGTCAAACGGCCTCCAGATGCGCCAAACACAGCCCAATTCGCCACCCAAACAAGCGTCTCGAACTGATCATTGACAGGAATACTTCTTTCCAAGAAAACTAATTGAGGTGTTACGGCATTGTAAAATTCAACGAGAATCAACTGACACGGTTGTTGCCTGCGCTTATTTTTTGTGAAAAAAACAATCAAAATTAACTCACTCATCATTCGAAACATGCTGACGAATCACACATAAACGGCCAATCGAGCTATTATAAGAGATTGCTTTGACTGTGAAAGATGGTCGCAAATGGACATTGCAATACTCTCCGACAAAACTTTCATCAGACCGAAATTGACACAACTTCGATTGAACCGTGGCAAAATCATCGTCAAATTTGGGTTTTTTCGACTCGCATTTTTTGTCGAGTTCCGGTGTATGAAGCTTATTCACTTTCTTTCTCATCTAGAAAAAATTATTGTTCAAAAAAACGATGTCATGGCAATTCGTCAAAAGCCAATTCGTACACTAGGCAGTTCGCACAATAGGGCTAATATGGTCTCAAGCTTACAGATGTGCTTTATCAATTAGAATTATAGTACTTGCGATGGCACAAGATAACCGGGATTCGAATCCTGTAATTGTTTCATACATTGAAATACCTTTTATACGAATAACTAATTGTACAATATGAATTGCCTTTGGAATTACCATTGACCAAAAAAAACGATATCTCGTTTAAACTTCATTTACAAACAATAAAAATAAAAAAAAATTATTTATTGGAAAATTACGGCACATTCAAAGATAAGTGAAATGAAATAAATAAAATAAACATTAAACTTGGCGAGATTTTGTTTTAAAATGCGCTGTTGTGATGGAAAATGGGTAAATTAAATGTATGGCGCACGGAGAAATTCCGTCATTACAAAATGTCGTATTCATAAAAAAAAGTGACAAAAACCCAAGTTTTTTCCAAAGGAACTTTAACAAATATTTTTCTTTTACAAATGGCTTTTGTCGTTTTTTTATGGTGATGTTGACGGATTTTGACCGCGTACTTAAGTGTATACGTAAAATATACAAAAAATAAAAAATGTGTTTATATTTTGAGTCTCCACCATTACAAGTCAGTGTCGAACCAAGAGCCATTGTTTGCAGACCCCTCAATGTGATCTTGTCTCAATTCGCCTAATGATGGTGGGTAATTGTAAAGCTCGTTGTATAGCTCCGGCTCCATCCCATCATTCTGCCAACCCATCTGTTGGTGCCTGTGGACACCATTAGTTCTCTCTAACGTGTTCTCAGCATCCATGGACTGGGACGAAACACAATAAGTTCTGGGTTCAATTTGGCCAGAAAAGTGATTGTTGTAAGTTTGCACACGAAGCTGTTCTACGCCCATGTTTTTGAGAATGATCGAAGCATAAGCAGCTAAAATCATACATTTCTACGAGTAATAAAACGAAATTTAAAACACCAATTGATTTATGTTGTGATGAAAGTGCTGCTGAGATGTAAGGCTGCGCTTCATATGTTAACACAGCTTTCGCGCCCTCTCTGCTTTTGGTCAGTTGGTAGATAAGACCCATAATTTCTCGCATCATCAACTCGTCTTCATTTTGGTTAACTTTTTCGTTTGATATCAACTTAAGGTGGGGATTATTGGTAACAAGTTGACCGTTTTTTTAAATTACTACTTACATATACAATTATTTTCATGCTTGTGCTTCGGTTGAAAACATGTGACGCGGATGTGCAATCCTTGGTGAGTTGGTGGAGTGCCGATATTGCACCCTCGACCATCTCAAGAAGAGAAACGCCGTCACAGAGGCCTCCCCAGTCTTGGATCAACTGCTTGCCCGACTGTTCGAGCAACGCAATCGAAAGAGCCAACACAGTTTCACCGTTGAGAGTCTTTTCCTATTGGGTTGAGTTACAAATAACTATTTAAAACCCCGATTCTTACTTTTCTGAAATCACAAAAAGTTAGTTGCTAAATTTTTAACTACAAACCGAGAGTATTAGTCTCAAATTCTCATTAGAAAGTGAACAGTTTCTAACAAGGCCCAGCGCTGCTTTTACGATAGGTGGCCTTTGCGTGGATAAAAGCGACTAAAAACAAGTTTTATTTTTTAAAATGAATGCAAAATAACCAAAATAATTGAATAAGCAAAACGAAGTTCATTTTGTGCTTGGTAGGCAAGCGGATGACGCACAGTACAATGCCTAAGCGTGCAGAGAGCAGGTTCTGTGACATCTTCAATGTTGGAGAATTTTGAGAGAGCTCGTGCAAGAATTGGAATTCCACCGTTGGTACAAACCTACATTTTTATGAGTTTTAAGATATTTTTATTTTGCATTTATCAGACTAAACCGTTGTTTTGTTGAGAATATTATTGCATGTCAAATTTGATAGTATTCCACAAGCGCAACTGACTAATTCTTCGTCATTGTGATCACCGATCAATGAAACTAATTCTGCCACGAGCGGAACAAGTGTTTCCAAATTAGTGGCAACGTCTGATAGATTTCTAACTGCACTTAATGTCGTCAACTTTCGTTTGTCGTCATCAATAAAATTGAAAGCACGATGCAAGAGTTCGAGCCCTCCTAGGTACAATTTCAAATGCAAACCAATTAGAAATAAAAATGCAAACATACCAATGGCAATTAGCGATGCTTTGTTCTCGGGGCAAGTGCTGATTGAACGAATGCAACGGACAACAGCGTAGAATAATTTTACATAGCCGGAATTTGACCTAAGAATTTCAACGAGATAACGTGGGCCTTGCAGCGATAAAAATGTGAGTTTGCATTGGAGATTGTCCAGGAGAAGAAAGTAAAGTGAATCGGCAACCTTAATAATATTATACAATATGCCATTGTAGATGTATTCAAGCACTGACCATTGCTTGGAGTTTTGGATTTGGGCCCGATTGAGGAATTGCAGTTTGAGGAGCAAGTAGAGGGACAAGCGCCTCAAGTGCGCCACAAACGATTGCCTCTTCCTTGGCCATTTCAACATATAACAAAAGATGATGTAACGTAGTCACAGCGTAATGAATGATAGAGAGAATCGGACATCGTAACATCCGAACCAACTCGGCAATTCCGCCACTTCGAAAAATGTAATTGGCGCCAATTTGGTGGGCAGAAAGATGGCAAAGTGCTGCAGCTGCGTGTCGTTTAGTGTCTTCATCCTGTGCACTGAACAAATGATTAGCATATGTAGTAAATTGAATTTTGACTAACTCAAGTGCATTGATGAGTGCAAGCATAAGAGGCTCACTAGAAGCCAAACTGACAATAACTTTATCTTCTTTAGATAAAAGATGAACAAGACTAGCAGCTTGAAGTTTTTCCTTCTGAATGAATAAGGCATTCATTTAAACAATGGTCATTGTTCACGGTGTCATGTGCATTTAGCTGCCGAATTAGTTGCGGAAGGTCACCAGCAGTTTCAACCAACTGATTCCGAACACTCAATAAATCAAGGATCGATTCCTTAAGCAACTGACTCGGTCGCGCAAAATGAGAAACAACTGATCCAGTGTTTTCTCCACTAAGTTCCTCGTCAAGTGATGAGTCTTCGTCAATTTGTATCTCTGGGAAAAGTGCTCTACGGACACGATGAGTTGTCCTTGTATAAATGTCTTAAAGAATTGATTTATGTGCATAATAATTACAAGAAAAGAAAATACCATTGAATTGATTGCTGCTAGTGTTAAATTCGGCATAAATTGTATCGTCGTGAGTTGATGACATAATGTTTAACAGCCAAAATTATTTTTAATTGAAATTGATAGTTAAAGTAAGCTCCAAACCAGGCTAAAATGCGGCTTTCATACTTATCTCTAGAGTGTCCAATTCTATGAAAATCCATATTTTTTTCCTGAACTGACATGGGCTTGAAACGCACGAAAAACATGTTTTTAGCTTGGTTTGAAGCTTCTAGGATGGACCTATATCCATTTTTTCCATATTTCTCCATCATATTTCGCCATTTTATGTCCATATTTCCATATTTGTCCATATGTTGGCATTATGTCCTATTTTATGTCCATATTTTGCGGAACGGGAGGTTTCATTGCCGCGGTTTCATTGCCGCGCTTTCATTGCCGCGGTTTCATTGCCAGCGGTTTCATTGCCAGCGGTTTCATTGCCAGCGGTTTCATTGCCAGTCCGTTTCAGTACCACAATGCCCAACAAAAATACTATATTTTTTATATTAATTACCGCCTCCCCACGTTTTGTCGACTCGGCCAAATTATAACTTTCAAAAAGCGATTTCCACTTTTTTCTGTTCATCAGACCCAATTAGACATTTATTTCGAACAGCGAACACAAAATTATTCGAAAGAATTTCTTTTTTGGCCAAGTCAACAAAACGTGCATTTGTGGCTGAGTCGACAAAACGTCGAATCGACAAAACGTAGGTGCGCCTTAATTACTTGTTTTTTTTATCATGTTTTTTATTTCAATTATAATTTTTTTATCATGTTTTTATTCATTAGCAGTTTGGTTTTTTGATTAATAATAATGGCTACTGAAATCAAAACAAAACGCGGAAGGAAAAAATTATTGCACGACGGGTTTCTGTATGTATTTGAAAAATCAAACGCACGTGGAGACGTCAAATTTTAGAAATGTGAATTTTTCGGAACCCAGGATATTAGATGCAAATGCCGTTTGCACACAGATATGGATGACAAATTTTTGGAGGTACTATTAAGAATAATAATTTTAATACCCTAAAATTAAAAATATTTAGGCAATTGGACTACATACATGTCCATCTGGAGCCGAAAATATCGAAGTTCAGAGACTAACGACTGCTCTAAAGAATCGTGCGCGAGAAACTATGGAAAGCCATTCGGTGCTACGATCTATAACACTCGATAATGTTCCAACGCCTGTTTTGGCTCGGTTTCCGGATAAGGATGCAACAAAAAAGGTTAAGCGGATGATGTATTTTTTTTACATGTACTAATATAAACAAATTCTTAGGCTGTGAAGCTCGTGAGACGGGCCGAAGATGTGCCTTTTGCTGTTCCAGCAAGCATTACTGATCTCGAAATTCCAATCGCGTACAGACAATATCAGCGGTCGGAAAACAAACAAAATATTATTGACTTTCTTTCTGGCATTTCACACAATTATCGATGGACCCTTGATTTTTATGTTTGTTTTTTTTGTTATTTACCATATTGAATACCTAATTGTTAAAAATTTGAATAAGATATCGAAAATAAATATTATTTGATTAATTTCAATTTAAAATGTGGTACTGAAACGGACTGGCAATGAAACCGCTGGCAATGAAAGCGCTGGCAATGAAACCGCTGGCAATGAAACCGCGGCAATGAAACCGCGGCAATGAAAGCGCGGCAATGAAACCTCCCCTACCGATATTTTGACATTTTTCAAAAAATTCATAAGAAAAATCCAAAAAACGAAAATACTGTCCTTAAAAAAAAATTTAGAAAATTTTCAAAAAATCCCCTCAAAAATAAAAAAAACTCGAATTTTTGCAAAAATTTTTCGCAATTTTTTTTTTAAATATTTCTTATTAAAAAAATAGATATCGAATGCGTTTTACCCCCAAAAAAAAGTAAGAAATATATCTCATTTGTAATTTCAATTTATGTCCATATTTTTGCAATTTTATGTCCATATTTAGCGATTTTTGGTCCATATTTTATGGCCATATTTTGCGATTTTATATCCATATTTTTGGACTATCTCAATGGATCAAGAGCACAGAGAGGATTCCATAACCTTTTATATGAATCTTATCAACCCCAGTTTTTAGCGTTTTTTACAAGTTGGACGGTCAGTCCTTAAGCCATTTTCCCATTTAAGTCCCGGGTCTGTAACTCTGCAAGGAACGGTATTCGTTCTTTTCAGACCGAGACAGAGTCGATTGATATATTTGGCTATTTCGGCTCTGGGCCATTCTTCGGCTTTCTTTTCGAGCAAAAGCAAAACAGTGGGACAACTATGCGTCAGACAACTCGGCGCCAGATGAATCCGGCGCAACGCTTCGGCACTTCAATTTTATTTAATTGTAAAAATTTTCAGTAAAAGATATGCCACAGTCGGCGCGCTAACGATTGGTCGAAGCAACGATTCGTCGACAATTTTTCAAAATTGAATTTATATTTGACTGAATTATCCAGGGACGAAGACAACGTGGCGAACATTCTGAAAGCGCAAATCGATGAAAGTCGTCGCTGCTGACGTTGGCACTGACTCAATTGAAATTTTATTATGGCCAGAGTCTATACCGGAACATGAAGTGGCTTTGCCTCGTTTAGATGTATGGAGAACAATCAGAGTGTGATGAAACGACCCGAACAGGGGTGTCCTTTTACCTTATAAATCAGGCATTTGCCAGGTTTTAGTGATCCGTGCCGTGTTTTTGCCGGGTTTTTGGGTTTTGCCAAGGACACCCCTGGACCCGAAACACATTCAGGTGATAAATTCACGAAAATATTCCACTCCTTAATAATACCTTGATTGGTTGCCATGACCAAAATGGGCGAAAGGTCCGTTTCAATGTATCGGTTGATTAGAGAAACATCCAGGTCAAATGTGCCATTCGGAACTCGGAATTTTTTTTTGTTCTATTATGCACTCGGACCGGTAGCCGTCATATGTTTACGACCAATTTGTTTATTCACAATAAAAAATATTTTTGGGTCAAACAATCTGAGAAAATTACTACTTGCTTAACTTTTGGTGCTGATCAAAAGATGTAGTTACACTGAAGTGATCAGACCACTCCTTTACGGTGATCTGAAAACCCGGAAATGGCTAGAAATCTGAGAAAATTTCGGAAAAAGATTCCTAGGGAATTGCAAAATTTTTTCTGCATAAACGAGTAAGCCCATTCGAAAGAGCACAAATTTATATATACAGAAAACCGCTTGTCTCTTCGACGATTTTTCAATGAGGTATGGGAGGATCAGTTTCACTGTATGCAGGAAGTACTGTATTTCTTCAGGAAATAGTGCTTTTTACAGCGGAAAGGTTCAAACCCAATAGAAAAAAAATTTTATGAATTTTTCGCCAAAAATTGTCCCAAATCTGCTGTTCCATAAATATGGACTCAAAACTTGAATACGAATAACTTTTTTCAAAAATCGGGCTTTTTTGATGCAAAATCTGTTACCAAAATACACTCGGATTTTTGAAAAAAATAGTTAAATATTAGAAAGACTTTTTTTTTTAATTAGATATATTTTTTTTTTGCAAATTTGCTTAATTTGGTGCTTAAAAAAATTTTCTTCTATTAATTTAAATGCAAAATTAGCCATGTTACGACTTTTGCGCCGTGACATTTGCGCCGCTCAGCAAAATCGACACTTGTGCCGCGGATATTTGCGCCTATGTCCTAAATTCAGTTTAAATTTAACTTTTAAGAATCCAAAAAAGTTGTTAATTTGTAAATGTATGCTACTTATCCAATGTGGCAAAAATTTGTTCTTCGAGAGTTTTTGAAATAATGACCATTTATAAAAAAAATTCGAATTCTTTTTTTAAAAGCACTCCAAAATGCTGTTTGGTATGGTTTATCAAGTTGTAATTGTTTTTGAGTTGGTTAAAATTAAATTTAACATGGTTTTGGACATAGGCGCAAATGTCCGGGGTGTCCGGGACGCAAATGTCGATTTTACTAGGCGGCGCAAGTGTCGAGGCGCAAAAGTCGATACACCAAAATTTGCTGCAAGAATGCTTCTGTAACATTGGGTCTACGACTTCTTTAAGGCGATAAGCTTAAAAACAATGCACATAAAAGTGTTCAATTTGTACAGTACTCAAGGGAAAATAGCAGAATTTGCCATTTTGAGGACACGCGATTTTCGAGATTTCCGCCTGCCTAGTAAAGAAGTCGTAAGACCAATGTTACAATGGGGTTCCGGTGGTGCCGAAAGGTGCCACCGGGTGAAATTCTGTAGATTTATGGCCGATTTGATCAGTTTTTCCTAAAATTAGAACTAAAACATTCGCTCCAAAGATATTTTATTTCAAATTAATATTCAAAATGGAATTTTCTCACAAACCCTAAAAATAGACAAAAATAAGACCAATAAACCGCCCTAAACCTTTTAATGCTGCCTTTTTCTACATTGTATTTTTTGGAGTTATGAGAAAATCTGTTAACAAATTGGCCATAATTTTAAAATTTCTCCCGGCGGCGCCTATAGGCAGTGCCGGGCATCTTTTAATTTTCTCGAAATTTACCTTAAAACTTCTCCAAAATTGACCAGCTTTCGGTCAAAATCTGTTAATAAATCACATCCAGCTTTTGAAAATTTCTCGGCGGTGCCGAAAAATTAAAATTAAAAATCTCATTCCAAAGTCTAACAGCTAAAAAATACTGCCATAGTGAGCAAATAAAGTAGAAACATTGATTTTGAGGAATAAAAACTCTATTTAAACTTTGGAACCGCGTTAAAAATGTCTTTTTCATATAAACATTTTAAAAAACTTAGATGAAATTATTTATATTAATTTGTTAATCAAACTACTTAATTTTGGGATTGCTTTTTAAAAGATTATAGCCTATTCACGCAAAACGATTTAAATGCCATGCCAATCGGTCCACAAAATATTCGACTTCGAGAATAGCTGCCCATTGGTCATTTGCACTCCTTCCGTCTCTTAATCAAAACTCTTCCCGTGCCATTCCTTTCACTCCGCCGCATTTCCATTCACTCACACTGAACCGTGAGCAAATCAAATCAATCCATAATATTCGCACAACATTTGCTTGTCTGCTGTCCGCCCCGCCATTCTTTCCGTCCTCCCCGCCCCCTCATTCTTCCGACGAAGGCATTCATCGCTGGCGGTGCTATAATTTAACGAAATCCCTTCCGAAACTACCATCGTCGTCCGCTTGAAATGTATCCCCGCAGGCTTTGCTTGCCCCCCCCCCCTTCCTCCGTTCAGCCTCTCTTTTTTCCCCATTGAATTTCTATACAAAACAAAACAAGCGATTTTCGCCGTCAGTCATTCCCCATTATTCGTGTTCTCAGTGCTGCTGTTGTTCCGGGTCTGTCTTCCATTTATTTTCGGCACTTTCATTCCATTCGATTACTTTTTTAGGGGTTGGGAGAGAAATCCATCGGTCGCCATAAATGAATGGCCAGCAGATTAAAGTCCGACTTTAGGACAAAAAAAGGGCAAATATTGGATACAAAATAAATGGCCCTAAATTAAGTTTTTAGGCTGTTTTTTAAATAAGGCTTTTTTGTATTTCAAGAAGCATTTGACAAATACATAAAAAAATAATCGCGTGCCGACGTTTAACCCAGAAAGCAAAAATCCGACGTTTTGGCCATATATACGCTAAAATCGGGTCAACACAATTCAGTGCACTGCCCGTCATTTTGCAAAGAGGCGTTGTTTTGCCGAATAAAGCCAAAATTAGTCGGTTTGCCGACAAAACTTAAATAAATTTGTGTTTTAAATAATTTGTCGGCAAATCGACTTGGCTAACAATAAGTCAGAAAGACGACGTTCGGTAAAATGACAGCGCACCAATTCAGTGTGGCCCGATTCAGTGCGCCTAGTGTACCTGGTTCAATACCCACCATGGTAAAAATTCTAAATTTAATTTTTCAGAAAAAATAAAATTTAAAATTGAATTTACTAAAATAATTTTAAATTTTTCTCTTGCTTCTGATTTAAGTCATTGAAAGTTTCAAGTTCTTTTAATCAGCAGAACCTAAATTCGAGAGAGGAGCACTGTTGCACTGATAGATAAATTAATACATTACGGAAACAATTTTACGACTAATAAAGAAACCCTTTTCTTAAAAATTAATCTTTAAAATTATATTAATTTCATCGGTGAAATGAGAGGATAGTATTTTTGTTTATTTAGGTTCTCTTTATGTACAATCTCGGCCGTTTTTTAATAACATTTCGGTCCTGAATCCGGTTTTCTGAATCTGCCTGACTCGGACTGGGTGGCCTTTTCTGTTCGCTCTAACGATACCTTTCTCCCACCCCTCCGGCCAATCTTTTCTTCTCTCAGATGGTACTCAGTCGGCTGGTCTTTTCCCACCCTTTTCTCACCATTTCATTTTCCCTCCTCCTTTCTTTCATTCTTCCCATAATTATTTTGGTGTTATTCCCGCTTCAATTGGGCAGCAACCCGGAAAAGGTTTGTCGCTCTCTGTGCCTTAGTTTCGTTTTTCTTAGGGCTTCGAAACGGATGGGACTCCTTATGCCGGGGCTCGTTTGGGCTGGACTTTGCTGCAGGTGCTCGGCCCGTTTTGATGCATTATTAGCACATATTTTAGCCCTCGCTGCTACGGGGAAGTCGAGTGCCTTTCATTTCTGCAGATCAACAGCCGAACGAGCGATGGAAAAGGAAGTCCTGGACGGACGAACTCTTTTCATCGGTTGGCTCCGTGGCCTGCTACGACAGCGCGGTCCCTTCCAGTACCGGGACACTTCAGCCCCACTTTTCTCCCCCTGTCCCTTTCAGTGTCCTTCCTCTCTCAGTTCATCCTCACCGTCCCTTCACTAGAACATCTTTTCTCCAGAGATATTCTTCACAAAATTTGCCGTTTTCAAGACAAATTGAAGTCCGAACTGACAGTCTTCCAACAGTTTACCCCGTAATTTATCAAATTTCTGAAGCACTTACCGTATTCTTACTTCTCAGGCACCGTAACATTTGGAGTGTGCCCAATTACGTGGCATGCCTTTCGCCCTCAAAGCGAGTGAATTGCTCGTTTATCGATGATGAGGATGTGTTTGAGTTCCGCCAGGTAATCGTGCCCCTCTCCGCCTTTTCAATTCGCTCATTGTCTTTGTTTCCGCTTTTCAATCGCTGCCTTTTGCATCGGCGGACAATTGTTTCGTGCCGTCGTCATTGCCAGCAACACATCCATTGGGCGTACAATAATGCCGGTCCGAATGCCAATGACTGTTCAGTTCAGTCCAGCGAGGAGTGTGCCGCTGTCCCGGCGGAATGTGACGGCCAAATGTGGTAGGAACGAGGGACTGTTGCCGCTGTGCTCTTAAGACTGACTGATGAGCAGGTTCGACCTCTTTTACCGGATTCTGCCGGATGACTTGTCGCTGGTGCCGTTGCCGATCAATGCGTTTCTCCCTTTCTATTCCTTCGCCGCTTATCGCTTGCAGGGATTTGGTGTCCCGCTGAAATACTTTGTTGATATTGAGAATAAATTGAAGCTCATTTCTGCTAGGAGTGAAGGTGTTCAGCTCAAGGGTAACGCGATCGATCATAAATTTAATTATCATCATTTAATTGACTAATTCATCCATTTAATTAATTCATTCATTAATTAATCATCTATTAGTTTGATTGATTCTTCATTATTAATTTTTGGTTTATTGTTCGTTCTTTCGCTCTTTCCAAGGCCTTTCACTGGAGACCAAGCGGGACCTTCTTCTCGAGGCGACCATCCGCGACTCGCGCTTCTCTCTGCTCGCTGTGCTCGCTGTGTTCCTTCTCCTCTGCTTTTACTCTCTCAGTTTGGCATTTGCGTTGGCCGTTCTTCTCCAAATGGTCGCCAGCTTTCTCTGCTCTTTGGCCGTTTACGTAAAATCTTTTTCCGTATACCGTAACCATTTTTCATTACCGTAACAGCGCCTTTTCTCTGCCGAGTTTCCTCTTCTCAATCTGATCGCTCTCGTTCTGCTTATTTCCGTTGGTGCCGATGGTGCCTTTCTTCTCCTCGATTTGTTTCCTGCGACGGAGAAGCTTTGTTTGGGCACTTTGCAGTGTTGCCTCAGACACACCGCCAAAACGATGTTTCTGACTCAATTTTCCACTGTAAACTCCAAGTGCACTTTTCTGACTAATCACAAGTTCAGATCGTCCCTTTTATGCTCAATATTTTGTCGAGTGTCTTCGCCTTTCGGTTAAATTTCTTTGTTTTGCCTTTTGAATTTGAACCCAAAATCTCAGCTCATTTGGCCTGTTTGCTGGTCTCACACTCATTTTCAACTACCTGCTCCTGCTCTTCTTCCTGCCCTCCTTTCTGATCATTCAAAATCGGCATCTCACCCCCTGGCTGATTCGGTGGTGGCCCAGTCGGTTGTGGTACTGCTTCCCCAGCTCCGCTTCCCATTCCAGCCTTGGCCCCCCTCTTGAGCAAGAGTCTTTCTACTGTCTGATCTCTGTTTTCCTGCTCCTTTTTTCAGGCCCTCTGCCTCGTCCTTTTCGCCATCGGCTGTCCGTTTTCCCACTCGTGTGCCTTCCACGTGGTTCGGCCGTTTTCACCATTTTCTGCGTGTGCTTATCGATGACGTACTGACTGCAGTGCTTATCCAAGGCCGTTTCGTGTGGCTCTGTTCCCTGGGGGTCGTTCTTTTCGGTTGGTTTTGCCATTCTCTCCTCTTTCCATTTGCCATTCTCTCTTCCGTTCACTTTAACTTTCCCCCCCCCCCCCTTAGTAAGTGCCTTCGTTTGCGTCAATGATTTGTCTTTGCCCCGCTACAATCCCTTGCAGCTTTTCCGTTCTTCCAATCTTCACGAATTCTTTGACCAGGCATTCCCTTTGTTTTTCGTTATTTTCAGTCGCTCTTTTCCCTTTTTTCCAACAGAATGCCGAGCGTTTGTTTCCGTTTGTCTCCGATAAAATCGCCGCCTTTCCGTTGGCCATTCGTCTCGTTTGGGTGTCTTTTTAAGCTTGGAATCGCTTAATTCTGAATGTGTCTGCCTCTTCAGGGAATTCGGCCGGCTTCTGTCCAGTCTTATTTTGATGCCAATTCCGTGCCAAATAAATTACAATTCGACCACCAATTTCAATTGCGGACAGTTGGCCAACTTCGAGCATTGGCCCAACAGTTAGAACAAATGCGAACACTCCCATTCATTGAACACACTGCTCGCTTTTGGCCAGAAAGGTGAATTTGTTCGGTTATCCCTCTCAACTTTGATCGGTTAATTAATAGAATTGGGCATTACCCGTTGTTTATGTATTAAATGGTTCTGTGTAATTAGTGCTCATTAGGGCATTTATTTATCTGTGGTCTTTTACTCTAAACAATTTGCAAAGGTTTTTGGAATGGAGCATTCGCCTAAATTGTGCCCCAAGCGCAGTTGAATCCATTTGCTGCAACGTGCAAAGTCCGCACTTTGTCACCGACCATTTGGATAACTGTATCCGACATTCCACTTCTGTTCTGTTCACCAATTACAATGACACGCTAATTTGGGACAATTCCACCCACGCACTTGTCGGATATACCGTAAGCAGCTGGATTTATACCGAACTTTTGCTGATAATATTTCTAACTTTGAGTATAATGTGAACCCATAAATTTATAAGAATAGTATAGCAATGCCAATGTTACACTAATTTCTCATCGGCATTTGCCTTCTTTCTTAGGCACTTTTGCCCACTCATTTGCGCTATTCCCATCGTTTTGCCAATCTTTCCGCTGCGTTCGTTCTGTTCGACAAATGGCTTTCAATTGGCAGTCAGGTGTCCTTCCTTCCAGGATGGTATTGCCTCGTTTGAATTACCCCTCCCCCCCCCCCCTCCCCAATTTAACATTTGAAATTCATTTTGCAGGTACACGACAGAATGGACAGGTTTTCGATTGGTCACTTCGTTTATGTCTGTTTGATAATTTTAGCGATGTCGCAATGGTTCGACTTGCAACGGGCGATCATTTCAGACTGCAAACAGGCAATGCTCACCACAGCAGGGATGGTGCCAATTTCCGATTTCATTCGAAATCGGTGCCATCCCTGCCCTTTCCCGCCCCCTTTCCCGCCCCCTTTCCTCGCTCCCCCCCCCCTGCCCCTTCCTCCCTTCCCCTCTCTTCCTCTCCTCACCTTCCTCTCTCCTCTCTTCCCCTCTGCTTGTTCCTCCCTTCCTCTCTCCTCTCTTCCCCTCTGCTTGTTCCTCCCTTCCTCTCTCCTCTCTTCCCCTCTGCTTGTTCCTCCCTTTCCCTCTCTTCCTTTCCTCCCTTCCTCTCTCTCCCTTCCCCTCTGCCCCTTCCCATTCCCCCCCCCCCTCCCTTGGCCCTCTGCTAACTCCCAATTCCCCTTTAGTCCATTTGCGTCTCTTTCGTCGTCGTCTTTCTCTTTTCCTCTTTGATGCTTAGGTTGAACCAACCAATCACTCCCTTTTCCCTATATTTCTCTTCCCATTAGATTGAAGGCATTCTGCGCAACTTTCACTATTTTTTGTATTGTCCTCACAACAATTGGGGCTTTGGTTTTTTTGGGTAAAAGATGGTCCTCCAAATGTTGTTTTGCAACTGAATCCAAGGTTGGGAGATCGGCGTGTTGGAGGGGGCCATCATTGTCTTGGCGGTTGGGCTGTCCTTCGACTATACCCTCCACTTCGGCGCATTGGTTCCGTCGGACGGATGCGCCGAGCACAAACTTCAAAAGGCGGTGCGTGGAGCAGCGCGTCCCGTCGGAATGGCCGCACTTTCAAGTGGCTTTGGATTGTTTGTCCTCCAAACTTAATGACTTTTTAAGGCATTTCGGCCGGTGGTGTTATCCTTTTGTCCGAGACCCATGCATTTTTTCAGGCAAATTTTCTATTTCAATTTGCAAAAAAACGGTCGCCAATTCCCCAAAAGGTCTCTTTGTTCCTCGTCATTTGCAGTTTTATAAGGTGTTTGGTTGCATTTTGCTTGGTTTGTTCAAAATAGCAAAGCTTAAGTTTTCTGTTCGCCCTCTTTTTCTTCCTTCCCCTCGTCTCCATTTTCCACGCATCGAATCGAAGTGCCGAACCATCAGAAAAAGGCAGTGCCATTCGACGATGTAAACGCTGTTTTCAACTTCGCTGCAAAGGACACTTCAAACAGTGTGACGGATAACAACAAAAAAAGGAGTTTCATTTTGAATCTCATGTATAAATTCTCAGGGATTCATACATTTTATACTTTCGAATTGATGTTGCATTATTCATACTACAAAACTTAATTTTAATTCTACGAGTTTCCCTTCTCACTATGGGACAAAGTTAAACTTGGCGAATAAATCCCTCGGGACGGCCCATCAGTCCCAAAAGATGGGTTGGCAGGGAAAGGCCCTCTCTCCGCCCCCTCCATTTGCTGACAGTCGTTTCAGTCTCCTCTCTAAAAAACGTTTATATTCTTCTTGGGTGATTCTCTTCCAGTTTTGGCATTTTCGGAGTGCCGCAGTTTCGTCCTTCCCCCCCCCCCCAATGCCGCCACTTTTCTTCTCCTTTCTTTTTCGTTTTACCCGCCCTTTCCTTTTCGTCACTTTCTTTCTCCGTTATGAGTTTGGTTTTTCCCCAATTTCGCTTTTCCTCTTCCCATTGTTTTGTTCCGAATTTGCTCAATCTTATCCTCCCCCCCCCCATCCCATCTCCGCTCCCTCCTCCACCATCCTCTCCGCCCCCCCCCCCGCCGCTCCCTCTCCTCCGCCTCCCCCTTTTCTCTCCCCCTCTCTCCTCCTCTCCTCTCCCCCTCTCTCCTCCTCTCCTCTCCCCCTCTCTCTGCTCTCTCCCCCTCTCTCCTTTTCCTCCCTCTCCTCTCCTTTTCCCTCCTCCTCCTCCACCACCATCCCTCCGCCGATACCCTCTGCCGACTGCTCCTTTTTCTTTCCCTTTTCCTTCACTTCGAATGCGAAAGGATGTGCCATTTCCTTTTGTCTTTACCCAATTTTGGCACCCTTTCCTTTGTTTGGTTTGGTGTTACAATTGACAATGAGTTCTTTCATTCTTTTTTCCATCTGATTTTTTCTCTTAACAATTTAGTGTGAATAATATTTGTTTATTAAGGTAATTTAACCGGTTAAAATCATACGGTATTTGCCCAATGCTTACTGTATTGGCTATTTCACAAATAATGCATGTGCCATGGTTTTGTGATTCTGTGGGCTCATTGCCTCTCTTTGAATTTAAATGGCATCGCCCGAGGGGATTAACTTACAAATAAATTGAGAAAGAGAAGGGGTGAGGGAGAAGATGATTAACTCGTTTTGCCACTCAAACAGAGAAGCAAAAGAAGCTCTATTTGACGGATGCCTTTTAAGGGGGCAAATGGAAACAAAGAAAAAAGAAAAGAGCAAATTGTTGCACCAATTAGCGAAAAGCTCAATTAAGCATTATTATCTGCAAAAATGCATTCTTTAACTGCTAAAGGCTCAAAAAGAAGAATGGTCAAATATTAATTCTTCCAATGAAATGTACCGCAAAGAAATACAAATACAGTTTTAGGTTGGTTGGTTTTTTTTTTTTACTTTTACGAATGACTGCTTCGGCGGAGATAAAATCGAATGTTACTTCTGACTCTGCTGAAAATCATTTGTCCGAACTTTGCCACAATGGTCGACAGTCCAAGTCGGCAGACGCGTGCCTTTTGTCCAATGCCAATTGCCATCAGCAGAACCCTTCAAAGGCATCGACTTTCCACAGTAACGTGCCATCGTTTGGTTGGCTTGAATTGTTGGAAAAAGAATTCGACAAGGCATTTGTTGGCATTGACCTAATGCTGGGCGAATTTGAGTCTGAACAGGTCGAATGGGGAGACAGAGACATTTCGTCATCATTTCTTTCGTCGCCATTCAGGCAGAAATTGTCAACGAATGTCGGCAAAAACTGATGGCGATAAGCAGCGTTTTTGCTCAATTTAGCCACAAAACGCAACTCCTCCAACAACAGAAATCTTTTTTGGAGGTTCCCATTTATTGCAAGAAAAAGAACATTTATTTGCATAAATATTAAAGTCGAAACTGAACAGAAACGAAGAGAAATTAGTGGAAGCGAAGGGGGCCAACGCCGTTTTGGAGGATCAGCTGAGGACGGTTGTGCTACGGGTGCATTCTCTCCAATGCCAACTTTACTCGAAGACGGCTCCACACGAATCGGATAACATCCGGAAGAAATTGGTCAGTGAAATCTGCCGACTTTGCACAAATTTATTGTCTTCAGTGGCATAGCCAATGGGCTGCTACAGCCCACTCGAGTCGGAGGCGTTTCGGCCCCGACGATTTGACCCCGGGGTCGTTTCGGCCCCTAACCAAAAAATTGAAAATCAAGTCATAAATTTTTCTTAAAAACCTAACCCCCTAGTTTTTTTTTTTTGAAACCCTAACTTAGTTTTTAAGAATTTCTATTTCTTTTTTCAAAAAAGCTAACAAATAAGGGTAGGTTTCAAAAAATTAAGGGGTTAGGTTTTCAAAAAAAACTTTGGGGCTTGTTTTTTGAAAAACTAGGGGGTTCTGTTTCCAGAAAAAGTAGGAGAAGCACCCTTTTAAAGCGGTGCGGAGTTGGCTGTCCGAAGGTGGCATGGTCCGGAAACGTACCGTACCGCTTGCCCCTCCCCTTCCCCTCCGAATAGAAATCAAAAAGTTTTATAGCAAATTGGCAATTTTTTTTTTTTTTTTACATTTTTTTGTCACTATCTCAACCGACAAATTCAATCTGATTTTGGTTCGGTTAACCGAAACAGTTTCGAAAATTTTCGCTTTTTTATGTTTTCGATTTGATCGGTCCGATTTGGAATATTCCTAAAAACCGTCAGCCCAATTCATGACAACATAAACCGTTTTTAGGAAAGTGAGATTCAAATGTCACACAGTAAAAATTTGCCAACCGCGAAACTTTACGCCAAATTGCCTTTGCTTCAAGAAGAAAATGTGCAATTGCGTTCCATGATAAAGCTGTTGCAGAGTGAAGTGTATGGTGCTCGGTTGGCAGCAAAATATTTGGACAAAGAACTTGCGGGGAGGTGAAAGAAGAAATGACAGAAGAAGGAATTAAAAAAAGGAAAATGAGGGGAGAGACGTGGGCCAAGAGGATATATGGGGAAGAAACGTGGGCCAAGAGGATATATGGGGAAGAAACGTGGGCCAAGAGGATATATGGAGGGGAAAAGTTGGGAAGAAATGGGAGAGCATGGACCAAATGCTGATGAAGAAAGGCATCTATCACAACGATGACTCGAGTTCGAACCCCAATGTCCCGATCCAAAAAAACCGAATCATTTAAATAGCCGAAAGGGATGGGCGAAAGAGACAATCGAAAAGAGAAATAATAAAGAAAAATTGAGAGTGAAAAGGGATTAATATTATAATAATTGAATAAGCCTTAAAGGATCCAACAAATTCAATTGCTCGGAAGAGAAATGCGTGGCAAAGAGTACGACCGTCTTTGGAATCAGTTGGAGGCCGAAATTCACCTCCACCGGCACAAAACTGTGATCAAGGCATGTCGTGGCAGAGTAAGTACGGGCCAAAACAACAGCAGCGGTCTTCGAAAAAAATACTCGTCGGATTCGCCTTCAGTGGACGGAGGACGGAAACGCCGGCCGAGAAGAGTCAAAGTGGGCAAATGCCGCGGCGAAGGCCTTGGAATTTCCATTACAGTGGGACGGAATGTGGCACACTCCTCTTTCTGAGGGTGTTTTGAATTTCAGGGCGGAAGTGAACATGGAGTGCCCATTCTGATTTCGGAAATCCATCCCGGCCAACCTGCCGACCGCACTGGCACTCTCTTTGTCGGTGATGCCATTCTCACAGTCAATGGCATTGATTTGCGGTCCACGCAACATGCTGAAGCTGTTAAAGTGCTCAGCAGTGAAGTGGGCATTTATAAGACATTGATTCAGGCCAAAAGCAATTCGATGAAAAACTTGATTTTATTAGTTAAATTTTCTTTATAAACCGAACCCAAATTTTGAAAAATTCCCTTTCGGCGCAGGCGCCAACGGCCCTCCTCACTATTTAATTCGACGCAACTGTTTTGCGTCACGTGGATTTTAAGAAACTGATAATTGACGTGTTTAATCTTTGTTCAGGATCCTTACATTAACTTTTTGAGTCATCCCAAAAGTGACTTTGAATTTAAAAGAATGAACGAAGGAAAGACAGTTTATTAATTGAAAGTAAAGCTTGAAAAATTTTGGAAATGAGTCCAAATATGGCAGAACAAATAGGAATACAAATATTCAATTTCAATTTTGGGCAAAACGTCAGTTTTGCTTTTCGGACAAAATGTACAATGCAATTTTCGGCATAAATGAGGAAAAAATATTAATCTTTCCCTGTCCCCTCCCAATTTTTCTCCATTAAATTCACAAATATCACTTCAAATAGATTCCAAAAATCTTTGTCCAAATGCCTTTGTTTTAGATGCAAAGAAGAGAAGAGTTAGTGCTTGATGTTATTTTCATCAACCCGGACATGGACAGTGATGATGAATCGGTTGTGATGGCAAAAACTGACGACGGGTCCCTGTATATAAACTGTATTATCACTAGAGCTCGGATTTGTATTTTTTTGCTCATATTATGAAGTAGGGTTGAGCGGCTCCGGGTATTTCGGCGAAAATCGGGTCCGGGTATCGCCGGGTCCATAAATGCCGGGTTCGGGTCCAGGTCCAAGTTTTTCGACCGGTTCCGGGTATCGGGTCCAACCGGGTATTAAAATTCGAAGAAAAAATTTTGATTACTTTATTATTTCAGCTTTACATATTTGCTTCGTCCTTTGAATATTCTTCAAAAACATTCCAAATATCTGATATAATAAATAAAAAACATGAGTTAGGCACAAAAATTCGCGATAAAGGCACCTAAATCAAGGGTGCCATCAAAAAATAGAGGGCCGATGGTGCCGATAGGTGCCACGGGGAAATGATTGAAAATAAATGACCGATTTGTTAACAGTTTTTGCCCTGAAAATGGTAAATTTTGGAAATTATGAGTAATTTTTGAAGAAATCTAACAAGTATCCGGCGGGGGTCCATGTTGTTACGGCGCTCACGTTTCGGCGCCCATGTTTCGGCAACGGGCACGTTTCGGCGCCCATGATTCGGCGCCAAGCCAAAAATAGAAAAAATGCTATCCAAATTTTTGAATGGAAAAAATTTTTGAAAATTTTTAAACCTAAGCCAAGTTTTGAAACACTTTGAAAAATGCATTGCGCACAGGTATTTCAAATACTGGTAACCAATCGCCTACTACAGTAAGCCTGAGGATTTCTCGAAAAAGCAGCCAACCTAAGCATAAGCTTGCGTAGGCCTAGGCTTAGGGGACTCCTATTTGAAAACAAAATTTTTTTTTGATAGCTTTATTTTGTTTTTGCTTTTTTTGGCTTGGCGCCGAAACGTGGGCGCCGAAAGGTGTCCGGCGCCGAAACGTGGGTGGCCCTCCGGCGGCGTCTATCGGTACCGTCGGAAAAATTTTGGAAAATTTCAATGAGTTTTTCGTGAAAAACTGCCAAAAAATATTATCTTTTTATAAATTTTGATATGTTTGACCGCTTTCTTTTCAAAAATTTTGAGTTTTTCGGACTGATTTTGGAAAAAAACAAAAATGTACAAAAAATAGATTCAAATTTCGCGTCATGTGTGGGATTTGAACCCAAGCAAAGGATAAACTATTAAAAAATAACATTTATTACAATTTTTTCCTCCCATTTTTCCCTTTTCTCAAATTCTTCTCAACAATTTCTTGCTCAGGCCCCCATTCTTTCCAGTGCTTATTGGAGCCGTTTTACCCGACCACCTACCGCGTACGGTTGCGGGTATTGGCTTTTTGAAAAACCGAGTCCGGGTTCGGGTATTGAAAAAGCCGGGTAATCGGGTACGGACCCGGTCGGGTACCCGGACCCGCTCAGCCCTATTATGAAGGGTTAATAATCCGAAAATTTGTATATAGATGATCCGAAGTGATTGTGGCCAAAAAACAATTTCGTTCTTCGAATTTTGAAATAATCACCGAGCCCTAGTTATCACTTTGGCTATAGACAAACATTAATTTTTCAAAGTGTCAACATCTATGAGCCTACCTTTGATGCTACCTCTGCCATCGAGTGTCGTGGTGATGGCAATGCCGTGAGTGAAAAAAGAAAAAAAAAATTTTGTCTGACAACCGTATGAGTTTTTTGCCTGAAATTTTTGAAAAGTATCTTTTTGCAACTGTAACCAGTGAAACTTTTTTATTTATCTATAAAAAGTGATTTTCGGTTTTACACTGCTAAATTGTATTTTTTTAAATCAATATTTTCGTCAACATTTTGGACTTTTTTCAATATTTGGTCAATATTTTGGCTTTTTTTCTTAAATATTTATTTAAATATTTTGGCATTTTTCGTAAATATAAATCCCTTCCCTAATTATAATTTGTTTAAATATTTTTGAAAAATGGAATAAAAAATTGGGCACAAACTGCCTTAGTCGGATTCTCTTCCTCTTTTCAGATTCCTATCAACGAACACCCAATAGTGTCTTCTCTGTCTTCGTCATTCTCTCCGGCAACCCACAAATTTGCGTATCATCCACTGAATCATATGAACCCGCCTTCTAAAACGAATTAGTTACGACATTCGCGGGCATAAAAATAAAAATCGTTTCTGTATACATACCAGGGATGGCGACGATTTCCGATTTTCCGATTCCGATGATTTTTGGACCGGAATTCCGATTTCCGAAAAAAATAGGGCATCGGAATTCCGATTTTTCAAATTTGAAATCGTCGCCATCCCTGATATACATCCCAGGGCTGGGAGCCGACGCCCAAAAAATTTCGGAAATCGGTCCGACCCCAAAAATGGTCGGAAATCTCAAAATTCGGAAATTTTTAATGAAAATGATTACAAAAAGGCCGATTTTGGGCATTTTTGTTTTGTCAAAAATTTCTGAAATCGGAATTCCGACCCCAAAAATGGTCGGAAATCGGTAATCGGAATTCCGTCCCATCCCTGTTACATACAATCACCCAAGTTATATGCTGTTATTTGTTCTCATAAAAAAAAATTTGTTTGTTTGTTTACAATACAGGTCCTGAAAATTAGTACTTACTAATGTAAAAAAAATTTAGGTAATTTTGAATTGGTTGCTTCTGATGAGAAGTTATTCCTAAATTGATATGAAATTTCAGTGAAATTGGCAGTTTTAAGAAACGCGCATGTTCCGTCTTTCCCCGCGGGAGTCCCGCTCCCGCCGAACTACTTTTCGACAAGTCCTAAAGCATTTATAACAATTAAATAGCACAGATTAAAAAAAATAAATAAACAACGGCATTTGAGTTTCATTAACTCACTGTGCGTTATGGATTTGACTGATCAGGACGTACGTATCATTCGAATGCTCTACGTGTTTAAAAGCAATGTTTAAGCGGAAGCTAAGCGATTAAGCATCTCATAAAAAAAGTTACATTCTAAAAAACATAAAAATTCACAAAAGCTGACTTTTTCGCAATTTATAAATTATAACTTTTTTTTGAGATGCTTAATCGCTTAGCTTCTGCTTAATCATCGCTTTTAAATATGTAGAGCATTCGAATGATACCAAGTTTGAAGAATTTGGCTGACTAAAAAAAATTTATGGCCATATCCATTTGAAATTGTACGAATTGCCATTACGAACTGCCTTGACACCAAATTCGAATATTCCTATTAGCAATTGCTTAGAAAAAATTTCTTTTTTACAGAGCTTTCGAACGATATCAAGATTATATGATTGGTTCGCATAAATTGTTGTTAAAATAATGCTTTTTCGTACTTTTTTAATTCAAAAAAAAATTACAAAAATATCTGTCATGGGCTGGACTCGAACCTTCCCCTTTCTTATTTCTTGGGTATAATGCAGGGTTCCCAAGTTTTTAAAAAAAAAGAACAAATGGCCTTAATTCTAAGATTTGGACTCCAAAGCCGAAAAATACACAAGACTTAGAAGTAAAAAAATTTTTTTTTTTTTGGTTTAAAGATTCGCCCTATTTTTAAAGAAATTTATAGGTCTCGAGTCGAGAAATTTCTCGGGTTTTTAGGGGTCTCGGTCTCGAGTCTCGGTGTCAAATCTCGAGTCTCGGTGTCAAGTCTCGAGTCTCGGTGTCAAATTTTTTTGAAAATCTGAGTGTTTTTGGTAACAAACTTTGCACAAAAATTGACCAACTCAGTTGATTTTTGAGATAAATTTTGAGAAATTACGTGAATGGGTTCCGGTGGTGCCGATAGGCGCCACCAGGGGAAATTTTGTAAATTTATGGCCGATTTGTTAACAAGATTTTCCCCAAAAATGGTCAGTTTTTTGGCATGATTTTGAAAATTTTCCAAGGGATTGAGTGTCCGGCGGTGCCGACAGACGCCGCCGGGAAAATTTTGGAAAATATTAACGAAATCGCTTCAAAAAATTGTAGTTTCAAAACTTTAAAAAAAAACATAAATCAAAATAAGGCAACGACAAGACCAGAGGGCTGAAATAAGAAAAATCTTAAAATAAGGACATTTTCTGTTTCTAAGATGAGACCCCTCAAAATAAGGACAAATCTTAGAAATAAGGACACTTGGGAACCCTGGTATAAGTATGCCGTTGGGCGTCTTTTTTTATGTTTTTAACCTTTCTTCGATTAGCTTTTTCTTTACTGCACATTAAAGCTTGCCATCCTTTTCTATTCCGTTGACCCGCGCTTTTTCTTTCTAAGCAAAAGAATCTTTCGCGTCTTTGTCCATTTCTCCTCAGCACGATCGATGGTTGAGAAGATGGACAAGGCGAGTGCGGTGGAAGGGAGCGGAGAAGGCAGGGAAATGGGAACGGGGAGAGAAGGGAAGCGAGGGTCGACCCCTTCAGCCCAACGGAGTCATCTCCAATCGCTGTGGTGTCCCTGCTCACCCCCCCCCCCCCTTGTCTTTTTACGGGATCCCCTACCCCCTTCCCAACCAAACCCCTACACTCCCTCCCCCCCCCCCCCCAGGCCTCCCTTCTCCCTTCCTCTGCGTTTCGTCTCCACATTCTCCTGTCCTGTGCTTCACTCTCATCATTCATCCCATTCCGTCCATCCCCAACAACGTCTCTCTTCCCCTTCCTTTTTTCATCCATCCGTCCATCCATCTCCGCCCATTCCATTTTCCATCACTCACAATGTTCGATTAATTTTTGTCGTACAACACAATCATTGCTCAAACTCTAAACCCAAACAACCGACCGCAATTTGTGATTGATTAACAAAAATAAATTCAATTCGTTCACCAATTCTCCTTTTTAATCAATTTCTGCTTGAGTAATCAAACAAATGCAAAAAATAAATATATACCACTCTAAAAATAGCTGTTTTTTATACTTACTTATGTTAAAATGTTTGTAATTTCTTAAGAGTTTACCTTAGGCTAACTACGCCAATTTTCCCGCCTTTTTGTAAATTTTTTAATATGAGCGGCAAACTTTGTTTGGCTTAAAGGAAAGAGCGTACACAACCATTGGATTTGACTAGAAAAAAGGTGGGAAAAAATTGAGGAGCAGAAAAACCCAGCCTTCAGAAAAAACAGATGCTTTAAAGTAAAATAATCAAAAACGTCGCATTTTAACCAAAGGAATTTGAGCATTCCACAATTTAATGAATTCTATTCTTGCGAAAACCCCGATTGGCTTTAAAAGGGAATTGTGCAGGTGTTTTGTTTAAATTTGTTGGACTTCTAAGAACTTGCCTTGGTCATTCTCCAAGTGGTTTTATTTATTTGCAATTTTACAGGCAGAGCGTCTACAATGTCTATAGCGGCGGGTGTCAGTGACGCGGCCGAAAGTCAACCGACCAAGGAAGTCTCACCGAGCGACAATACTTCCGGAAATTCAACACCGCGCCAACGCCGGAAAAGGCGATCTGCCGCGGAGAGACGGGAAAGTCATCGACGACGGTCGAGCGTCATCGTGAAAGACGCGGTTCACTTGGCAAAAATGTTGAACGGTGGGCATAAAATAGACGAAATGCACAATTCTCCAAATGCCTCAGGTGTACCACAGCAAAAACCAAGACATGAAAAAGACAAAGCTGCAGACGGGCCTTGTATCGTTAAACCCTTTTCGCCTATTCCCGACTATTCAGAGACAGAGAACGACGAAAGCAATGAACCTCCAGAACCATCCGTACACGCCCCGGGTGATGAAGACCAAGAAGATGACACTGGTGACAATGAGTGGGTAGTTTGCTTTGCATTTATGTACCCACCCACACATGCAAAAATGAATAGATTAATTTTCAGAGAATTTGATTTTATAAGTCGACTCAATGGAGAACTTTTGACAGATCAACTTTATGGAAGGAGGACAGAAGTGTACTCAGACAAAGTCACTTCAGATGTTTGTGTAAAATGACTGACTGTCTTTCCTGTTTAGCTTGGAATTGTTGCGTCACCTCAAAATTCTGTCGAGCACAGACGTTCAATTTCGGCTGATCATCTTTTGCATGGCATTGGCTTGAGGAGGGAAATTCTTTTGCTGGACTCTGCCCAAACGGAATCTGTTGATGCGATTCAAATAAAAGTGACAAGGAGGGGAAGGTTCTGCGCTTATTGAACTCGATGACCTGTTTGCCCGTTTTCAGATGCGAACTTCTTCTCCACCGACCGACGATTTCAATAAAATTGGACAATTGAGAGACACGGAGGAGGAGAAAGTACCCGGAGGGGCGGAGGAAGTCGAACGGGAGAAAAACGGACAGAACTCTGTAGTCAGAACCTACTCGACTTCAATGGTCAAAACAACGCTCGTTTCTCCAAAGTCATCGCTTTTGGCGCAAAATGAAAAACAGGAGCATTTTTCCAATTGCAAAGTGTGCCTTTACTCTAAAATGGCTGATTTTTGGCTTTATTAAACTTTATATGTCCAACCACCCAATCGGAAGTCGGAGGCAGCTAAGCTTTAAAGAATATTACCAAACAGTCAAACGACTTAATAAAGAACTACAGACAGTGCGCTTTCGTGTGATAATATTTCTTTGATTTCGTTAGCTTAACAAATGACATGGCCACTGATTCTCGACTTGGTGGCGACTGAACGCATGTCAAATAATTGAGCGGAGTGTCTAAATGTAATAAGCTGATTCTCCGTTCTATTCAGGATCGTCCCTCGACTTGCTCTTCCTCTCTTACATCTTCCGAAATTCGGTCTGCCTTTTCGGCGGTTAAGCCCATCAATGTTCAGATGAAAGACGGCATTCCATTCGCAGAAGCAGTCGGATCACTTTCTGGACCTGAACAGGGCTTTCATATTGGCACGTCGAAATGGGAGAAGGAAATTAACCGTAGGTGAGAAAAGGGTGAAAATGCGCCTCGAAGGAAGAGTCGTTGGCCATTGCTTTGTGTTTCCCGATGTTGCGCTATTTACGCTTTAAAGCCTCTTCCCGTACAATTCCTTCGTTTGCAGTTCAAAGGCACTACAACAACAGCAACACCAAGACAGGAAAATGAAAGGCAATTGTAAGCGTAGAAATTCTTCTGTTTCCACACTTTCCGCTCCATGTGCGCATTCAATTCCAACAACATCCAACGTTTTTCTAAATTTGGTCGACCGATTCGTCTCAAAAAGGCAATATTCCGACAGCAACCTGCTCATGCCCAATATGAATAAAGCGTCTTTTGGTGAAAGTTTCGGCCGGAGGAGTTTTAAATGGAATTTGTTTTGGGGACGAAAAGATGCGAACCGAAGGAAAAGCACGGAAATTGATGACCAAAACAGATCAAGGAAAAAAAAAGAAGAAGCAAAAGACGAAGAGATGAGAGATTGTCGGAAAAAGAATGTTCAACAGAGAAAGAGTTCGCGACTGGGCACGCTGATGGAAGATTTGGAGATAGGAGAAGACAGGGACAAGAAGAGGAGGCACTTCGGAGACGGAGACCACCAACAAATGGACAACGGGAAGAAACGCTTTGCAAATTCAAATGCACAACAAACTCCACACAACGAAGAAAAGCAAAACCATCAGCAGCAGAGCGTGAGAATACGGGCAAACAATTCGCAAGAAGAGGAGAACAGAAGAAGTGTTCTTGTGGGCAGTTCAACTAGTACAAATGATGTTTCAATTCAACGCTTTTCCCTAATTGGGTCGTGCGAATTGGCTAAATTGGAAGAGGCGGTTGACGGAGGAACGGAGACGACGACGAAGGCCACGTCGGGCGGGGTGAGAAGGACCACATCACTGAAGGAGAAGTACAGGGTTAGAGATGAGGACAGTTTGAAGTTGGACATGTTCCTGAAAGAAAAACGGATGGAAATGGCAGTTGAAGGGGAAGAGGGGGAACAGAGTGACCAAAGTACGGATGACCACTTCGAGTTGGAGACATTTCATCACTCATCAGTCACAAGCGAAGATAATTCCCAGCATCAGAACTCACAGCATTTGTACCAAAATCTCAAAAAAGTGATCTCACCACAATTGAATACGCAAATATCAACAGCCACACTGACGATGCCCAGAAAAAAGAATTGTTGCAACTTACCGCGTAAATCTTCCATCAGCTTCCAAAACATTGGGCCTTTAAAGCGAAAGAAAGGCATTGCAAAATCGCAGTTAGCCAGAAGAAGAAGTTCATATGTGACAAAAGCTCAAGTGCTTATGGCGAGAAGTAAACTTCAAAAAGATGACGGGCTAAAGAAGAATGAACCGAAAGAAGAACGCGAAGCGAATGAGAAGGGAATGACGAAAAGCGAAAGCAAAGGGAGAAAACAGTCGGAAACGACAAAAACGGAAACAGTGACTCTGAGAGAAGGCGCCAAACTGTTGGCCAAACAGCGAGGGGCGAGTGTGAGCAGCTCATCGCTAAGGCAGTTGCTAATTGGGGGCGAACGCAAGGGCAACAGAGGGAGCAAAGTTGCACCGAAAACAAACGGCGGCAGCGACAACGGTACGAGAGACGCATGTGCCGAAAAGGAAAGGTGGGACGGACGGAGGCGGCAGTTCCTTTTGCTTACCAATTTTTGCTTTTGCTTCAAGCTTATTGTCAAAATGGGGTTCTTGGATTGTCCTTTGAAGCATATTAAATGCATAATTATTTACCCTTCTCAACCAAAGAAAATTGGAAATTCAAATAAATAATTTTAAGAATAGAAAAGGACAAAAAACGGGAGTCGAAGACGAACTCGGCACTTCTCGGCACCATTTGGTCCATTCGACCACGAAGGAAAGTCAGTTGTGTGATGTTTTACAAAAGAAAATGCACGCATCTAAATTCATATAGAAAGAAAACAACAGAAGCTTGGCCAATTTGTTTTGTCAACAGAGCGATCCGAAATTTGGCAAAGAGGAAAAGGCGGACGACGACAGCGGTGAGTTTATTCTGGTTGGGGTGTTTTTTCTCGGAACAGGACAAAACACAGCCGCCGAAACACAGCCGCCGAAATACAGCCGCCGAAACACAGTCGGCCGAAACACAGCCGAGACATAACACAGCCGGGACAGAACACAGCCGACGCGCATAAAAAAAAAATCCGAAAAGTAGCCTAGTCAAAATATATCAAAATATCTTACAAATAAGACCGTCATAATTTTGTCATTTTTCGAGTCCCAAACATGTTAATTTAATTCCGGGCTAGGGTTTCGAATTGTCAAAAGTGATTCCGTCAATCAAAATCGAGGGGAGAGGGGGGGGGGATGGGTAGAAAAACTCAATCATGATGTTGTGCCATCAGACATTGAAAGCGCGGATTCCAATTAAGCAGTCACCATAAAGCGCTATAATAATGGTACATCAGAGGTGGCCACAGATTCAGACCCGACAAAACCCAAAAAAAAAAGGCGCACTAAGGTTATCCATTTCCAATCACAGGCCTCCACGTTCCGTGTGCCGGTAACTCATCTACCTTTTTTTATTCCGGTAGAGCGAGGTCAATCTTATGCCATAAAAGGCTAGGAAGCGAAAAATGAATTTCAAAAAAAATTTTTTGAGATTTTTCCCGGCTGTGTTTCGGCCGGCTGTGTTTTGGCCGGCTGTGTTTCGGCTGGCTGTGTTTCGGCGGCTGTGTTTCGGCCGCTGTGTTTCGGCGGCTGTGTTTTGGGGTGTACCCGTTTTTTCTCATAGAGTATTTTCAAAGTTTTGCTATTATTTTTACAATTTTGCTAATGAAAGACCATTGGATTGAGTTGGATGAGTAAGTGTTAATTCTGCAATGTGTTTCGAAGTTCTGCTTTTCATTCGAATTGTGTGATGTCATTCGTTGTCTTTGCTGTTTCTTTTCCTGCTGCTCCTCATTATCATATTCCGTCTGTCCGCTTCGTTTCTTTTTTTTCTTCCTTTCCATCCATTTCTTTCTGTACAATATTTCGTTTTTCTATTCTCTCTGACGGGTTTTTGGTTGTTATTTCAAATTACACATTGCCATTTTGGTTTGATTGACGATGGTGATTAACAATAATCTGACATATATATTTTTGTAATTGATCGGTTGGCTTTCGTAGCCTTCTCCCTCCCTTCTTTCTGCCCAGCCTTTATAGTTGGTTTGCTTGTATTTGCCCTTTGCTCGGGCGGAAGAGTGATTCAGTGCCATTCCTTCTCAATAAAGGCGTGGGAGCGGGGCATGGGCGGTTGGAGGAAGAGAGGGGAGGCGGAGGTGCGCACCGCTTTATTCCGAACTTGTCAAAATGTTGCCATTTTAGTTTTCCTCCCTTTTTCTCTTTCTCTCTCTCTGCCATTTTTGACTCTTCATTTTCCTGTTCTTGCACCAGTTCTAATTTAGTTACGAATAATATGCCCAATGATTATTCCGATCGGCCATCCATCGGTTTCCCCTTTCTCCCTCTTCATTACTCCGCCTCCAATTCCGCCCACTCTCAAAACTTATTGCCACAACACAGGAGGAGTTTGAGCAGTGGATTTTGTGAACAATGGCAGCCCCCGAGAGAAGAGATGAACAAATGTTGCAAAGTTGCCATTTGGCATGAAATTAAGTCAGGGAAAGCAGCACGAGTGAAAGCACGGATTAAGGGTGAATCTGTGCCGTTGCTGAATAGAGTAGCCGAGCTGGTGGAGGAATTTGAGAGGAGCGACCTCTCGAAGAAGAAAAGACGGGGACTAACAGAATGTGGAGGAAACCTCGAGGACGATGATGAGGCAAATGTTCAATTACTCTCGAGAAATAGTATCTGCGGAACAGTGAGCAAAACGTTTTCGACTGCCGCCGATTCAAACGATGACTCTTCATCGATAAATGAGTGTGTGTTAGCCATCGTTTTTCTCTCCCTCGACGCCCACCTCATTTTTCGAATATTATTGCTTTGCATTATTCAGTTCATTTGCTTTGTTGTCTCCCTTCATGACACAACGACCTTTTCATCTTCCTGCTCGGTCAAAGTCCGGTCTTTACTTCGACTTCCGTCGTCCCAGCTTGCCGAACAGTGCCAATGGTACACGAATGATGGAATCGGAGTCACTTTCACAGCCCGGCTCATGCATTTCGCTTCTACACACACTAAGCGAAGAGAATGGGCAAATAAGCGACACCGAACATAAAGGGGAGGAAATTGAACTACTTGATATGCTTCAAATCATGGACGAAGATGGAGAGGACAACCCAACTAATTCGGAGCCTGATCGACCGCATTTATTATCCCCTCAGCAAGACGTAATACCCAAAGGTGGCTGTCGATCACCCTCACCGCGAGAAATGAAATTTCTCCGAAGAAAGCAACAACCTACGCTTAGGAGAGGCAGTGTTCAACATCAAATGCAGCTTCACCAATTGGAAAGGCCAAATTGGTCGTCTCAAACTGATTTGAGGGCATTGGAAAGAAAATATTATGACGAAGAAACAGAGAGACTTGGCACGGACGGAACTGCTGTTGGAAATTGGCGGTCTCCTCATAGAACGAGCAGTGATAAAATGATGAGTTATTTGCCTATACCCAAATCGCCTTCAAACAAACGACAAAAATCTGCGTTTTCTCACCTGGATGGACTGCAAAATATGGAACAGAAAATGAGACATTTTGTTCGCTTTCTGACAAAGAAGGGTGAAAATCGAATGCCAGAGGAAGGCCCAATGTCGCCATGCAATTGGCCCTTTCCTATTGAGCCGTTCCATCGTCGTTTTTCGGTGTCACCTTCCATAAAAGAATCACGAGTGCCTTCGGAGGGTCAAATTTGATTTTGTGATAATACTACTCATCCAACATATTACTTAATCTTTTAATTGGACCTCATTCATAGCCAGAGGTGCCATAGTAATTTTTCAGAAATAATTACTCCATTGGTCAAAATAAGATTATGGGATCAAAAAAACTATATATTTTTAAAGCTATTTACTTTTGAAATAGACTTTTTTGATAGTGAGGTGGGTCGGCGGTGCCGATAGGAGTCGCTGTGGAAATTTTAATGGAAACCCCAAGTATGAAATAAGAATATTTCGTAGAAAAAAGAATTTACTTCCTAAGATTCGACCCCTTCAAATAAGAACAAATTTTAGAACAAATGGCACTTCTGTTAATAACTCTGATTTACATTGGATTCTTCAGGCACTTCCGAATTGATTCACAGCCCTAAAAAAAACACTTTGGTACAGTCACCGAGTTCGGCTGCATTTTCTTTCGAACAAATCCCGGATTTGGTTTCTGTGCTTTCGCCCGCCATCTTTTCGCGTTCTCAACTGTTTGTACTCCGTGCCAACTGTCTTTTCGTTATTTTTACAAAGTTACCTTTAGCAACAATTCTCGTTGGGACGACCTAAACATTTGGGAGGAAGAGGAGTCGAGTTGGGCAGCCAAATTTTCAACGGAGTCACTGAAATTGGAAAATGCGGAAAGGAAACGGTGCTCATTATCAAACACACTGATAGATTCATTAACCAGTGCAGGCAAAACATCATTTACGAGCTTATGATTACGGAGAAGAACCACTGTCAAGTGCTTGTATTGCTTCGTCAGGTGTACCAGGAAGGGCTGATCCGCAACGGAATTTTGGACAAAGACACCGTCAGAAAGGCAAGAAATCGGTGGAAGACAATGAACTCACTGCCCCTACCCCCTCTCATCCCACAAAAGCGAAAAAGTAATTTTCGAAAAATTCGGGTCCACCCCATTTTTTAATTAATAACAACAAATTATTATTATCAAATTCCGTTCTTTTGCTTTTCAGCCCCTTCACAAAATAGATAATTTGTATCCCCTTCACGTTTTGGCAAAAAAAATACATATTTAAAATATATATCCGTAGGGGGGAGGGGCAAAATTACAGTATTTGTGCGTACTCCTCCTCCTCTCCCCTCCATCAATCACCCCGGGGTACGGTACGACCAAGTCGCCGAAATCTTCTGCTGGTTTTTTTTCGCCATGAGTTTCCTTGTAAATTGCAGCTTATCCCTGATGTGCTTGACCTCCTTCTCGACTTTCATCTCAATTTGCTTCGTCGCTTTCGGACTCGAAGTTCACAAGAAGCAATTGTACGG
This sequence comes from Heterodera filipjevi, assembly GCA_039877585.1. Lineage (NCBI taxonomy): Eukaryota > Metazoa > Nematoda > Chromadorea > Rhabditida > Heteroderidae > Heterodera > Heterodera filipjevi. The sequence continues at coordinate 12,469,595 of JBDPZO010000006.1, read as the reverse complement.
GACATTTCCGACATTATTTGCGATGGATTCGTCGACAGTCCGATACGGTGATAATTTAACAACGGTAGCCCTTTTCGTACCAAATTTTCTTTTTCGATCCGCCGTTATTCAATCCTACACGACATTTTGTTTGGCCAGAGAATGCAGTCACGCTTTGCTTGCCACGCTTACGGCCCATAAAGCGATTGTTCGGAAGGTAAGGTGAAAATGATGAATTTCTCGCATTTAAACCAAATCGCTGGTAATGAGTGTTTTTTTTTTTGCTCAGTTCTTCGAGTTCCATGAGAGCGAACATAAAGATCGTTCCTTCAAAGATTGCATTCTTTTGGTGGCCCAACGACTGACAAAATACCCCATTCTCATTGAGCAGGTTCACCGAACCGATTGACCATATTTTTGTTTCTTCATTGCATTGCCTTCACTTTTAGATTTTAAAATACGAATCGTCGTCAGAACAAAAACTGAAAATGCAAAAGGCCCATTTCGCCGTCAAATCATTCGCCTTGGAAATAAACGATGAACTTTTGCGTCACGAACGCAAAATCCAATGGGAAACGGTGAAAAGGGTGCTGGATAAGAGCAGCATGGGAAAATTGGTGGGCCAACGAACAATGGAGCAACAAATATTCCTTATGATCAGTAGATCGACCCAAAAGCCAAACAGGACTTCACTTACGCCGATTTGGTTGAACCGGTCGAAGAAGCGTTCTCTGAGAAGGAATGGGGGCGGAAAGTGCATTTGGTGCAAAGAGTGTTCTGGAGGGAGACGATGACTTCGCCGGACGTGGAACGTGCGTGAAACGGATCACAGATACAGCCATTAATACCTAATTGTGATTAACGAAAACTTTTTCTTATTCCAGTTAGGTTGCTAAACGCTGACTTCCATTTTTAAATTATAAATCTGTAATCCCCGCTATTTATAATTGTTATGTGGCACAATTATCAGCAAAAGCACACAAAAGAGTAGTAGCCATCTTCCAATTCCCTTTTCACCATTTTCAGTGCGTTTGCTTCTTTGCGACGATATTATTGTGTTCCTCCGTCCTAAAGGTGCTTCGATTGGCACCAGTGGAACAGCGGGCGGCACGGGAGTCGTCGGAATGGAAAGGAAAGAAGTGAGTGATAACTAGAGATCGGAAACCTGGATCAACCAATTAATTGGTCAATTAATTGCTCATTTTATTGAAATTTCCATTTTTTGATTATTGACAATTTTCATCAACCAATTAATTGATTTTTTTGTCCGATCTCTAGTGATAACCCTTTTTTGGGTGAGAGGGGCGACTGCTGATGGATGGATTGGCGATTTAGTTCGGTTTATTTGGTAATTCTCCTCCCTTTCAGTTTCCCCTACAATTCTTCCGTCACAACAGCCATTCGGGCGTTCTTCCTCTTTATAATACTCTCGTCAAAGGGGAGAACCCGCGGAGGTGCGCACTTAAAATATTTTTATTTCAATAAATCACTCCACCGAATTTAGGAAAACTCTGTTGCTGATTGTGACTGACAAGGAGCAGCCCGATCTGTGAGTGTCCCTATTTTTGTCATTTGACCGCCTATTGGAGTTTTTTCTGCTTTTCAGAATTCAACTCGCTTTTCCCACTTCTCCCGAAATGGAACAATGCGTTCACGCGATTAAACAAGCTAAAATGAATGCGCCTAAGTTCATCCGACTGTCAAAACGACGCATTTTCGAACTGAGCCAACGTTCAATCGGAGAAGGGACTTCGACAGCAGAAAGGGAATACCAAACCAAAATGGACACATGGCAAAGAGAGTTGGAGAGAATATTCGGTAAAGAGAACATACCTTAAATAGTGGGGGGGGGGGGTGAGGGGTGAACCCTTTTCAATACAAACGAAGTCCAGGAAGGGGGGTCGGAAACAAAAATTTTCAGAGTCCCTGGTTTTGCTCCAGCTAGAGTCGGACCCCTATTACATGCGTTTTTATGCTAAAAAAAAGCCCAAAAAGACCCTCTGAACTCAATCTTTAAGAAAAAACTATTAAAATAAGCGGAAAATTATTTGACGAAAGTCACTTACATTGATAAATTTCTTTACCCCCCTTTGTCTCCGATCCCCTTTCTTCACATTTTCACTCCGGCTGATACTAAGCCCCCCCCCCCCTTTTTTTGGCCCCTCATACAACCGAAGTCAGGGGATTCACACCCCCCCCCCCCCCCTAAAAAGGGTGCACCCCTGCACCCCAAAATCCTGCCGCCCAAAATCTCGCCAAACCAAAATCTCGCCGCCGAAATTTCATAAAATGTTTTAACAAAAACAAGTGCATTTGTTTCGAAGCTTGTTTTTTTTGAAAAATTTCTAAGAATTTACAAAAAAAAAAAACCCCAAAAAATGAGAACGAATTTGATCAAAATATTGTTCAAATAAAGGATATGTCTGTAAGTTATAATTTGGTCCAATCAATCTCTCTCGCTAAAGTTTTCTTGCACATTTCCCATTTCAGCAGCTTACGGTGAGGATTCTCTGTTGGTCAATTACTTCGAGTGTCGTATGGCCTTCTTCGACTCCATCCGTGCCCATCTCTGCCGCTGTCCCTTTCGCAATTTCATCCATGGCGAGGAGCAGCAGCAAAAACAACGCACCGCAGAGAGAGAGAAGGAACGACTCAGCGCACTGCTGAAGGCAAAATTCGAAGAGTTGGCGCGAAAACGTAACGGATCACTCGCCCATTTGGTGGAAAAGGCGCAGAGGGCTCGGGATGCCGATTTGCCATCCTTTTTTGACGACCTTTACGACCTCGGGGCGGCAAGGAAGACTCCGCCTCAGAGGTTGGACTGGCCTACTCGGTCCTGGATTTGGCCAGTTTTCCAACCCTTTTCCAAAAGTCTGTTTTATAATGCATTTGGGTTTCGTTCGACAGAAGTCCCGTGAAATTTGAACAACACTTTGAATCCCTAAACGTAATAGGCTTTTTAATTTAGTTCATCCAGTTCTGATGATCAATTCACTCAAATTGTCGGTTCGTCGGACAGTTGCGAAAACCCAACAAAAATGGTTGAAGGCGGAGGGAAGAAAAAGCCGCGCAGAGTGCGCACCTACCATGGTCATGGATCAGCCGAACAAAGTGAGATTTGAGATCATTAAAATTGTTACTGTTGTATAAACAATTTTTTTTATTCGACTTGTATATTGTATCTTTTCTAAAAAAAATAATAATTTCTATGGTTTGTGTTTTTGCAGAAAGTCTGTCCGGCTCTTCCGGTTCCTCTGCTGGAGGAATCCATCCCATCCGAAGGCACACGACAGTGCCCGCCGGGGGTCATCACAAGGAAAGTTCAGAAGAAGAGGACGAGGAAATGGACAACGAAATTTGCAGACTTCCGGTGGGAATGGGAGAGCGCAGGGCAAGGGGCAATTTATCCAAACAGCACAATTCCTTTGTCAATTAAATGCATTTCAAGCAAATATTTTAGCATAAAATGAATCCGATGTCGAGAAAAGCCGCCACCGAAATCATCCGTGACAACATTCGGCTCCGTTCACAGAACGACCGACTAAAGAAGGAATCGGCACTGTAAGAACACAAATGAGAACGCCCAATGGCATAGCCGGGAGGGGGTGGCAAAATCCTTGGCACAGCATTCTGTCTTTGTGATTTCCTAAAGTGAATTTCTCTTTCAGCAAAGACTTGCAATTGGCCGGTTTACGTTCTCGCAAAGGGCCGTCGGGGGAAACGCCCGAACGATTGGAATCACTTCGACAAAAGCATGAGGAATTACAAACAGAAAAAAAAGAATTTCTAACAGACTGCAAGCGAAAGGAAGAGAAACTGCGGAGGATGGAGGACGAGCTGAGGGAACGGGCGGAAGAGTTTGTTCAGATGAAGGAGGAGTTGGACAAACTGAAGGGCGAGAAGGAAAGGGACAGGGAAATGGCGGCAGAAAAAAGCGTAAAGTGCCAACCGAAGGCGGTGGACAACCCACAAACGGCACTGACGTCGCCGAAAAAGCCGACGACGAACAGTGCGATGTGTGTGGGGTGGGTCAGCGCTCGAGAAGGGGCGGAATATTCATTTATTCGTCTGAATTTTATGAAGCTTTGAGAGACGAATTAAAGTTGTCTAAGTTAATTTTAATTTCCCGTTCACTTTTTGTCCTGGAGACGTTTTGGGGGTACACTAGGGGAATCAGGTGATGCGCTCTTCACTCTAAATTTTCAAGGCGTATCAGCAACACATATTGTGGCGCTGGTCCAATTCCGCGCCCCTTCACCGACCATCAGAAACAATGGCACCAACAATGTTCCGGTGCCGAGTGCTCCTTCCGTTTGCCGACGCCCCAATTGGTGGAGAGAAGAGCGATCAGTCAGATGGAATTGCCACGTCATTTGGCCGTGAAGACGGAGACTAAACAAGCGGACAAAGTGCGTAAAATAAGGAAGAATTGATAGACTGGAAGATGCATCAGTGACTGGCTTCTCGTTGCAATGTTTTTTGTCACCGAATGTTTACAACATCTGCCTGTACCATGGTACAGTAATAACACCGGTACCATCTCTCCCTTTCCTTTTTTACTGTTCTTTCTCTTTTATTCATTCACTTAAATTCCATTCCAAACGCCTTCATTTTGCTTCAATTTAATTACTATGAATTTTCTTTGCTCCGTCCGTCCTTTTTGTTCAATTCACTTAATTATTATGCCACACTTGTTTATTTACCATTAATTTTATTGGATGCCATCCATTTTGTTCATATCATTCGCTCACAATGGTTTTATTTTTCTTTCGCTTTTTTCTCATCAGGCGCAATCAAACAAAATGATGCTTAGTGTTGTGTCATTGATAAGACGATAAATAAAACAAAACACAAACTAGCAAAGATTTTTATTTGCTTTAAAAGGTCGCAATTTGGGCTTGGCTTCTCGTCCACCATCTTTTTCCTATAAACTAGTGGTTGAATTTCAAAACATAGGTCACATTAGTGCGCTTCAAGGTACTGAGACACATTAATGTGTAGAGCTGCTCGAGAGTCTCGAGTCGAGAAATTTCTCGGTTTATTTGGTCAGCAAAATCATAAAGTTTTGGGGCAAAATCTGTTAACAAATAGGCAATAAATTTTCAAAATGTTTCCCGGTGGCGCCTATCGGCACTACCGGACCCCAGTCGATATATTCTCTCAAAATTAATTTTGAAATCTAATCTTTTTTTATTTAAAACTTGTTACTAAAACCGCTCAAATTTAAAAATACATTTTTGAAGTGCAAAAAATCTAAATCGCTTTTTACCCAGAAATAAATAAGCAATAAATTTACAGGCAAATTTATTCACTGGTTACAGTTGCAAATAAGGTACTTAATAAATTTCCAGGAAAATTGTCAAACAAAAAAATCGCTCCAATTCAAAAACAATTCGAATAAAATGTGATTTTGTATTTCTCTCCACCAGAATTAACCGCAAAAAATATTTTTATTGTAATTTTATATAATGCCGCATCTGCTGTCGTTAGGGGTCCTCCCCATACGACCAACGAAAAAGAAAAGATTCGCCAAGACAGCAATTTGCAAGGTCAGAGATTTTGGAAGGCGTGATCCTTTTTTTTAAATCTTAACTTCTACTTAGCATATTTACATACATCATATATACCAAGGGATGCCGCCGATTTCCGGCTTTGATTTCTGAACCCAGAATCACAATTTTACTGGTACTGTCGAAATCAATCATTGTCGAATTCACTCACTGTCGAAATCACGCGCAGACAGTGAAAAAAAGCGAAATAGTTTACTGTCGAAATCACCTACCACGGGTACAACTTGGCTCCACCAACTATGCGCCAACTCAACTGGGCGCCATGGATGGACCCCTTTCCCCTGCAATTACATTTGAAAAATCCACTGGAAAACCTATAAAAATATGATAGAGTATTTAGATCAGGGCTTCGGTACGTTCTGATTTATCAGATTTGTTCTGATTTGGAGGGTCCAAATCTGACAAGACAAAAATTTCTGATGTGTCAGAATGTTCTGATTTCAGCGCATTGTTCGTACTTTGTTCTGATTTCTTACTGTGAGGTAAAAAAAAAGAAGAAAATATTACAATTTTTTACAAATTTTTGAAGCGATTTCGTTAACCTTTTTTTAAAATTTTCCCTGCGGCGCCTGTCGGAACCGCCGTGGTCAGTGGTTGATTTCGACAGTACCCAATGATTTTTAAAAATTACGTTAAATACACATTAAAATACAAATATTTTTCCAACTTATTGGGTTCTGTTTACATTTATCCATTGACGTTAGTCCGAAATGCGTTTTTATAAAGAAATTCTTTAGCATTCACGCTAAGAGAAAAAAAAGCAAATTGAGTTACAAAGGTTCTTCGAGAAAATTTATTTATAAAAACGCATTTCGGACTTAACGTCAATGGATAAATGTAAACAGAACCCAATAAGTTGGAAAAATATTTGTATTTTAATGTGTATTTAATGTAATTTTTAAAAATCATTGGGTACTGTCGAAATCAACCACTGTCGGGATCACTTACTGGCGAATTCACATACAGACAGCGAAAGACAGGCGAAATAGTTCACTGTCGAAATCACCTACTGTCGAAATCCATTACTGTCGAAATCAACCACTGTCGAAATCACCTGGCACCGGAACCGCCGGACACTCAATCCTTTTAAATTTGTTTCAAAAAAGGACTAAAATTGACCATTTTTGGAGAAAATCTGTTAACAAACCGGCCATAAATTATCGAAATTTCCCCTGGTGGCGCCTATCGGCACCACCTCAACCCCGTTCGCGTAGAATTTCTCAAAATTTATCTCAAAAACCCACAAAATTGTTAGTTTTTGTGCAAAAATTTGTTACCAAGAACACACCAATTCTCAAAAATTTTTCCAGCGGCGCCTATCGATCGGCACCGCCGACTCTTCCTTTTCAATGTATTTACTGTCTCATTTCAACGGTCGGGGTCATTTTGGCGTGGCCATTTTGGCGTGGCTACTTTGGCGTAGCCGTTTTGGCGTGGCCATTTTGGCGTCGTTGGTCATAACTTTGTCCAAAAGAAAGCTAATTGAATATTATTACTACTATTCGATAGCTCTTGGTAAGCTTTATAAGCCTGCATAATTTCAAAAAATTTGGTCCACCCAATAAAAAGTTATGTTCAAAAACGTTCAAAAATTCGAGAAAATTTCTGAAATTTGAAATTTTTTAACTTTTTTAAACATAACTTTTTATTGGGTGGGCCAAAATTTTTAAAATTATGTAGGCTTATAGAGAACACTTGGGGCTATCGAATGATACTAAAAATATTTAATTTGGTTCCCTCTGAGAAAAGATATCCTACGACGCCAAAATGGCCCACGCCAAAACGGCCACGCCAAAGTGGCCACGCCAAAATGGCCACGCCAAAATGACCCGTTTCGCATTTCAAAGCCCGGCAGTTAAAAAAAACTTGCCCCGAAATGTACGATTTGCTTATTTCTAGTCCTAAATTACTCAAAATGACTATTGGTAATGAAAATATAGTTTTTGATACTCATTTAATTGAATAATTGATGAATAATTGTCGCGCAAACATTTTTGAAAAATGTTCTGATTTTTGACCCCAAAATCTGATTTTTTGGACTGGATATTCTGATTTTCTAAAATTTCAGATCGAAGCCCTGGTCTGATCTGCAAATGGATTTTGGCCTAAAATTAATATTTTTACATTTTTGGGCAAAATGGCGTTTTCTAAGGACACCTTTGAAATAAGGACTCTTTCAATTTTCTAAGAGGTGAAGCCCATTTCCAAGGACGTCCTTTGATTCTAAGGACAGATACGACCCCTGTTATAACACGTAAAACGAATTAAGACAAAAACGAGTTATGAAATGAGTTGAATGTCGTTCAAATTTGGCATTTCGTTTTCTCTTCTCGCCATTATTTTTATTTGTTGGTGTTAAAATTGCTCTGTTTGTGTTAGTGTTCCATTTTTGTTTATTATTATATACTTTATAAAAGTCTTAGAAACCCTTCTGCCGTTTGCTAATTTATATCTTGTTTTAATCCAAAATTTGGCATTAATTGTTTTGTTTTTAGGGTTTACATCTTTTAGGGTTTTTCCAAGTTATTAACACAAGCTGGTAACATATTTTAGGAGTTTAATTTTTCTATTCAAGCTAAATCTCAAAATCGAGCTTACTGCAGCAGAAGAACATCCAATGGAGATTCAAAAACAGCCAGTTATGGCAACCAAGGAACAGTTGCGTCTGGCAGAACTCACACAAACGGGGAATGATGTTGCAGCTGGACATGATGACATCGCTTTGCAAAAGCGTGTCAAGAAGGTTCCGTCCACAAAATTACTCCAAAATAAAAAAAAAACAGCTTTCGAGTGGTACCAAAAATTAAAGCCCATGAAACCAGGGATGCTTAAAAGAGGACGCATAAAACTCCATTGACGCAAAACTGGACTAGAGCCGAAAATTTTAAGGAAAAGTGGTCCGGAGATCACGATAAGTTTGGAGTCCAATTAACAAGTCACCAGTTTCGTGAGCCGTCATTTTTCTTAATCTCGGTCTTGATTGTTAAAACATTACGTTCTTGCATTAGGCTTTTGAATCGGACCAAGAATTTAGTCCTTCATTGACCAATATAAATTCATGGGACAAGTGACAGGGTAATTTCTGGCAATGGTAAAGAATTGTGGTCTCTAATTCCTCTTTTTTATTTTGGGCCATGAATCTGGACTCGGATTTGCCCAATTCCGAACCCCGAGTCCGAATTCGAACAAAAAATCGATTTTTTTCCAACATGCATTTTTCTGGGGCAAAAAGTTTCAAATTCATTTAACAACAATTTTTTTGATGCATGTTTCAATTGTTAATTGGATAAAAATGCGCAATTTGCGCTAAATCCCGCTTATTGCCTTGTTTTTTTGCTTGGCATTTTTCCAAAAGCCCTCCACCATATTTGTGCATGCACCGTTGCGGGGTCGACACAGTATGGATTGCCCATACATGCTGATAAGTTGAATTTTGGAAAAAAAAAATTCAACTTTTTGTTCGAGAATTTGGAAAATCCGAGTTCATATTCATGGTCAGCACCCCTAGAAAACCTCCGGAAACTGTTTTTGGGCTAGGGCATCTGACCCAATTTTCGTTAGATTTTTTGGGGCAAGAGGGTAAATTCCTCGGTAAAAAGACGATTCGTACTATTTTAGGTTATCTTTTTTTCTCTGTATATTATATAAGAACACTATCTCGCGTTTTTCTGTTTCTATGTTTACTACATAATAGTACGAATCGGTTTCGTCCAAATTCCTCCTCCTTGCCCTTGGCTATGTATTTGTTCCTCAGGTGATTGAGTTGACGCGCTGCACTCAGTCGCAAGCTGAGGTTGCGCTTATTGACAGCGAAGGCAATGTGGAAGACGCAGTCGCCCGTTTATTGGACAACCCGGAAAAGGTTTGGTGCAGAAAGGACAGGGACGGGGGTTGGACGATCGGATGGATTCGAAATTAGTTTCAGTTGGTGCTATGGAGTCAGCAAGGCAAAAACAAAAAGGCAAAAGGGATGATGCCATTAGTGGTCAATGAACCCAAAGTTGGAAATGGACGACGGGCCGACTCACAAAGTGACTCCCAAATTGTATTACAAAAAGACTGAATTTGCATGAAGGGGGCCGCCAACGTCAGGATGGAGCGGGACAGCAGAACACGGGGCAGAAACAGTACCAGGCGGTCCAATCGCGCTCATTGGCTCGACCGACTCAGACCAAAGAACAGAATGGGCCTAAGTAAAACATTCTATTTATTCCCTTCTTTTTTTAATTCAAATGTTTTAGTCTGGGCGGACCACGGACTCGCAATGAACGCCAAGGATTTAAGGGACAAGGCCGCACTTTCACAGGGGGAGCATATCGTCGTGACCGAGCAGCGAATGAGCAAATGACCAAAGCAGAGGGAACAGCCAATGGTAGTGCAAATCAACAGGGAGGTGATTTCCGCACTTGGACCAATGGAGAAGGGACTGGCATTGGCAACGTCGGCTGGGGGGATTCGACTGGGTGGGATGACGAGAAGAAAATGGGGGAAAGCGGAGAAAGTGGCCTTGCGACCGTTGAAGCATCTTACGGCGACACACGGGGAATGGAAAAGGACGACGAATGGGTTTGAATTTGCCATGCCCGTAACCAGGGGAGTGAGTCCAATAAAATGTTTATGAGTCCAATCAAAAATTTATAGGTATAGCACAATTGATAAGTTGAACAAACTTTTTCAAGTTTAGACTTTACAGAAAGAGAGTTATTTCGCAGTTTTTCTACATAAAGTCTCCATTAGACTCATAAAATGCAGTAGAGCCAAATTTAGTAAAATACGGGTCGATGCTCGTCTCTTGATGAAAAAAATTTTTTGCTTCCCCCCTCCCCCCTGAAAAAAAAGGTTACGGGTTTCCTGTTTGCCTTTGTTATTGCCAATAAGAAAACTTTCAGAAAAATGGACCACGCGTTTTTATGCCATCTTCTGCTGTTGTAACGGAGACATCGACGAACAGTGGCACGAAGGCGGCATCGAATTGGCCCGCGTTGGAAAATTTTGCACCATCCGAGGCAATTGAACCCGCTGCACAAAAGCCAAAAACATTTGCTGCTGTTGCCGCCGCTAAAAAAGCACCACTGCCGCCACCACCACCAATAGCAATTGCACAACGACAACCGCAGCAAATGGCGGTGCCATCAGCCGGGGAACCAAATTCGGAAATCACTTCTGTTGCTCAAAATGAACCCATCATTCCGCGCCCAAACCTTGAAGCGAAAATGTCTGATGGGCCTGTCGTTGAGTGAGAAATAGGATTTTTTCTAGCGGTGCACGCCAAAACTCCGCCGGGAAAAATTTACCAAGAAACCTCGAATTTTTCAGAAGAAATAAAGGCTGTGGTTAAAAAAAGTTTCCGAAAAATATAGAAAATTATCAATTTTTAGAAAGTTTCAGGGGTTAGGTGTTATGTCTCGGCGGAGTTTTGTCCGGCTCTGCTTTTTAGATTTGATTAATTGTTTATTTCTAGGTGGAGCAATTCTATTGACTGGGGAAATTCTCTGAGTCCACAACCTTCCGCTGACCAATCCGAGTTCTCACAGCTTGCTTCCGACCAGTTAGCTTCCACTTCAACATCAAACGTCGTTTTTGGCAACTCTCCCGTTCTTTCGATGAGTGTCAATGTTAATCAGGAATACACGGACCAACTGAAAAATGCCATTGGACTTGTGACGAACAGCCAACCGCAACACCAAATTGGCGCATCTATTGCTCATCAGTCCGCCACTTCTGTGTCTAACAGTTGCGATTCGACGGTCGATTACATCCAGCAACACAACCATTTGCAGTGCTTGGCATCGAACAATGCCATGGAAAGTAAGGAATATTTGTTTTTTAAAACAAATGCGTCATACTTTCTATAACAAAATGAAGAGATTGGCTAAAAGTGCTTTTTATCTCTTCAGTGGATCGAGCCCAAGAGAAGGTTGAGTTCGTCACCGGAGAAGCTCTTCCACCCCCGACCAGCACCAGCTATCAGTTCGGGTTTCATTTCAGCTCTGCAAAAGACAATGAAAATGCATGGGGTCCTCAGCAGCACATTCCGACAGTGGAGGTTTTCGCTTCTTTTCCACTTTTATATTACTTTCGGTCAAAGATTTCGACCGGCGCAATGCTCATCAATCCGATGTCAAACATTCCTACCACAAGTTCCAGCGTCAGTGCTCATTTCAATGCCATTTCCCAGCAGGCGCAAGCCATTGAAGCTCACCAACGGCTTAACAGCGGAGCAAATCGGCCTGGCAATGCGTTATCGTTAGTTTATTTAAAAGAAAAAGAAAACTGGGAAGAAAGGAAAGCAAAATCATTTTTTGTGTGCTTAAGTTTTTCCGACACTGCTTCCGTCAATTTTCCTCCGTCGAGTGGCCAATCCGCCGGCGGTGGTTCTGTCGTCCATGCCAATCCGTCAAACTTCACTTCCCAGCAAAATGACCCAACGCCTCACACGCAGCAATTGCCCCTGCAGAACAAAACGCTTTTCACACCGGCTGCGAATCCTTCGATGGTAAGCGCGCCGCCGGCCATGCAACAACATTTGCAGCAGCAAGCTCAGACAATCTTCCACCAGACCTCTGCCGCAGCAGTGCCTCAGTTTCCCAACTACAACATGCCCTACATGTATTCGCCTGTGGCTGCTGCACAAACGCTAACCGCACCGAATGCAGAAATCGACCGTTTTCTCATCCAACAGTATGGGACTCCGTACTCTCAACTCGACTTACAGATGGGCGCAATGGTTAAAATACATTATTAGCTTTTCTTCACATTTTTTTTTCAGTCCATTGGGCCTCCTACTACTTTGGCTCCAAATCATCACCGTGCCACTTTGGATTCGTATATGGAAAACAAATTCGGGCAACAACAACAAAATAGTGAGAATGGAAAATGAATAATTAACACAAACGGGAATTATACGGTAATTTAGTCAACCAAGTTGCTAACAACGGACATTATCAACAATCGCAACAAAGTCAGCAGCAGCGTGGACTTGCTGCACAGTCTGACCCTGCTGCTTTGCTGGGAGGCCCGCCGAGCCATGTGGGACCGCCTCCCGGCTTCGGTATGCCCACTGCTCCAACACAGCCATCGTATGTTCAACCAGCGAACATCCACTCGCTTTTCCAGGTAAAAATATTAGAAAGGTTGCTTAATATTGACCGGGGTACTACAATTCGTCCGCCCAGCTAAAAAGTGTCAAAACCATAAAACTATTTGATTTTTTTAACATTCGACATAGTTAAAAAGATTAGTAAAAATTCCAAAAGAAACCCCACAAAATCTAAAATATTTTATTTTTTGTCACCACTTTTTTGGATGGGCGGACGAATCGTCATGGTGCCATATTGACTCTTCAAATCATTAGGGTTAAAATCAAAGGCAACACACTGGCAGTACTTTTTTTGTCTGAAAACACGATTTACATTGGTTTATCCTAAGATGCCGACTTATCCGCATCCGTACCAACATCCTCAGTACATGATGTCCAATGCCAATCGCTTTCAAACCGCGCAGCGTCCTGCACAGACCTCACCTCCTGAGGGTAATGTTCAGAACCAGCGCCGTGCTGGGAATGAGGCGCAAGGATACACTGGAGCTGCGGGGCAGGATTCGACCGGAGAACAACATTCCGCTGGAGTCTCGCAGCAATATGGAAACAATTTCAACCACAAATACCGCTCCTACATGTAATTCGGTGCGACCAAATACAGGCGAACAGAATGACGAATGCCTGTTGACCTTTTGACGAGAATTGTTCGTGGATTAAAAGATTTTGTGACGTTATCACACAAATATTTCCATTTGATTTTAAATATGTTGGGACAAATATTTGTTGTCTGCGTTTGATGTCTTTTTAGCCACTCATTTGTTTTTAACGATCTGATGTCTATTTTTTCTCACTTCATTTGTTTTAAATGTATTAGAATGAGCAACACACCGCCGCCGCCGTATCCCGGGGTTCCTAATGCAGAATCGATGAAAATGCAAAACCATCAGCAGGGAGGAATTCCGTTGTGCGTTTCGGGAATGCATGCATCTTCATCAGATTCCTGTCATTTCAGTTATCCGCCGCCGCCTAATTTCATGTCTTCCAATGTTCATGTGGCTGTTCCGGCAAATGTTCCAATTGTGGTTCGTGCTCGTACTGCCCCATTCGGGCCATTTCCTGTGGAAATGGATTGGTCTGTTGGTTTTATGTTTCATTCATCAATACATTTTTAGTCCATATTGTCGGAATCACATCGGTTTGTTTCTTAGAATTGCCTTTTCGTCCACTTTTCGTATTTTGTTCCCCTTTTCAGTAACGCACACTCAGCAACTCCCTGGGTGATTACAATGTGATTAGGGTGGCTATCGATTATTCTCCCTTTGTTCAGTGCTTTGCCTTGGATTATCATGGCTGTGTGCTTTGTCCTTGGCTTCTTCCTACTCATTCCATGGTGCCTTTGGTAATTATTTTGGCGACTATTTTTACGTTTTCTAAACGTGCCTTCTCTAGTTGTTTGCCATTTTGCATTGATTCTTGTCTTGATGTTCTTCACACATGTAACGTTCTCTTTTCGGTTCTATTGCACATAATTATTCAAATCGAATTAAATTCTGGCAATAGTAAAAAAGACTGCCCCACAAAAAGCTTAAAAAGTGAGGCTTAAAAAGTGAGTTTAATGCGATTCTGAGTTCTCTTCTAAGGGTTTCGTTTGATTGCGTGATTGACGCATAAATGTCGATTTGAAGGTGCAATAGAATCTCTTTTCCTTATTTTCACTAGGCCCATCCTGCAAACGGCTCGTCGGGAGATTCTCTCGCCTTTGATTCGGTGGTAGCTCATCCAAGAATGCTTTTCTTCATTTCCATCCTTATAGTAATTCCATTACGATCATTTTTGCGATGCATTAGTCAAAAACGCTTTTTACTTACACTCGCCTTTATTGAGTCATAATATATTTGCAAATTCTTATTTGGATAACGAAAAATAAATAAATTGTTAGCAGCGTTTTTTTGATTGCCTTTATAAAAAGACTAATGAATTGCAGTAAACGAAAGGTGTACGAAAAATACAGCAAATGAATGAAGTATGCACAAATTGGGACCAAAAAGTGAATTTGATTAGTTACACGCGAAGCAACTCCAAAGTCTTGTCATAGCAAATGCTGATCCAATCACTGAGCGCTGACGACCATTGGACTTGGTTAATCTACCAATGAATTTTAATACACGAGAAATTAAATGTAGCTCACTTCAGCAGTTGCCGCGTAAGCAAGGATTGGGTCGTCAACTGCCCTTGGTATTTGATGAACATCCCAAATCAGCGCTTGGCAGTCCTCAGCTATAACAGACTGATAGATTTGTGGTGGTTAGGCGAAGAGGGTGTTATTTGACCTACGGTGACCAAGTGACACGTCGAATGGGGCGCCCAAGCGATGCCTTTTGGGAATTAATATTTTCGACGGGTCTTATACTTTGTTGAGAGGATAAAACAAATAAATTACCATTGACCGATCCGGCATGGTTCTTCAGCACGGAAACGGGCATTGAGGGGATACGAATGTCGAGAATGTAAATCTAGGAAGCATTTCCTAAGTCGAAAAAACACTTCCGAAAAACACCTCGTTGGAATTTTGTGCGAATGTTGCTAAGTAATTATGGTCCTGCTTGTTCCATGCTGAAACGATGCTTTTATTCCCCACCATTCCCCTTTGTGTGTTTGGCCCGCCTAATCTGAGCAAGGGCTTTTTGGAGGGCTCTTCGAAGACAATAGTCGAGTATTCCATGTGGCGAAGATCTGAAGGTGAAGGAATTATTTGCGCCGCTTAACAACCACGAACCGAACATTCGGATACTGCCGTCGGCGCCTGTTATTTTGCAATTTTGAAGTAGAAGTTATTTTTTGCTTATTTCACTTCACCGGCCGATGCGAAAATGTCGCGCCCCGAAGACAATTTTGAGAACTGGAAGAACGTAAGGCAAGGTGTGCATCGTGACATTCGCTTACCTCGATGTCGTACACTTCCTTGTCATGTGCTATCAGTTGGGTCTGTCAGTCGGTGATTTTGCTAATAAATGTTCGAATTGGGACATTACCTTGACATTCCCACCAATTGCATGTTCCGTGGTCACCACTGCTTGTCCTGTCTTAAAAATTGAACTATGGTCACAAAGGAAGAAGTTTTCTGTTTCGGTGCCTCTATCTGCCAAATGGTGCACGTTGTGTCGATGCTCGATGTTCCGATCAGTGACACGTCTACTTCGTTCCAATCGGCCGAAGTGAGGGGTGCGCAATACTCTGAGGAACGGTTCTGAAGATATTTGCGCGGAAATTCGCAAGTTTTATTTGAGTTCATCACAAAACATTGTCCAGCCGAACTTCAAGCGAAACGCCGTTGTGACTGCCGATTCGCCAAATCCGCAGGTAATCGCCTGTGGTCGCCAGCAAATCGGGAAAGGCCGACTTTGGGTCGGGGATCCACAGCACCGAAAAGAAAGAAAAAGGTGCCATTTGGAGAGGAGCATATAGAAATGGGTACTACGGGAGTTTGGGTCCCATATTTTTTGAAATTTTTTCATTTTTTTTTTTTATCTTTTAATGTTTAAATCGCTTCAGACGAACAAATAAATGACAAATCATGTATTGATAGGATACAATTCAGCAATTTGTGACCACAAATGGAAGAAAAAAACCGGCCGAAATGGCTGTGTAGGTGAAATGTCCCACTGGCGCTCGAAATGACAATAGTCCATTTGAGCGCCGTAATTACAATTAGTTTTTTTTAACATAAAAACGGCAAATTTCTTCGAAAATACTTATTCAGAGTAGCGTTAAGAGTTAAATTTTGAAGCGTTTCCATTATTCTGAAGTGATTCAAGCATTAAAAACGAAAAAAAGAATTTTGAAAAAAAATTTCAAAAAATATGGGACCCAAACTCCCGTAGTACCTAGAAATGATGGTCAGATCCAATTGTTACCTTTGTAGAGGGATAACTGAAGGCAAAAAATAAACAAAAGGGAAAAGTGGCCAACGAACGGATGGTCAAAGGTGCCGAGGTGCACAAATTCGCCTTGGTCCTCGTGTAGCTGCACAATGGACACTTTGTTGTTGTACTCCTCGATGAAACTGCCGACGGCCAACCGAAATTTGAGATGACTAAAACGATTAAAAAATTAGAATGAAACTGAATCTGTATGGCTTTGTTTTATTTACATTTGACGGGAAAGTGCTCACCTGTCCGGTTTCGTTGACCATCCCATCGCATATACACTGTACGACGCTTTGTACCTTAGCGTTCCATGCCAAATGATAAGAAATAATTTACCAAATGTTACCGGTAAATTTCCTTCCTTTTCTGTGCAGCACTTGTCGCCATTTCACACCCAAATGAGAAATGCTGCGTTTGCTGACCGGCGGGGGAGAGGCAGACACTGTGTTGAGCCGAAGTCATGCCAATGGAAGCAATTCCATTTGCCAGTACAAAAGCAAAACAGACAGAGCGAGCGGCTGGGGGCGAAGGTAAAGAGGACAAAATGAAAAGGAAGGAACGAACGAAGCAAAAACCACTCAAAGATTGAATGGCGCAATTCTAAACCTGAGATTCTTTTTAATACGCATTGTTACTTTTGAGGCCGAAGAATTGTAATAATAAGGTTTGTTGCCACACTCCTGCCATTTCTCGATAAAATTTTTACATTTAGTCGTGTTAACATTTCCGAGGGCTTTTCAAAGAATTATTTTTTTTTGCCAAATGAGTCGAGTGCCGAGTATGACGTGCCAAACTTCTTTAAGGAAAGTAACGATTCCCAGTGGCTGGTAGCCCGGGTGTTATGCTCTAGGAATTTGTTTTAGTCAGTTCCAGGTTAAAAATTGTTGAATATCGATTCAAATGCACAGAATAGAGATGAAATGGATGTCTTATTCGCTCACCGACCCCATCCCATTAAGGTGCTTATCTTTTCAAAATTAGGATTTTATCTAAAAATTGGGGATAACCCTTAGTATTCAATTTTTTAACCGACGGTGCCTATCGATACCACGGAACTCTTAACCTTTAGCATTGCCCAGAACCAAATCAAGTGCATTTCTCTCGTGATTAGATTAAGTGTAATAACAAATAGGGGTAATTTTGAATTTTTGTGTTAGTCGTTTTTGGTGGCCAATTGAGGCTTTTGTAAGATTTTCTTTCAGTTTTTGTTTAATGAATAATTGTAAATAAGGATTCAAAATAAATAAAAAGAATGGTGATCATTTGGGATAAGTCAAATTCATTCATTTCCAATATCCAGCTCCATCGAAAGAGGACAGTGGTCGCTACACCGAATGGTGTTAAGAATATCGCACTCAGTGATACTGTCAAACAGTCGCTGACTGACCACAAAATAATCCAACCGCCATCCAATGTTATCAGCGAATCGCTTGCCAATGTACGACCTGAAACTTTTTTCCTTACATTTTTTACAAAATACCCCGGGTTTTTCTTTAAATTTATTTATAGCAAGACGGCCATACCAATAAGTGTAAGCGCCAGTGGTTTCCGGGTTTCGGGTTCTCCAAACATCGACAAAACCAGCATCCAACAGACGGGTGAAAGCATTGCGTTCTGATCAGTAAAATAATGTCAAAAATGGGAGAGTGAGGAGGGGAAGGATGGGTAGAATATACACCCGAACGAAGGAAGTCATTTGTTCGTCGCCAAACCTTGGTCTGTGAATCCCGCAGTTTTGTTTCGATTCGTTTCGGGATTTCGAAGATCTTTAAACAAATATAATAGAATCAGAGATTATAACAAATACTGAAGTGAATTCCTGATTGAAAATAAAATGGAAGTAATTCTAAAAACCATTAAAACGAATGTCTGGTGAAATATCTTAGGACACTCAAATTATTTGATTTTTTTTCAAAATTGGACCCAAAAATCAACCATTTTTGAACAAAATCTGCTACCAAAATACACCCTAATTCTAAAAAAATTTCCACGGTGGCGCCTATCGGCACCACCGGACATTCTTTCGCCTATGTTTTCTCAAAACACTCCAAAAATTAGATTTCTTCGTGCAATTTCTGTAACCAAAATACAGCAAAATGTCCCCCGGTGGCGCCAATCGGCAACACCTGCCGCCCGCTTCTTTGAATTTAAAAAAGCAAAGAGCTTAAATTATCGTGGTGAATGAAAATTAGAAGAATTAGACGTTTTTCTCTTCCCAGTTAAAAATTTTCAGAAATCATCACTGGCTGGCAAAAAAACATGAATAATCATTTTGAAAAAATTGTTTGAAGTGCAAGAAAACCAAGAAAACGCATCAATTTTAGGGACGGGAGTCGGTGGTACCGATAGGCACCACTAGGGGCAATTTTTGAAATTTTGGTCAGATTTTTCACCAAAAATGCCAAATTTTGTCCGATTTTTGAAACCAGAGATCGGCTGCACCCCTGGTATGCACCAGGGACATGGATTAGAGGAATGGGGGGGGGGAGAGTACACAATAATTTCAGTGCAATAAATTGGAAGAACCGACCGATCTCTTGGTGCGCCACGTTCATGTCCCCGGCAATAATCACCGGCTTTTTCTTATCGAGTGCATTGAGTTTATTGAGCAAAATTTCATCGAACTGTCCTCTTTTATGCAGATTCACCAAATTTTGACCAGCGTTAGGCACATAAACATCGATTAGGAAAAAGGTTGGGAATTCCGCTTGGATGTAACGCGCGTGACCATCAAAATGCTCGTTGCCAATGCCCACCTCAACCTTTTTCATTTTGTTTTAACAAATATTCTCAGTTGGATACCTTAATTGGTTTCTCCTTGGAGAGAAGTGCCACGCCTGCATATCCTTTTTTCTCTTTTGACATCAGCAATTTTTTATACTTGTATTCGTGCAATGCGTTAATTTCGTCTGGGAATTCGGAACATTTCGTTTCTTGCAGGGACACAATGTCAGCGCCCGAATCACGAATATGCTGGTGACCTCCTTTCTGGAAAGAGAGAGGGATGCTATTATTTAGGTTTCTAAACCCAAAAATTCAACCTTAACACATGCTCTTAAACCGGCGACATTCCACGTCAAAATTTTGATAGGTCCCTCAGATTTCTTTTCCTTCTTTGCGTCCTCCCCATTTTGATTGCTTTTTTCAAATAATGGGTAATTTCGTTTGTTGCTCCCACTGGCTTCCGACGACATTTTAAACTGCAATCAAAAGAGAAAGAATGTTTTAAATTCTTTTTGACTCTAGTTCTAAAGAAAGAACACGCGAACCCCGGCGTATGACCGCCGAGCCAGGATACGCGGGGTCTAAGTCCTCCCCAGTTGGATTCGAAATTTGTTTTCCAAAAAGCTATATTAAAGTAAATAGGTAGGTAAAATATTCCGCGCCAATTCAAATTATAAACAAAATCCTTCACGCAAATTTACCGTCTTCCTGAGTCATAGTACAATAAGCACAAGCCCTATTCATTCTTTTTTTATGTACAAATGAATATAGGACATATGGAACGTCCAAAACTATTAAATTAATCAACTCAAAAGCTTTAGCTTGAAAAATGAGCCATAATGAAAATGCTAACGAAAGTAATCAATCGACTGATGAAAGCACTTGTCAGCCTTTAATCGAAGGAGCAAATGGCTGCGCAAACTTTCCACCCGATCCCATGGGAAGTGTTCAAGTGCGCCAAGAACAGCCGCCTGTTAATTTTAACAGTTTTGCAGATGTTAAAGAATTAATGGCTGAGTGCTTTTTTTTGCTAACATTCATTTTTAGTTTTCTCCTTCCGTCTCTTCAAAATTTGGTGCTTTTTCAACTTCTCCAATTTTCAATTTTGCACCTCCGCCAACCGAATTTCCCTTACAATTGAAAATACTTCATATTTTGATGGCTCATGTTGGCTCAGGGGAACACAAAGAGAAGGTTCCGTTAGAAATAAACCTTTGGAAACTGAATTTTTATTTGATAGAAAAAATGTATTTAAATACTAAAAAATGTTTTAAGTCATGGTTAATCGGAAAAGGGTTCAATGTTACAAGTACCAATGGTTTGACATCAGTCCAAGGACAATTGGCATTAGTGTATTTAGAAAAATCTTTTCATTCTTTTTGAATGACTGCAGTGTGAAGATGACTCTTTTTTTAGGTTACGTGTCGCCTGCAGAGTCCGTCGGCCGTTGCCCGGGGTCACTTGGGTTTTGTCGTCGAACATGAGTTAGGCCCATTCAATCGCACTGGCAATATTTTTACTGAGCATCGATTTCGCGATTTGGAGGTTTCATTTGGCGTTGACTTATTGATTTATACTATGTACTGTCCCAATTCAGCGCCGCAGTCAGGCATCGGTCTCCGAATTCGGCTCCAAGTTCATCGAACTTGCGCCACCGCCTCCAATGAATACATTGACGCTGCTTTGTCTTGCGAGTGATCGTCTCCAAATGGATCCCCAGATGACAATTGAAATGGCCAGGAAAGCTCAATAAAATCGGACTCATTTCGTCTCCACTGACAAATGGCGATAAATATTCAGCAGGCTTTCCCAGAAAGGGTAAATGTGACTCATGTCAACCCTTCTCTAATTAGAAATAGTTTTTTAGAGATGATCGCCACACTTGTATTACACCTCGACGAACTTTGCGGCCTTCGACTGAATGCCCAGGCAAAACCCCGAGAAATGACTATTTGAACTCATTTTTAAGGAAATTTTGTTAAATTTTGTCCGCCCAATTCATCGTGTGGGGAGCTCGGAGCCGATACACCCTGTTTTGGTGGACCACAAAGAACCGAAATACCGGAGGGCCTTGGACGGTAACCCTTTGATTTTGGCATTGCGTTTTATTTTTCTTCCAATTCATTTACTCATCAGAGAATCAGTTAGCGCGTCGGCTGTACGAATTGGTCTGCTGTTATTTCCTCGCGACTTGCATGTGTCCCGGTAAAATTGCCGAGATGACCATCAAGTGAGAGCTTATTTTTCAAATACAGTTTTACACATGATTGACTTAACAGGTTTTCCGTCGGTCCCGAGACCTTTTAAAAGTGTTAAGCATACGGTGGTCGTCCAAGGCTTTTTGTTAGTCGTCCCGTGGATGCGACCCGACTACCGCGACACGGAACTTCCTATAGAAGCGACTAAGCAGCAGAATCAGTTCATCAAGCAGACGTTCATCGTTAGGTCTTTCTTTGAGTTGGTTGCACTTTATGAGTCAAATGCACGTTCTTTGTTAACTTTTTTAAAAATAACTATTCAAGATAGAAACATCAAGAATCTTAATTAAAATTAGAAAAAATATTTAATGGTTCAGGAAACCAAATAGGTAGTTAAATGTACTCAGTGCATATAGAGAGTCCTTTCTTGTCATTTACTCAAAAAATAGAGATTTTGTCTAGTGATGTTCGCCGTCTTCAAATTGAAAACCCAAAGGGCGGTTTGTCCGAGGCAAAGTTGATTTCGCAGATGGCACTTTTGGAGTTGGGCAATTATGGCACCATTCCGGAAACACTGAGTAAATTGGTGCAGAAGAAGTTGGCAAATGTCAGTGGAACGGGCTATCTGCCATATGTGTGCTTTATTTGGGGCCATTGTACAGGTTGTTGGGCCCGGCCGTTGGATTGTCCCCACTTCCGAAGGCCTTCAAAAACTCGAGGCATCAATTCAAATGTATAAAATGTAAGGGATGGGTGTACATTATTAGTTAAGACTTTTCGACGCGATGGGTTTGAGACGGACTGTGACAACGAACAAACATCGGACACCAACGTTTTTGAAGGTACGTGTGTTCGCGGAGTGCGCCATTTCTCCGCCGCCGCTTCCTCTCCCTGCTGTTCAGGATTGCGCGAAATAATAAAAAATAATAACTTGAAAATTGTCTCGCATTGAAGAAATATAACGGGGGTGGAGGGAAGGGGGGGCGGAATAATGTGGAGGGAAACTGAAGCACACACGGGATGGTGGCACGGGCACGAGGAGGGTGCGGGAAATGCTACTATCGAAGGTTAACCATTTGCAAAGCTTGCTTTCCCCTGCAACTTACAGACCTGAACGAAAACAACTCGAACAATGAGGTCTTTCGCCCAATTGAGAAAACTACGCGAAAAACGGGTTCGTTTTGATTTGCCTGTTGCCGCTTCGGAACGATTGCGCAGCCGATCGATGGGACCAATGAGACGACAAATGCACGATACGGAAGAAGGTTATTTGGGAGCAGGATAAATTGGCAATCGCTTGTTGCAGATCGTTATGCAGTTAATCCGTATCGCCGCGCTCCTTCGCCCGAATTGGCGCACAACGACAATTATGACTATGACTTTCCCGCGACGGAACGCTCTCATCGCCCTTCTTCACAATGTACTCCAATCAATCAGCTTTCAGTGCAAGATTTTGACAAACAACAACGGGTGAGTGGGTGAAAATCGAAGGGACGGGGCATAAGGACAATCGGATTTTTGGAGTAATAAAAATATAAGACTGTCTTTTTTTAGAGCGTTCATTTCCCTGCTCGTCCACAAGAAATTTATTCCGCTCAAAGACATTTGCATTTTGGAAAGGAAAATTTCCAAAAGGCGCCGTATTATTCAAATCGTGGCGAAAGAGGCGAATTCGAGTGATACTTTTGATTCTTTCTCTTTTTATTGTTTCGGTCAAAACGGGCTGGAAATTTTTTTTTAGAGAAGGAAAAATATTCATTGGCAATTTGTCGCCGCGCGTCGATGTGAATAATTTGGTCGAAGTCTTTCGTACATTTGGCAAACTTCGAAAGGCGGAAATGGTGCCGTGGAAAAGAATAGCGTTTGTGGAATTTGCACAATCCACTGAAGCGGAGAGAGCCATTTCGAAGATGAACGGGAAGGATGTCGATGGATATGTTTTGAGTGAGTTGTGTTCATTTGTAAGGCCATAGCCCTTTTTCATGGGTTTCCTTTCTAAACGTCGTCATTGTCTTTTTGGGAGTCACTCCGTTTTGATTTGCTCAATTTCGACTTGCTGTTTCGATATACATTTTATGTGCCCCGTTTTGAATGTCCACGCCCCAGGTGTGTTGCGAAACCAAAATAAAACGAAAAAAGAGAGTGAGCAACACCTTAGCAATCCCCTCCCTTTACATTAGCGAAATGACCAAAAAACTCGGGCTGTTCTTCACTGTTTTCCCCATCTTCGGCCTTTCTTAATCACTTTCATTGACTACACTTGCGTTTATTATGTCACCAATTTAGAGGTTGAAAGGAAACGACAGCTGCGATGGCATGCGGAATATCCTCGAAAATCGTGCCAATTTTTCTCAATCATTCAACGCGCCTCATAAATTTCCTTACTGCTGCACATAAAAGGGAAAGTCAACAGAGTTCGCATCAGGCGGAAGGTCCGTTCATTTTTTTTACAATTCAATAATTTTGAATTTTTAGTTTCATCGCCCGACATTTGGCAGCCCACTGACCGAGTTACGGTATTTGACAAACGTTCGAATGCGCAAGTTTTTCCACCTAATGGCGATTCGGTTTCTTTGAATCCTTACCGTCGGCATTTTCACAGTTTGTCTTCGAATGGTCCGTCTTGTGCCAATCTTTTATATTAACAATACGATGAACTTTCAGTTTTGTCGCCTCTCAAACGATCTCGGTTTGACGACCATCCGTCGTTTGGCCTCCCTCCAGCGAGTTCGACTTCCTTCCGGCAGTCCTCTCGTGCTGCCCCTTTTCGCGATTCTCATCATTCGCAATCCCATCGCCAGGAAATCCTTTTTTCTCCCCCCGTTCATCCTTCGTCTCCGCCTTTCCGTCCTTCGCCCATTCGTCGTTCTTCCTCTTCCCACCATTCTTTGTCCCTTTCCCCCAATGATGGGTATTTTTTCTTTCGTCGGTGAACCATTCACTTTAATTATGGTAATAATCGCCCGCTTTAACTCATAATATTTAATGACCGGTTTTCCGCTGTTGTTGTTCTTTTGTCCTTCTCACTTTTGCCATACTTAATTCAGTTAACATTTTTTACATTTTTATAACTTTTGTTGTTTTGTTGTCATTTGTTAAATTTTATTCTCCAATTCGGCACTATTAAATTGGTATTTGTTACAAAAAAAAAAAAAAGGTTGGAGAAAAGGTCATTCCGATATTTACGTGAATTGTCAGCTGGAAATTTTCGCTATTTTGGTATTTCTTCGTTCTTTGTGCCATCGGTCGTATCATTCATTTTGCTCATTGCCCATTTTAAAAGGTCCGCCGGGATCATACAGCTCTCTGATTTGGTCAATTCCACAAGGCTAAACTGAGTGCAAGGGATACACCCGGATATCTTTATCCCCGAGGGTCTCGACACGACAAATAACTCATGAAAAAACAGTGGTTTTGGGTTAGAAATGGGTCGTGACTGGACATTTGGACAGTTAAAAGATTCAAATCTTTGTTCAATATTTGCTTTGTTTGGGACTGCGCCCTTTCACTTACGCGGGACAGTCGCGAAGCGGGTCAAATGTTTGCTGTCCCCGCCATTCCGTCGTTGCCCAATTGTTGTCCCACCAGTGAAGGCACACCGAGAAACAGCTGTGCACCACCGCCTCTCGGTCAGTGACACAACTAAACGACCAATGGCAAAAGGAAAGGGGCGGGGGGGGGGGAGGATTTATTGTGCCAAATCATTCACTTCATTTCGCCGATTGGCACTGTCCCATTTAAAGGCAGCGACGGACATTCGTCCTCAAATATTGTAAAACGAAAGTGAAAATTCAATGCATTGCACTCACTGTGAAAGTGAACTTTTGCATCGGGGAAATGCTCGGGGCTCGTAATTTGTCATAGCATTGACTTTGGCATTTTTTGCCACCACTGAGCAGCCAACAGCATTTATGGGCTGACAAAATTAGTGCTTTTGTATTTGGTTGATTATTTTATTTTCTCAATTTTCCCCCTCCCCGGTTAAATGTGCCTAGATGCCGACTCGAAAAAAATCTTCGTCTTTTTGTTGTATCGGTCTCGAATCTCGGGAATTTCAGTCTCAAGCATCACTACTTGTATTTGCACCTCTTCTCTCAATCACCGACTCTTTCCCATGCAGTTCCTTCTCCAAACAGATGCCCAAAGCGATTGCCCTCTCCTCGCTCAGTCGCCCTTCACAATGAATCCGTTCGTCCCTTAGCATTCGCTGTTCGCAGCACTCGCGGAATTCCTCGGGGCAACATCGGACGCTGCCTTAGAAGAAAATCATTTTTGTATTTATTCACATTCAAAATAACTTTGTCTGATTTGTTCTCGAGAGACGGATTGAGTTGCAGAGACTGAGAAAAGTGCGAAAACGGAGAAAAAGTGGCGAAAAGGAGGCGATGGCATTGGGAAAAGGGCAATGATTGGGGGGGGGGAAGAGGGACAGTTTAAATACTACCAAAGGGGGGGGGGAAGAGGAAGAGGACCATCTGTCGGAAGAAAAAACAGAAGAGAGGGGAGGGGCGGCACAAAAGACGACGATGAAGAGAAGCTGAAGGCGATTACATTATGATGCCCTGACGGTTTTTTGGTGCCAATTTATGGCCGCCGTTGGAGTGGACACGCCCCGCGGGGTTTGGGCTGAGAGTGCACAGCTGGCGCCATTTGTGCCGTTTAAGCAAAAAATTGAGGTTTTCTCGGCATAATTTTAAGAAAGAATCATTTATCACTTTATTTATTTATGTATTTTTCTGAAAGTACTCACCGGCAGTGCACAGTGATTGTGTTTATGCAAAAATCGCCAAATGACAAAAAAAATTTGAAAGAAAAGCGAAATTGCGAAAACACGAACTGATTTTTAAATATTTATTTACATAAATTTCGATTGAATAACTTTAATTCGGGATCCTATCGATGAGGAAGAGAGGAATGTTTCGCCTGGAGTTGGACTCACAAATGGCCATTTTTAATTTATTTTTCTTTTTTGAAGAGTACGCCATGGTTAGTCCTGATGGGAGCAGCAGTATTTATAGCCAAAGGATGAAACTTTTACCCTCAAATGACTCCATTTGTTAATTTTCGATTATTTTTTTTTTTACTCCATTTCCTTTTTGTCAAAATTGTGCTTTTAATTTCCAGTTAAAAAATGTTTAACAGTTAAATTTAAAATTCCAAGCTAATGTTGGTCCATTCCAAACACTTTTGTTTATTTCGCACTTTTTCTTATTCATTACGAAGCGAAACTGTGAATATTTCTTTAATTATGTTTATTTGAAAAAGGGACAAAGACATAATATTTGCCATTGATTAGCCAATTAATCGTTCAGTTTCTCCAATGGATGCCATTCCTTTTTTATCACTTTTTTATTTATGTATTTTTTCTGAAAGTACTCACCGGCAGTGCACAGTGATTGTGTTTATGCAAAAATCGCCAAATGACAAAAAAAAATTTGAAAGAAAAGCGAAATTGCGAAAACACGAACTGATTTTTAAATATTTATTTACATAAATTTCGATTGAATAACTTTAATTCGGGATCCTATCGATGAGGAAGAGAGGAATGTTTCGCCTGGAGTTGGACTCACAAATGGCCATTTTTAATTTATTTTTCTTTTTTGAAGAGTACGCCATGGTTAGTCCTGATGGGAGCAGCAGTATTTATAGCCAAAGGATGAAACTTTTACCCTCAAATGACTCCATTTGTTAATTTTCGATTATTTTTTTTTTTACTCCATTTCCTTTTTGTCAAAATTGTGCTTTTAATTTCCAGTTAAAAAATGTTTAACAGTTAAATTTAAAATTCCAAGCTAATGTTGGTCCATTCCAAACACTTTTGTTTATTTCGCACTTTTTCTTATTCATTACGAAGCGAAACTGTGAATATTTCTTTAATTATGTTTATTTGAAAAAGGGACAAAGACATAATATTTGCCATTGATTAGCCAATTAATCGTTCAGTATTTTTTTACTCCATTTCCTTTTTGTCAAAATTGTGCTTTTAATTTCCAGTTAAAAAATGTTTAACAGTTAAATTTAAAATTCCAAGCTAATGTTGGTCCATTCCAAACACTTTTGTTTATTTCGCACTTTTTCTTATTCATTACGAAGCGAAACTGTGAATATTTCTTTAATTATGTTTATTTGAAAAAGGGACAAAGACATAATATTTGCCATTGATTAGCCAATTAATCGTTCAGTTTCTCCAATGGATGCCATTCCTTTTTTATCACTTTTTTAAGAGAAATGCAATTATTGGTGAAAATCGCAGTCTACTTCAGCCCTTTTTCTCTTTGCATTCGTCGTCATTTCCCTGTCGTCGCCCTTCTTCCATTTCCATTTCCATCATTCAATTTCGTTCTTCCTCTTTCCCCATCACATTTTTCATCCTAATCGATCACTCCTATTCCCCTCTCTCCTCTATTTTCCCTTCACTCCCCTTTCCCCTTCTCTCTCCCCTTTCCCCCTATTCCCCTCTCTCCCCCTGTTTTCCCTTCTCTCTCCCCTTTCTCCTTTCCCCCTCTCCCTCTTATTCTTTTCCCTGCTTCCATCGCCCATTTCTTTTGTGTCCCTTACAAATTCCTTACGGTTTTCTTCTCCAAATTCGTCCTCCTTTTCTCAGTTGGCATCACAATGCAATTCGTTGTTTTTCTTCCCTCCCCTTTTCTCCCATTTTTAGTATTTTCGAATTTCCATTTGCTGTCGCCCCCTCCTCCCGCCTCCTCCAATTTGTCCGTCTTTTGCTTCTCCGATTCGAAATGCCCTCTTTTGCTATTTCGGCTGACATTTGCCGATGAATAATACCCCCACCACTTCGACTTTTTCGGCTTCTGTTGATTGGACTACTTGTCCTTCTTATGGACAATTCCAACCCGACCAAATTAACGTTCGCCAGCAGCAATTGGTCACTTTGCCTGATTTTGCCACCAACAATTGGCTGCGTTTGTGCCGAAAAGGCGTGTTTTTCTGTACCGCTGGAGGGGAGGGCACTCACCGCGGGACATTCCCCGTGGAGAGTCCGTCGCCCTCCGTGCATTCAATGGGCAGCAAATCGGAAGAATGGACAACGAACGGAATGCGCGCGGAAAGGCATTCTCTGGTGGACATCTCTCAGGAATTGATCGGCCAAGTGAGTGATCCGCCGGTTCTGATTTCAGCCCATTGTTCTTACTTTGTTCTTATTTCAACTCTGATTTCTCAAAATTTATATAACCCCCAAAAAGGGTAATTTTCTGTGTAAAATTATTAACAAAAAAACTGAAATTTTCAAAAATTTTCCGGCGGCGCCTATTGGCACCGCCGGTAGACTTTTCCTTTTTCAAAGTAAAAATTCAATGTCTCTTTTCAAAGCCCGACAACTAAGAAACTTGCCCCGAAATGCATTGTTTTGCTTATTTCCATTTCCATATTGCTCAAAATTATTGTTGGTAATGAAAAATATGGTATTTGAAGTCATTTACTTGGATTAATTGATCTATAATTGCGTCGCAATTATAGATCAAGAATGTCCCTTATGTTTTGACCAGAATGTTCTTATTTTTAAAATTTTGAGATCGCTCCCTGGTTTATTCTCCTTTTCGTCCTCCCTCCTATACTTCCTCCTCCTTCTCTTCCTGACCATAGTTCAGATCCTCCGTCTGTTCCGCTTTCTTCCTCCTCCTCTCTTTCTCTTCCTCTCTCTTTCTCCCATTGTCTTCCTTCCTCCATCGCCCCTTCTCCTCCTCTCTTTCTCTTTCTCTCTCCCATTGTCTTCCTTCCTCCATCTCTCCTTCTCCTCCTCCTCTTCTCCCCATTGTTTAGATCCTCCGTCTGTTTCCCTTCTCCTCCTCCTCCTCCTCCTCCTCTGCTTCCTCCTCTTCTCCCTCCCCCTCGCCCTCTCTTCGTCGTCCCTTCTCTTTCTCTCCGTTTCGTTCGTCTCTGCTTTTCCGTGCCAAGTCTACCTCATTGTCGCGACTGCGCGAAAATTAAAAAACATTAAAAACAAAAATAAAATAAAATAAATAAAACATTAAAAATAATTGAATGAATGGATGAATGAACGGAGGGAGGGAGAAAAAATGACTCACTGAGTCATACCATAAAACTTATCGCACCAATAATTTAAATGGCAATTAATGAATTGTGAATAAAAACAATAACATAACAAATGTTAGCATTATAAATAAATGTTAAGACGGAAAATAAATGAATAAATACACAAAATAGTAAAAGGTTAAAATAATGGGAAATGTTAAATTGGCAAATTTGGGCAAAATAAGAAATGTTACGGAACATAACGGAAAAGGGTACGGACATTCGTTGGCATGCCATGTTGGCAAACAACCCGCTCCAAGCAGGGAACGGCAATATAAAAGGAGGGCCAAATCCCTCCCAAAATCACTTTCAAATCAACGGAGCTGAGGAGGACCCCCTCCGAAGTAACTTCTCTCCCTTCCCCTCCCCTTTCCCCTGTTTTTCCCCCTGGCTCTCTCTTGCGCTCAGCGACTGATCGGCCACTGTGCGGACTGTGCCAACGACTGCCCGCTCGTGCCGACAGCCCATGCCGATTGCCCGTGCCGGTTCCCTCCGAAGTTTCCGCCATTCCCCCGACGAGTGCCAAGCCGATTTCTCCCGACTCATTCCCCCGATCGTTCCCCACATTTTTCCCCATTTTGTCATTGACATACAATTTTTCCCATTGTACCGTTGCCCCATTTCTCCCATTGTTCCTCTCCCCATTTATGCCATTCACATTTGCCCCCATTGTTCGTACCGTTTTTACGGTTTAATTACCCAAGTTTGAGCGTAACCAATAAACGAATTTATTGCGTTATTTTGTTCAACTTGGCCTTCAAAATTTCCGTCACTCGTCCCCCAAAATTCTGCCTCTTCCGCCCGTCCTTTCCCAAATCCCGTCGCACCCCAAATTGAAAGCAGTCCATCACCAAGCCCAGCCCGTCCACTACAAACCTCTAAACGGTTCAATCGCCCCCCACTTGGCCGTCTTCTTGTCAACCCCTGTCCCTGTTCGTCCCAAACGAACAATTGGTGCCAGCAGACCCGGGACAACAACCAGCTCTCCCACAACAGCAACTACAACCCCAATTCGTCGCTCACATCGCCAACAACAGCCGGACAGTCAAAAACGGATCCTTGCGCTGCTGAAAAAATCCGGCTATCCGACAAACCGCCATTTTACACCGTTTGAGAGTGAGAAAGGGTCACAAACCCCACAAAACAGTAATAAAAAAGCCCGTTCAGTGAAACGAGCAACCACTACCACAACTCGCAATACACGCAGCCGATCGCGGCAACCAAGTGTCAATCTGATCGAAGGACCGGAAGAAACGAAAAACGGAAACACCCCCAAAAGTGATCAGTCATCAATTCATTTTTTTTTCTGATCGTACCGATATCCTCTTAGAACCTCGCTCAGCAACCCCGGAAAGTAACGACAAAGACAGTCTTACTTCAAACCCGGCCCAAACCCCAACAACCGAACCATCCACCCTACTTTCGTCCGAAACCCTAAAAATATTAAGCCAATTAAAAACCACCGAAAAACGCATCCAAACCCAACAACTCCAAAAAGCAATAAATTCGGTTAAAACTACCGTAACAACGAATCAAAACGCGGATATCGTCCAGAATTCAAAGGCCTTATTAAAGTTCACGAAAATCCGTGAAACCACCCCCGAGTGCCCCAATTTTCACGACAATTACGAGCCAGAGACCAACGAAAAGTTCCTTACTGAATTGGCCACATTAGAAAATACCCATAGCGACATATGGACTAAGGCAGTTGATTCTTGCAAAAAACAAGAACAACGACGTGTCCACTCCGTGGACATTCAGACGACGAACATAAACGAAGCCGTTGTCAAAGCATTGCGTGCGGCAAATTTTAACCGCAAAATCCTTGACGAATTATACAGGACTCTCAATAGCCCAACCTTCCACACACGCGCGGCCCGTGACAAAAGCATTGTTTGTGTTACCAAACTGCAACAGAACTTGGTACAACACCAACGATTTCTGACGGCACAAGAAAGAAGTGTGTCTTTCATCCGCAAAACTTTTCAACTCGCAACCGAAACAAAAGAAGACCAACCTGGCCCCAGCGGCACATCTGATTGATAATTTGTTGACAAATCGATCCTGTGATAACTGTTAAACTGTTATTTAGTTTTTGTGATACTATATATTTAAAATACTGTGATTTTTAACTTGTGACCAATTGTGATAAAAAAATAACCCACAACTGAGCCTATTTTTTTTTTTTTTTCTCTACCTATAAAACATTAAATATATATAAAAAAAAAAAAAAATATATTTTAATTAATAAAATAAATTAAATTTTATATCCTAATTAAAAAAAGGGGGGTCAAAAATAATTGTAAATTTTACCAAACTAAATTAAACCGCAACACTGTGCCCCAAACCTAAACACGAGTTTCGATTAAACGGAGACTCTCTTGAAAATAATCAATTTGAAGAACAAATAAATCAATTTGAATTTGAACAAAATTTTGGTCTAAGAGAATTTGACGAACCAATAATAATCCCAGAGCCACAAGGCGAAGACGAATTTCTTGACTTTTTCGATAACACAAACGAATCAGTAGACGAAGCTTTCGGTGAACAGACTCCCATTCAATTGTACGACGATTTCCAAAATTTTTACGAAAATCAATTTGTCATCAACCCAACTGATTACTTTATCCTAAACCAAGATAATAAAATTACAGTAAGACCATTTAAGTACGATAATTCTAAATTTAAATTTAAAATTGTAATTGCTTTTTGCGTCCAAATCCGTCGATACGTTCCAAACCGAATCATTAAACTTTTTTCCGAGTCAATTGCCGAAGAGGTCGTAAATACGATCTTCACCGACTTAATTCATTCACCTAACGAATTAACCCAGCAAGCATTATCTGAAATATCGAAAAAACTGTACTTAACGAAATTTTTAAAACGAGTTGAAAATTATCTGAAAAAACAACTGAAGTCAAATTGGAAACCCTTTACTAGCCATCCAATCTTAATTTTTACCCATCACAAATATATTTTTTAAATAAAATGTCCGGAAATATCAGAAATAAAATCCCCTTCTTAACCGAATTCTTAAAAAGGAAATAGAAAATGTTCAAAGCTAAAATTGAGGAAAAGAAATTAGAGTATAATAAAGACGATATGAAAGATTGTGAACGTGTGTTTCACAAAACAACGGAGATAATAAGACGAATCGAACCAAATTTCGAAAAATTAAAAATGTTACACAAAAAATGGCTAAATTTAATGAGACAAATGGGGAAAGAAAATTATGCTGCTGAACAAAAAATTCAGAAAATATTCCGTGAGAAGCAAAATTATTTAAAAACAATTAAGGAAATAGATGAAATCCTCGATACAATAAGAGACATTAATTTAGAGGTAAAAAGAAGACTCAAAACATTTAAAACAACATCTACTTCAGATAATGATTCGGAAAATGAAACGGATGGCGATGAGCAAGAAACCGCAGACGAAGACGCGCCGGAGGACGATGAAGAAAAGGAATCGGACACGAACCAAGAGGACGAATCACACGAAACCCATTTTGATGAACCACCAAATCGAGAATCACACCCATTTGCACATTATCGGTCAAGAATAAAACTTCCCGCACAAACTCTTACTCATTTTTCGGGTAAATTTTCGCAATGGCCCAGTTTTTGGGACGACTTCAAATCTTCTGTCCATAATGACCCAACCCTAGAAAATATACAAAAATTAAAGTATCTCCGTGGACTCATACACGATGAACCCTACCGAATCGTATCGCCTTACCCACTAACAAACAAAAGTTATCCGATTATAATCAAAATACTTAAGTCACGGTACGGTAGTCCCGAACTCATAAGAGAAAACCTTCACGGCGAATTACGAAATTTGCGAAAACCCTCGGAAACCACAAATGAATTAAGACGATTCATTCTCCTTATTGACCGAATCATTTTGCAACTGCAATCGCAAGGCGAAGACATAAACCACCCCCAAATCAAACAGTCAATCGAAACCAAACTTCCCTATGGAATCCGACTAAAACTAAAAGAGAAATTCAAAATTTACTCTACAAAACAATTAATGGAGTTCCTAAATACGTACACCCAGGCTCGCGAAGACATAGAGAGAATGGAAGACTCAAATCGCCAAAACCGAAATTTTATTCCCAACCGTCCAACGACCAATAAACCACACAGACAGCCCTACACTAACAATTACGGACAGCAATCCAAGCCAAACCCACGAAACCAACAATACTCTTCAACTCCCCACTTTCACGTAACATCAGCGCTTATGACCAAAAGCAAACCAATGCAACCGATGCGTTTAGCACAGATGAACCCAAACGCAACAAAAACTAAATCTGCATTCCCACCAAAACCAATTTTTTGCCAATTTTGTCAAAAAGACAATCACATGAGTAAAGAATGCAAAATTTATTCCACAACGGAAAAAAGAAATGAACGAACCAAAGAATTAAATCTTTGTTTTAATTGCCTAAAAAAGGGCCATATGCTGAAAGAATGCAAATCAACTTATTTATGTTTTAATTGCAAAAGTAAACATAACACGCTTCTATGTACCCGAAAGCAAACCCCCTATAAACCGAGAGATCAAAAAACTCGAGTAAATATTGTGCAAAATTATGAAGAACCCGAAGAAACCCAAACTTTTATGTCATTCGATTTTGACAGACATCCAGAAAAAGAAGAATTACTGATGACAGTTGAGACATCAATTATAAACCCCGATAGAAATAAAAGCCAAAAGGCTACAATATTATTTGACAATGGTTCACAAAAAAGCTACATTACAGAAGAATGTGCTCAAACCCTCCAATTACCCACAATCGAAGAGAAAATGTTGGCTATAACGACTTTTAACCAAGAAAACCCAAAAATTACCCCCTCAAGAGTAGTCAAAATCGGTATAAAAACACTTAGCGATAAAATTGAAGTGGTGACCTTACAAACTGTTGAAAAAATAACCGATGTAACAAAAATTGTCAATAAAGAGACAGTAGACGTACTTGGAGTAAAAATACCAATAAATGAGGTTTCTCCAAAAATTCTTATCGGAATTGATCATTATTGGCATTTCATGTTGCCAAACTCCCACATTGAATTACTTCCTTCCGGATTTTATTCAGTAAACACAAAATTGGGTAAAATATTGTCAGGCAAAGGCACTGTTGAAGAAACAAATACAAATTTGACCGCAGAAAAGCGGAAAAAGGAAGATATAAACAAAATACTTCAAAAATTCTGGGATTTAGAAAATATCGGCATTACCGACTCACCACATTTAACCGATGAAGATGCAGCCGTCATCCATTTTGATAAAAATGTTCTGTTTGAAGACAACAGATACTATATCCGATGGCCATTTAAAAAAGAAACCCCAAATTTACCCACTAATTTCGGATTATGCTTGGGACGATTAAGAAGTGTCGTAAAACAGTTAATAAAAAATAAACGGCTCGAAGCGTACGACAAAATACTTCAAGACCAAATGGACACGAAGGTAAATGAAATTGCAGAATTTAAATCTGAAAATATTATTCATTATCTTCCACATCACCCAGTGATCAAAGAAAGCTCAAACACAACTAAAATTCGTCCTGTTTTCGATGCCTCGTCGAAACTGAGAGGAAATAACTCATTAAACGATGAAGTCCATCAAGGACCCAAATTATTGCCCGATTTATGTGGCATGATATTACGGTTCCGATTAAAAGATTATGTTTTAATTGGTGACCTAGAAAAGGCATTTCTCCGAGTCGGATTACACCAATTAGACAGAGATACCACACGATTTTTGTGGCTAAAGGCGGAGTACATAAAAGAGATCGAACAAAAGTACCGAGAAATTGAAATGAGAGACATAGAATTAAGACGCTTTACGCGTATCCCTTTTGGCGTAAACGCGTCACCATTTCTGTTAACTGCAGTTGTAAATTTGCACCTTTCAAAAACAGAAGAGATGTATGAGAAATTCAAAGCACTAACAGTTGACAAAGAATTGGATTTGAATGGAAAAGAAAAGGATTTCAAAAATCTTTGTTCCGAACTCAAAGAAAACGCATATGTTGATAATTTTGTAATGATGTGTGACGATAAACATGAAATCAAATTTAAACATTTCTGGAGCAAAGAAATCTTCAAATTAGCTTCAATGAATTTAAGAGAATTTGTGTCTAATAACGAAAAAAGTAACGAAGAAATACAGAAATTGGAAGGAACAGAAATACCAAGAGTAACAAAAATGTTAGGTATCGCATGGGATGTTGATAAAGACGAACTTAAACTTCCGTTAAAAATACCATTGATGAGCAAAGACACAACAAAAAGACAAATATTAACAATGATAGCAAAAAATTTCGATCCTATGGGCTGGATTTCACCAGTTTTGTTAAAATATAAATTATTTTTCCA
Organism: Heterodera filipjevi; assembly: GCA_039877585.1. NCBI lineage: Eukaryota > Metazoa > Nematoda > Chromadorea > Rhabditida > Heteroderidae > Heterodera > Heterodera filipjevi. Next base: position 12,433,715 of record JBDPZO010000006.1, on the reverse strand, counting down.
AAAACTATGGCGGACCCAAAAGGATTGGGACGACAAACTAAATGACCAAGAATTAAAAGAATGGAATACCATATCCAATGCTGACGAAATTTCTGTCCCACGATGTCCATTCCAAAAATTAAAAGGAGGCTTCGCTCATTTACATATATTTTCGGATGCGTCCGAACTAGCTTACGCAGCTGCTTCCTATTTACACACCAATAACCATTCAAACCTCATCTTCTCAAAAACAAGACTAACTCCCCTCAGAGGTTTAACAATTCCGAAACTTGAGCTTTTAGGCCTATTGATAGCAGCCAGAGCAGCAAAATTTATTATAAATGAATCCAAATTATCATTTGAAGAAATTGACATTTGGTCAGACTCAAAATGCGTCTTAAGTTGGATAAAATGTAAAAAGAATTTACCAACTTTTATAAAAAACAGAGTCGATGAAATTAAACGAATTTCAACTGAATACAATATAAACTTTTATTATGTAAAATCTGCTGACAATCCAGCTGATATAGCCTCAAGAGGTGCAACATTGGATCAACTCAAATTTAATGAATTATGGTGGCATGGACCAAAATGGTTAAAAAGGGGAAAAGAGAATTGGCCACCACATAGCTTTGACAATATGAATACCGACGATGACAATTCCGTATATACCGAATATGAAAATGAAATCGAAAACACTCAAATAAATTTGGTCAAAAATGACTATAAAGGACTCATTGAATGGAAGGACTACAGTTCTTGGGACAAATTAACCCAAAATTGTCAAATCTTATTAAAATTCGTTTTCCATCTAATGCAAAAATCAACCAAATTTAAACAAAAATTTGGCAAACATAAGATTCATAATGAATTGAGTCTAAAAATCATGGCCCAAAAGATGTTGATACGCATTATACAAAAAGAAACCGAACCAAATAAGGAAGAAGAAAGACAATTAGGAGTATATTTAGATAATGATGGACTTTATAAATGTGGAGGCAGACTCAAAAATGCACAAATAAAAGCAATAAATCCAGTATTTCTACCGAGAACACATTACGGTACTCATTTAATTATTATGAGTTATCATAAAAGAAATTTACATTCCGGCACTATGATCACATTAGCGGAAATACGTAAAACTTATTGGATACCAAAAGGTCGAAGAATCGTTGACCAAATACGGAACAGATGCTTTTATTGCAAAAGATACAATGCTAAACCATTTCAACAACCAATGATGCCCCCACTACCAAAATCACGTGTCCAAATAACTGAACCATTTCAAAATGTCGGGTTAGACTATATGGGACCCGTTCAAGTAAAAAACTTTACAGAAAAATGCTGGATCATACTCTTTACATGTTTCACAACACGTGGAATTCATCTTGAATTGGTTACTTCATTATCTGCGCAACATTTCCTTAATGCATTTCGCAGATTCATTTCAAGAAAAGGAACACCCAAGAATATTTGGAGTGACAATGCATCTCAACTAAAATTAGCATCTAAAGTCTTACCTGAAATTTTAAAATTAAAGGAAATATTCAAAGATGAATCTATCAAAAATTACTTTTTAAAAGAAGATATTAATTGGACTTTTTCAATCGAATTAGCACCTTGGCAAAATGGAGCTATTGAACGTCTTAATCAAAATGTAAAAACAGCAATGAGAAAAGTAATTGGAAGAAAATTTATTGAATTTGATTCTTTTCAAACACTTATATGTGAAATAGAAGCTTTAGTGAATTCGCGCCCAATCACATTTATTTATGACGAAATTGATTCTTACAAAATTCTTAGACCAATTGACTTTATACTTCCGCACAAAAATTTGTGCATTCCTCCAATTCTCGAGACTGACGAAGCTGACGATCCAACATATTACCCGAAAAAGACGTCTTATGACCAAACAATTGAATTATGGAAAAGAACCACAAAAATATTAGACGATTATTGGAAAACATGGACTGAAGAATATTTACCAAGTCTGAGAGAACGATACAAGACTGAAAACAAAAATCCGAAAAACTGTGTTAAAACTTTTCCTGAAATTAATGAAGTAGTAATTATACATGATGAAACACCACGAGCGATGTGGAAAACCGGCATCATTAAAAAAGTCATAACCGGAACAGATGGTCTCATAAGAGGCGCTAATATTGAGATGCCAAACAAAACAATTTTAAATCGTCCACTAAAATTAATTTATCCTTTGGAAATAAATCTGAATGACACAGAAACGGATGAAACTCTCACAAATCTTATAAAAATGAAAGAACCGAAAGAGAAAATGAAAAGAAAACGAAAATTAGAGACTCTTCCAACATCACCCAAACTCAGCAAAACTTTTATAAACTCAATGACAATACTCTCTTTATGCACTTCAATTTTACCTTGTTTCTCACATCTATATGAATGCCCAAAAAGTGATAATATTTGGAGAACAAAATATACCACCCTTTGCATAGAAAAAGGTTTTACGATAAAACAAAACAAAATTAATAAAGAATTTTGCTACAGAGAATTATTTTGTCCGGAAAAACACATTATAAAAAATAATTCTCCCTTTTGTGGTCGTAAATGCAAATGCACAAATTGGACTAATTCTTGCAGTTTCATATCACATCACAGATTAAAACGAGAAATTAAAACTAAAGAAAATAACTCAAAGTTAATTTCCCATTTTAAGCCAAATATCTGTTCATTTAACAAAACTGAAAATTGTACAATTATGGAAACACGATCATTTAGTTCCATCATGCTTTACGACAATTCAATTCACTTGGTAACAAAATTAAATTTATTACATTCACAAATTGATTCAAGAGAAGATTTTCGTTGCCTCGGGGAGGGCAATCTGACGATTGGTACACCAACTTATTGTGAAGGAAATAATTGTCATAACTTGACAGATCAAAAATTTGGAACAAAATTTTGTTTCTACGAGCCACATGAAAAAACTTATTTTGTTAAATCGGACGATGAGCAAATTCCTATAAAAGCATGGGGAAGTATTAAAAGGACTTTGTATCTACCGACCCCCACAGATTTGCACATACGTGATAAAAGAGAGTTTGACCCATTTTATGTGGAACAAATAACAGCCGATTGCACAAAAGGAGGAATAAGAATCAAATCTACCAGCGATGTAAAGCAATTACAAATTTTGGTTGACAAATATTTCATTATAAAACAAAAAGCAGAAAGTGATGAATTCATTTCTCTCCCTACTCAAATCATTATGAAAGAATACAAGCCTGTCATCAAATTCGTGAAAGGTTTTAACTCATCAGAATCCAAATGGCTAACGTGCCCACCATCACCGGTATGTGAATTAATTCTCTGTCGATTTTGTACCGACTACATTAAAAATCCCCAATGTGTAAGCCAAATACATTGGGCCTTAATTCTCATAATCATTACATTGACATTATATATAATTTCCCTAAGCCTTAAAATAATGAAAATTTTATTTCGACTATTACATTTCATCCTCACTTTTATTTACAACTGTTTTAAGAAAAGGAAAAAATTAAAGAAAGTGAAAACAATCAAACAAAAATATTTTATGTATTTAATTATGCACTTGTTTCTATTTGATTTACCAACGACTTTACCGTGTGACGAAGTTACCAATTTAGTTGCTGGAACTAATGATTGTCCAATTAAGCAAGACGGAACGATGGACTGTACTTATGATCAAACCACCCAGATTTCTATTACACCCGAACATATTACTTGTCTAAAATTAGACAATGAAAAGATACATGCGACAATGGAGACTATTAAAATTACTATTGAAAGCTTAACGATTATGTGTTCAGAAAAATCTGAATATTTTATGAGAAATTATAAGCTGTTGTCCAGCTCACAAAAAAGATGCTCCGGTGCTGGAAAATGTACTGGAGAAATATGTCAGAGACTACCAATGAAAGGAAAAAACCCAGAAATAAGCGATCAAGCGAATAACTTACCAGGATATTCATACTGCGTACCATCCTGTGGAGGATGGCACTGCAAATGTTTTCTTGCCATGATGGATGTCTTTTTTACCGTACATATACAGAATCAACTGACAACAATATATACGAAATTGTTAAATGTCCAAGTTGGACTATCCTAGCAACAGCAAAAGTTTCTCTTGGTCCTACAACAGCATATAACGTTGAACTGAAACCAGGAGTTTTGACACAGGTTGAGACAAACAATATTTCTCTTACACTCATATCCACATCAATTCCTCCTACGCCATTATTTGGTTCTAAATTCGTAATTGACCGCACAAACACCAAAGCTGTAATTGTCGATAATGAAAACTTACTCAAAAATAGTCTACGATGTGCGACTCATGAAAAAGCAAAACGTTTTCAGTGTACATTCCCACCAGAAGCATGTCAATGCCATGGAGGCGATTCAGTTGTACATTGCGAGTGTGAACAAAACCCACTTATCGAAATGTTTAAACGAAAGGAAAATCGTTTACCTCTTAATACGCATGGAAGCCAAGTATATCTCGAGAAACAATTGAAGGCAAAAATACAACAAACAACTTCGCTTCAGATGCAAGTGACATTAAAGGGACATAAAGTGAAAGCAGTCTACGATAAAAATAATTGTACGATAAAAACTATTTCGTTAGACGGATGCTATTCCTGTACCAAAGGAGCAAATTGGAGTTTGACCTGTATGACAAACTTCGGCACTGCATTAGCAAACATAAATTGTCCTAGCCAAAAATTACAAGCTCAATGTGACGTTAAAGGAAAACCTCAAAATATTAAGCTTTCATATAACGCACCAAAAATAAAAGAAAAATGTGACGTTATATGCCCAGACGGAAAAAGTGAAATAGTACTAGAAGCAAATCTAAAATACATAATCCAACAGGATAATAATATCCTTCCTGTCAATGATACAGAAGAGAAACCCGTTATAGGTACTTCACTTGAACAATTCACCGATATACTTACTTTCATATATGCACTTATTAAAAATAATCTGTACAATGTTTTATTTACATTAATCATCATAATTTCAATAATAATATTCATTATGTGTATCTGTCCTATTATCTACCCAATGTTTTTCAAGTGTCTAACATTTCGGCGCGGGAGTGTCGCGACTGCGCGAAAATTAAAAAACATTAAAAACAAAAATAAAATAAAATAAATAAAACATTAAAAATAATTGAATGAATGGATGAATGAACGGAGGGAGGGAGAAAAAATGACTCACTGAGTCATACCATAAAACTTATCGCACCAATAATTTAAATGGCAATTAATGAATTGTGAATAAAAACAATAACATAACAAATGTTAGCATTATAAATAAATGTTAAGACGGAAAATAAATGAATAAATACACAAAATAGTAAAAGGTTAAAATAATGGGAAATGTTAAATTGGCAAATTTGGGCAAAATAAGAAATGTTACGGAACATAACGGAAAAGGGTACGGACATTCGTTGGCATGCCATGTTGGCAAACAACCCGCTCCAAGCAGGGAACGGCAATATAAAAGGAGGGCCAAATCCCTCCCAAAATCACTTTCAAATCAACGGAGCTGAGGAGGACCCCCTCCGAAGTAACTTCTCTCCCTTCCCCTCCCCTTTCCCCTGTTTTTCCCCCTGGCTCTCTCTTGCGCTCAGCGACTGATCGGCCACTGTGCGGACTGTGCCAACAACTGCCCGCTCGTGCCGACAGCCCATGCCGATTGCCCGTGCCGGTTCCCTCCGAAGTTTCCGCCATTCCCCCGACGAGTGCCAAGCCGATTTCTCCCGACTCATTCCCCCGATCGTTCCCCACATTTTTCCCCATTTTGTCATTGACATACAATTTTTACCCATTGTACCGTTGCCCCATTTCTCCCATTGTTCCTCTCCCCATTTATGCCATTCACATTTGCCCCCATTGTTCGTACCGTTTTTACGGTTTAATTACCCAAGTTTGAGCGTAACCAATAAACGAATTTATTGCGTTATTTTGTTCAACTTGGCCTTCAAAATTTCCGTCACTCGTCCCCCAAAATTCTGCCTCTTCCGCCCGTCCTTTCCCAAATCCCGTCGCACCCCAAATTGAAAGCAGTCCATCACCAAGCCCAGCCCGTCCACTACAAACCTCTAAACGGTTCAATCGCCCCCCACTTGGCCGTCTTCTTGTCAACCCCTGTCCCTGTTCGTCCCAAACGAACACTCATCCGTCCAACAAGTCAAAAAGCAACAAAATGACCTTTTTTGTCCGCCCGACATTCCTTCCTCCGGGCACTGCTGCTCCTCTTCAATCATTTTAAAGGACAATGCGAAAGGTCAGTCGGAAAAAAGGCGGAAAATATGGCACACACAGAATATTGTCTATACGGTGCAGTACGGTAAGTTACGGTATTGTTTTTCCGACTGTCCGTCCGTCCAACTGATTCATTCACTGCATTTTCCATTCGCTTTTTTGTTTCCTTCGCAGTGCCAACAAAAAATTCGTTGGACAAAGTTCGGCGTGTCGCTTCAAATTTATCGTTGACAGCAAAGAGACGCAAAGAACGGCCGCATAATTTGGCAAAAGCGGAGGAGAAAAACGGACAAACAGAGGAGGAGGAGGGGGCACTAAGCAAATTGTGCAGGGCAAGCGAAGAGGGTACAAGAAGAATTTAGACGGAATGACTATTTATTGGGTCCCAAAAAACAAAACAAAACCAAATCGCTTTTTAAAGGATCGTTTACCATTTGGTGGGGGGGGGGGAGGGGGGCGAAAGGACGGAGGGACTCGTCGGTGGGTGGCGTTGTGTTGCGATCGATCATTCTCCCGGCACATTTAAACATTCGTTTATTATTTGTCTGTCGTGCGATTTCTAATGTCTCCCCCCCCCCCCCCCTTCACTTTTCTTCCGTCCGTCCGTTTTCAGTTTTTTCGTTCATTTTGAATTGCTATTCGGCGAATTCCCTTCTGCAGAAAGTGACCGATGACTTTTGAGTTTCTTTTACAGTTTTTAACTTTCTTTGCCTCTCAAAAACAATAAAAATGCCAATGCCAATTTCTTCCTTCGCTCGGCCTTCTCAAAATGCCTTTCCTCTGTCTTTTGCCTGACTTTGCCTTTTTTAGGTATCCGTCGACACAATGGCAATCACTGCGCTTCCCCTCGACTGTTGGCTGAAAGAAAGGCTAAAAAATTGGGTGCAACTTTCCGGACATGAAGGTCCACAAATGGGACAACGAAAAAAAATCACCGTTTCAGGAACAATTGTGCCCGCTTCAAATCACACACTTTGGAAGAAGCAGCCGAAGGGAAATCGAACGGAAGCACGCGCTTATGAGGAGATAATGAAAGGTGGGGCAAAAGCAGCAGAAGAGCAAACAGACAACTAATTACATTCCACATTGGCATTCCCGCCAAATGGTGCCCAAACGGAGACACCCAAATGGCATTCATCCCTAGCGATACCCAAATGGCACTTATCCCTTATCCCCATTGGCATTCCTCAAAGCTATGCCCCTCGAACATAATCACGAATGTGAGTGTATCGGACGAAACCCGATTCGTACTGCACCAGATTCTTACTGTTTTGCGTGGGAGCGCAGACAGCGGTAGGTTAGACAGTCCTTATACTTATAACACCGTGCTAGGACGAAGTCCGAATAGTGCAAGTGTGGGATTTCGGATGAAGGGCAGTTTCAGTGTGGAAAATTAATTTATTTAATTGATATTTAAATAAAAACAAATTTAAATTATTAAAATAAATAGACTTTGAATTGTTCTGAATGCAACGGCGAGAGAAACTACAAAAATTAAAAAAACAACTTATCAAATTCAAATAATTGCATACATATAATCTTGATTCAAGAATCCGGAAATTTTATCTTATTAAGTAAATTCATTATTTTAATTGCATTTATTATTTCAAAATTTTATTTACAATTCATAAGAATGCCACAGGCTTATGAATCCAAGTTGTTTCTGATTGAATTAAAAATTAAAAACTACGATAGTTTAACTATCTCACAATTATTTTAACATAGCGGTATCAAAATATGGGTGTCAGATGTTTTTTTAAAGAAAGAAATGCACTTTGTTGGAGGGGTCAAATCTTTTAAAGCAAGAAATTTCATTTTTTTTACAGTTTTTAAGTCAATATTGTAAAAAAGCGTTTTATTCTTTGTTTCTGCATGTAAGAAGTGGACAATAGTGAAAAAGAAAGGATATTATATTATGGGCAATGGAAATATGTTTGTAATTTTTCCTAAGATTCATTAATTAAGAATACAAATGGAAATATTGTTTGTAATTTTTCCTAAGATTCTTAATTATAAGAATAATCTAATAATCAATTTTGCTTCTTCAATTTTTGCTAGAGACATATTGTATAACTTCTTTGCTTGCTTCCATTGCAAAAGCTAGACTTAGTAACGAACAATCTTCAATTTCTGCCAGGGTCATACTGGAGCCTTATCCTCCAAACATTAGGTTGTTTAACGCTTTATAACTCGTCAACAGATACAGACAGACCCATGAAAGATACATTTCGAAATGTTCAGTAGGCCTGATCTTTCACATGACATATTGATTGCGTCAAAAATACAGTTCTGGATTGTGGAATGGAGAGCGAAGCTTCAATTAATAGGTAGCTAGCTAACAGACAGGTTTATAATGATAAATCTCATAAGATATCTTGACACCAGTATTTTGTATTGGTCTCAATGTTTTGGGATGCAGGTCAATATTTGTAAAAAAGCGTTTTATTCTTTTGTTTCTGCATGAAAGAAGTGGGCAATAGTGGAAAAAGAAAGGATATTATATTAATGGGCAAATGGAAATATTGTTTGTAATTTTTCCTAAGATTCATTAATTATAATAAATCTAATAATCAATTTTGCTTCTCTCATTTTTGCTAGAGACATATTTTAAACTTCTTTTGCTTGCTTCCATTGCAAAAGCTAGACTTAGTAACGACCATCTTCAATTTCTGCCAGGGTCATACTGGAGCCTTATGCCTCCAAACATTAGGTTGTTTAACGCTTTATAACTCGTCAACAGATATAACAGACCCATGAAAGATACATTTCGAAATGTTCAGTAGCCCCTGATCTTTCACATGACATATTGATTGCGTCAAAAATCCAGTTCTGGATTGTGGAATGGAGAGCGAAGCTTCAATTAATAGGTAGCTAACAGACAGGTTTATAATGGTAAATTTCATAAGATATCTTGACACCAGTATTTTGTATTGGTCTCAATGTTTGGGATGCAGGTCAATATTTGTAAAAACGTTTTATTCTTTTGTTTCTGCATGAAAGAAGTGGGCAATAGTGGAAAAAGAAGGATATTATATTATGGGCAATGGAAATATTGTTTGTAATTTTTCCTAAGATTCATTATTATAAGAATAATCTAATAATCAATTTTGCTTCTTCAATTTTTGCTAGAGACATATTGTATAACCTCTTTTGCTTGCTTCCATTGCAAAAGCTAGACTTAGTACGAACCATCTTCAATTTCTGCCAGGGTCGTACTGGAGCCTTATGCCTCAAAACATTAGGTTGTTTAACGCTTTATAACTCGTCAACAGATGCAGACAGACCCATGAAAGATACATTTCGAAATGTTCAGTAGGCCCTGATCTTTCACATGACATATTGATTGCGTCAAAATACAGTTCTGGATTGTGGAATGGAGAGCGAAGCTTCAATTAATAGGTAGCTAACAGACAGGTTTAAATGGTAAATTTCATAAGATAATCTTGACACCAGTATTTTGTATGTGTCTCAATGTTTTGGGATGCAGGTCAATATTTGTAAAAAAGCGTTTTTATTCTTTTGTTTCTGCATGAAAGAAGTGGGCAATATGTGAAAAGAAAGGATATTATATTAATGGGCAAATGGAAATATTGTTTGTAATTTTCCCTAAGATTTATTAATTATAAGAATATCTAATAATCATTTTGCTTCTTCAATTTTTGCTAGAGACATATTGTATAACTTCTTTTGCTTGCTTCCATTGCAAAAGCTAGACTTAGCAACGAACCATTTTGCAATTTCTGCCAGGGTCGTACTGGAGCCTTATGCCTCAAAACATTAGGTTGTTTAACGCTTTATAACTCGTCAACAGATGCAGACAGACCCATGAAAGATACATTTCGAAATGTTCAGTAGTGGCCCTGATCTTCACATGACATATTGATTGCGTCAAAAATACAGTTCTGGATTGTGGAATGGAGAGCGAAGCTTCAATTAATAGGTACTAGCTACAGACAGGTTTATAATGATAAATCTCATAAGATAACTTGACACCAATTTTGTATTGGTCTCAATGTTTTGGGATGCAGGTCAATATTTGTAAAAAAGCGTTTTATTCTTTTGTTTCTGCATGAAGAAGTGGGCAATGTGGAAAAAGAAAGGATATTATATTAATGGGCAAATGGAAATATTGTTTGTAATTTTCCCTAAGATTTATTAATTATAAGAATAATCTAATAATCAATTTTGCTTCTTCAATTTTTGCTAGAGACATATTGTATAACTTCTTTTGCTTGCTTCCATTGCAAAAGCTAGACTTAGCAACGAACCATTTTCAATTTCTGCCAGGGTCGTACGGGAGCCTTATGCCTCAAAACATTAGGTTGTTTAACGCTTTATAACTCGTCAACAGATGCAGACAGACCCATGAAAGATACATTTCGAAATGTTCAGTAGGCCCTGATCTTTCACATGCCATATTGATTGCGTCAAAATCAGTTCTGGATTGTGGAATGGAGAGCGAAGCTTCAATTAATAGGTAGCTACTAACAGACAGGTTTATAATGATAAATCTCATAAGATAATCTTGACACCAGTATTTTGTATTGTTCTCAATGTTTTGGGATGCAGGTCAATATTTGTAAAAAAGCGTTTTATTCTTTTGTTTCGCTGCTGAAGAAGTGGGCAATAGTGGAAAAAGAAAGGATATTATATTAATGGGCAAATGGAAATATTGTTTGTAATTTTTCCTAAGATTCATTAATTATAAGAATAATCTAATAACCAATTTTGCTTCTTCAATTTTTGCTAGAGACATATTGTATAACTTCTTTTGCTTGCTTCCATTGCAAAAGCTAGACTTAGTAACGAACCACTTCATTTCTGCCAGGGTCGTACTGGAGCCTTGCCTCAAAACTTAGTTGTTTAACGCTTTTATAACTCGTCAACAGATGCAGACAGACCCATGAAAGATACAAATGTTCAGTAGGCCCTGATCTTTCACATGACATATTGATTGCGTCAAAAATACAGTTCTGGATTGTGGAATGGAGAGCGAAGCTTCATAATAGGTAGCTAACAGACAGGTTTATAATGGTAAATTTCATAAGATAATCTTGACACCAGTATTTTGTATTGGTCCAATGTTTTGGGATGCGGTCAATATTTGTAAAAAAGCGTTTTATTCATTTGTTTCTGCTTTAAGAAGTGGACATAGTGGAAAAAGAAAGGATATTATATTAATGGCAAATGGAAATATTGTTTGTAATTTCCCTAAGATCATTAATTATAAGATAATCTATATTCAATTTTGCTTCTTCAATTTTTCTAGAGACATATTGTATAACTTTTTTGCTTGCTTCCATTGCAAAAGCTAGACTTAGCAACGAACCATTTTCAATTTCTGCCAGGGTCGTACTGGAGCCTTATGCCTCAAAACATTAGGTTGTTTAACGCTTTATAACTCGTCAACAGATGCAGACAGACCCATGAAAGATACATTTCGAAATGTTCAGTAGGCCCTGATCTTTCACATGCCATTTTGATTGCGTCAAAAATACAGTTCTGGATTGTGGAATGGAGAGCGAAGCTTCAATTAATAGGTAGCTAGCTAACAGACAGGTTTATATGATAAATCTCATAAGATCTTGACACCAGTATTTTGTTTTGGTCTCAATGTTTTGGGATGCGGTCAATATTTGTAAAAAAGCGTTTTATTTCTTTGTTTCTGCATGAAAGAAGTGGGCAATAGTGGAAAAAGAAAGGATATTATATTAATGGCAATGAGAATATTGTTGTAATTTTTCCTAAGATTCATTATTAATATAATCTTAATAACAATTTTGCTTCTTCAATTTTTGCTAGAGACATATTGTATAACTTCTTTTGCTTGCTTCCATTGCAAAAGCTAGACTTAGTAACGAACCATCTTCAATTTCTGCCAGGGTCGTACTGGAGCCTTAGTCCTCAAAACATTAGGTTGTTTAACCGCTTTATAACTCGTCAACAGATGCAAGCAGACCCTGAAAGATACATTTCGAAATGTTCAGTAGGCCCTGATCTTTCACATGACATATTGATTGCGTCAAAAATACAGTTCTGGATTGTGGAATGGAGACGAAGCTTCAATTAATAGGTAGCTGCTACAGACAGGTTATAATGAAAATTTCATAAGATAATCTTGACACCAGTATTTTGTATTGGTCTCAATGTTTTGGGATGCAGGTCATTATTGTAAAAAAGCGTTTTATTCTTTTGTTTCTGCATGAAAGAAGTGGGCAATGTGGAAAAAGAAAGGATATTATATTAATGGGCAAATGGAAATTGTTTGTAATTTTCCTAAGATTCATTAATTATAAGAATAATCTAATAATCAATTTTGCTTCTTCAATTTTTGCTAGAGACATATTGTATAACTTCTTTTGCTTGCTTCCATTGCAAAAGCTAGACTAGTACCGAACCATCTTCAATTTCTGCCAGGGTCGTACTGGAGCCTTATGCCTCAAAACATTAGGTTGTTTAACGCTTTATAACTCGTCAACAGATGCAGACAGACCCATGAAAGATACATTTCGAAATGTTCAGTAGGCCCTGATCTTTCACATGACATATTTGATGCGTCAAAAATACAGTTCTGGATTGTGGAATGGAAGCGAAGCTTCAATTAATAGGTAGCTACTAACAGACAGGTTTATAATGATAAATTTCATAAGATATCTTGACACCAGTATTTTGTATTGCTCAATGTTTTGGGATGCGTCAATTTTGTAAAAAAGCTTTTTTATTCTTTTGTTTCTGCATGAAAGAAGTGGCAATAGTGGAAAAAGAAAGGATATTATATAATGGGCAAATGGAAATATTGTTTGTAATTTTTCCTAAGATTCATTAATTATAAGAATAATCAAATAATCAATTTTGCTTCTTCAATTTTTGCTGAGAGATATTGTATAACTTCTTTTGCTTGCTTCCATTGCAAAAGCTAGACTTATAAACGAACCATCTTCAATTTCTGCCAGGGTCGTACGGGACCTATGCCTCAAAACATTAGGTTGTTTAACGCTTTATAACTCGTCAACAGATGCAACAGACCATGAAAGATACATTTCGAAATGTTCAGTAGGCCCTGATCTTCACATGACATATTGATTGCGTCAAAAATACAGTTCTGGATTGTGGAATGGAGAGCGAAGCTTCAATTAATAGGTAGCTACACAGACAGGTTTATAATGATAAATTTCATAGATAATCTTGACACCAGTATTTTGTATTGGTCCAATTTTTTGGGATGCAGTCAATATTTGTAAAAAACGTTTTATTCTTTGTTTCTGCATGAAAGAAGTGGGCAATAGTGGAAAAAGAAAGGATATATATTAATGCAAATGGAAATATGTTTGTAATTTTTCCTAAGATTCATTATTATAGAATATCTATAATCAATTTTGCTTCTTCAATTTTTGCTAGAGACATATTGTATAACTTCTTTTGCTTGCTTCCATTGCAAAAGCTAGACTTAGTAACGAACCATCTTCAATTTCTGCCAGGGTCGTACTGGAGCCTTATGCCCACAAACATTAGGTTTTTACGCTTTATAACTCGTCAACAGATGCAACAGACCCATGAAAGATACATTTCGAAATGTTCAGTAGGCCCTTCTTCACATGACATATTGATTGCGTCAAAAATACAGTTCTGGATTGTGGAATGGAGAAGCGAAGCTTCAATTAATAGGTAGCTAACAGACAGGTTTATAATGATAAATTTCATAAGATAATCTTGACACCAGTATTTTGTATTGGTTCAATGTTTTGGGATGCAGGTCATATTTGTAAAAAAGCGTTTTATTCTTTTGTTTCTGCATGAAAGAAGTGGGCAATAGTGGAAAAAAGAAAGGATATTATATATGGGCAAATGGAAATATTGTTTGTAATTTTTCCTAAGATTCATTAATTATAAGAATAATCTAATAATCAATTTGCTTCTTCAATTTTTGCTAGAGACATATGTATAATTCTTTTGCTTGCTTCCATTGCAAAAGCTAGACTTAGTAACGAACCATCTTCAATTTCTGCCAGGGTCATACTGGAGCCTTATGCCTCCCACATTAGGTTGTTTAACGCTTTATAACTCGTCAACAGATATAGACAACCCTGAAAGATACTTCGAAATGTTCAGTAGGCCCTATCTTTCACATGACATATTGATTGCGTCAAAAATACAGTTCTGGATTGTGGAATGGAGAGCGAAGCTTCAATTAATGGTAGCTAACAGACAGGTTTATAATGGTAATTTCATAAGATAATCTTGACACCAGTATTTGTATTGGTCTCAATGTTTTGGGATGCAGGTCAATATTTGTAAAAAAGCGTTTTATTCTTTGTTTCTGCATGAAAGAAGTGGGCAATAGTGGAAAAAAAAGGATATTATATTAATGGGCAAATGGAAATATTGTTTGTAATTTTCCCTAAGATTTTTATTATAAGAATAATCTAATAACAATTTTGCTTCTTCAATTTTTGCTAGAGACATATTGTATAACTTCTTTTGCTTGCTTCCATTGCAAAAGCTAGACTTAGCAACGAACCATTTCAATTTCTGCCAGGGTCGTACTGGAGCCTTATGCCTCAAAACTTAGGTTGTTTAACGCTTTATAACTCGTCAACAGATGCAGACAGACCCATGAAAGATACTTTCGAAATGTTCGTAGGCCCTGATCTTTCACATGCCATATTGTTGCGTCAAAAATACAGTTCTGGATTGTGGAATGGAGAGCGAAGCTTCAATTAATAGGTAGCTAGCTAACAGACAGGTTTATAATGAAATCTCATAAGATAATCTTGACACCAGTATTTTGTATTGGTCTCAATGTTTTGGATGCAGGTCAATATTTGTAAAAAAGCGTTTTATTCTTTTGTTCTGCATGAAAGAATGGGCAATAGTGGAAAAAGAAAGGATATTATATTAATGGGCAAATGGAAATATTGTTTGTAATTTTTCCTAAGATTCATTAATTATAAGAATAATCTAATAATCAATTTTGCTTCTCTAATTTTTGCTAGAGACATATTGTATAACTTCTTTTGCTTGCTCCATTGCAAAAGCTAGACTTAGTAACGAACCATCTTCAATTTCTGCCAGGGTCGTACTGGAGCCTATGCCTCAAAACATTAGGTTGTTTAACGCTTTATAACTCGTCAACAGATGCAACAGACCCATGAAAGATACATTTCGAAATGTCAGTAGGCCCTGATCTTTCCATGACATATTGATTCGTCAAAAATACAGTTCGATTGTGGAATGGAGAGCGAAGCTTCAATTAATAGGTAGCTAACAGACAGGTTTATAATGATAAATTTCATAAGATAATCTTGACACCAGTATTTTGTATTGGTCTCAATGTTTTGGGATGCAGGTCAATATTTGTAAAAAGCGTTTTATTCTTTTTGTTCTGCATGAAAGAAGTGGGCAATAGTGGAAAAAGAAAGGATATTATATTAATGGGCAAATGGAAATATTGTTTGTAATTTTCCTAAGATTCATTAATTATAAGAATAATCTAATAATCAATTTTGCTTCTTCAATTTTTGCTAGAGACATATTGTATAACTTCTTTTGCTTGCTTCCATTGCAAAAGCTAGACTTAGTAACGAACCTCTTCAATTTCTGCCAGGGTCATACTGGAGCCTTATGCCTCAAACATTAGGTTGTTTAACGCTTTATAACTCGTCAACAGATGCAGACAGACCCATGAAAGATACATTTCGAAATGTTCAGTAGGCCCTGATCTTTCACATGACATATGATTGCGTCAAAAATACAGTTCTGGATTGTGGAATGGAGAGCGAAGCTTCAATTAATAGGTAGCTAACAGACAGGTTTATAATGATAAATTTCATAAGATAATCTGACACCAGTATTTTGTATTGGTCTCAATGTTTTGGGATGCAGGTCAATATTTGTAAAAAAGCGTTTTATCATTGTTTCTGCATGTAAGAAGTGGACAATAGTGGAAAAAGAAAGGATATTATATTATGGGCAAATGGAAATATTGTTTGTAATTTTTCCTAAGATTCATTAATATAAGAATAATCTAATAATCAATTTTGCTTCTTCAATTTTTGCTAGAGACATATTGTATAACTTCTTTTGCTTGCTTCCATTGCAAAAGCTAGACTTAGCACGAACCATTTCAATTTCTGCCAGGGTCGTACTGGAGCCTTATGCCTCAAAACATTAGGTGGTTTAACGCTTTATAACTCGTCAACAGATGCAGACAGACCCATGAAAGATACATTTCGAAATGTTCAGTAGGCCCTGATCTTTCACATGACATATTGATTGCGTCAAAAATACAGTTCTGGATTGTGAATGGAGAGCGAAGCTTCAATTAATAGGTAGCTAACACAGGTTTATAATGATAAATTTCATAATAATCTTGACACCAGTATTTTGTATGGTCTCAATGTTTTGGGATGCAGGTCAATATTTGTAAAAAAGCGTTTTTATTCATTTGTTTCTGCATGTAAGAAGTGGACATAGTGAAAAGAAAGGATATTATATTATTGGGCAAATGGAAATATGTTTGTAATTTTTCCTAAGATTCATTATTATAAAATCTAATAATCAATTTTGCTTCTTCAATTTTTGCTAGAGACATATTGTATAACTTCTTTTGCTTGCTTCCATTGCAAAAGCTAGACTTAGCAACGAACCATTTTCAATTTCTGCCAGGGTCGTACTGGAGCCTAATGCCAAAAACATTAGGTTGTTTTAAGCTTTATAACTCGTCAACAGATGCAGACAGACCCATGAGATACATTTCGAAATGTTCAGTAGGCCCTGATCTTTCACATGACATATTGATTGCGTCAAAAATACAGTTCTGGATTGTGGAATGGAGAGCGAAGCTTCAATTATAGGTAGCTAACAGACAGGTTTATAATGATAAATCTCATAAGATAATCTTGACACCAGTATTTTGTATTGGTC